>JAWZYU010000022.1:68012459-68612459 GCA_038380435.1 Ryuthela nishihirai | reverse complement strand
TATTTTTCCAAAGTAAACAGAAATTAAGTTTTGGTTTTAAAATTTTACCGTTCGACAACAAGAAAAATATTTTCCGTTCATGTTAAGTGATTGGCCAACTCAGATGCCATTTGCGTTGCTCAAAATAGAAAGCGTACACAATGGATCATTAGCATATGTTTATCCCAACGTCTTCACTTTTCGGCGATGGGACCGTCGAAAGTAGGAGGCAAAGGGGCTTGACTCAAGCTCATTTGAATTTCGAGAAAAGAGTCATAAGGCGGATATCTCCTTCTCACGGTTGAATCACTACCTGGAAGAGTCCACTTCAGCTATTAATAACTGGGGGATGGGTCCCTCCATGCATAGTGGTTTCATTGACTAATAAAATGTAAGAATGCCATTTAGTAGCAATGATGAGCTTGTCTTGACAAGCTCATCATGACTTGTCTGTTTTTCTGAAGGGATGTATGATTCATAGTCAGATTCGTGAATCTTATATGCTTTAATCGATGGCATAAATCCATTGGTTTAACTTTGCATATTGGGATAGTTAGTTCCTAAAAGTATTTCTAGGAAATGCAATCGAGAGAATATTACGGGTTTATGTTTTCGCGGGTGATGACGTCATGATTCAAAATGGCAGAGTTGGCAAAATGGTGGACATTCAACTGAAATTTATTTGCTTATAAATAAAGATTGAATCGTTTTCTTTTAATTAAGTTTCAGAGATATTTTAAGGTAAAAATAGTTTTATTAATAGAGTGTTTCTGAGTTTCCAAAAGTTTTAAAAGGTTTAATTAAAATTAAGCCGAGTGGTTAGCACGCTTGTCTACTGATCTAAGGGACCTGGGTTCGAGTCCCGGGTAAGGCATGGCTGTTTGTGTCGTTTTTCTGCTGAGGTCCTGCCATCCTCTCAGACCTTCTACTCTGGCATATAAACTGACAGGCTCCTGTCAGACCTCTGTGGCAAGCAGCTGCTTGAGGGGGTATTTATTTATTTTTATTTTATTATTGCAATATTTATTTAAAACTTGTTTGAATTTCCTTCTTGTAAGATTGAACTTATGTGGAATATATTTATATGCATATATATATATATAATTTGAAATAAAAGATGTAAATTATTAATTTATTTCAGAATATTGAATTAAATATTAAATAGTTTAATATATTGTGCAATTTTAACGAAAGTTTCAGATTGGATTGACTAAATAGTACGACAATCAACTTAAGAGAAATTGAGCACTTCCGGTTTGGAAGTTAGACCCTAATAGCTCTCTCTCGTGATTATATAGGTTGGATTGTATGAAAAACGTAAATAAAAAAAAGATATTATTCTTAATATTTTCGTCTAGATTTCATAAAGTATTTAAAGTAAAACCATTAATATTATATTAAGTTGGTTTAATTTTAGGGACCTGAAAAAATGCACAGCCCCACACATATGGTCTACTTGTTCGACTCTTGCCCACACCATCATATCTAAGTGATGTATCATCAAAATGTAGAGCTAATTACTACTACACAACTGATTAGTAACAGCGTAGTGAGATTTTGATGAGAGATGAGACGTGACATTTTATTTACCGATGATGATGTTCTGTATATGATATTTAACTTATTATATCAGTTAGTTAATGATTTGTGATCAAGATTGTAAAGTGTTTAGCTTAAATTCAAATTTCGTTAATTACCAAATCTCGTTTCATTTCTGAAAATCATTTAGTTGTCAGCTTAGTCACCAGATGGCACGACATATAAACCTGATAGACTCCATATTTGTTTTATTTTTACCTCTTCTGTAATTATGCAGTCTATCAGTTTGGTATTTCATTATATGCTCTGAATCTAAATTATTTCATATATAATAGCGATTAGCACGCTATTGATTGTAATCACTAACAAATTCCAATCCAACAGATCAGAAAAAGATAGATAATGCACACTTTTATAAATTAAAATTTCAAAGATTTGGAAAAAAAAAGTTTATAGGTTTTTCACTTTATTTTTCTGTTTCAGATGTTTTAGGAACATTTTTAGATTCTATGTAATTGTCTGGTGAAATGATAAAAAAATATGGGTTGTTATTATCGCCATCTATCGATCGTTGCGGGAAATATTTTAATCCGTAAGTGTTATTCTTAGGATCCTTATTCGAAAGATTAGATTCAGATTAGTTATATTTATTTAATTCAGCTTAGTTAAATAATAAATTAGACCTATTTTTCTAATTGAAAGAATTGTAGGATTTCTATGTAAAGTTTTGAAGCGCAAAGTTACCGTTTCCTTTATTAAATAGGGTAGATAGAATAAAATCAAGTTTAAGACTGAAAACCAGGAAAGCGGCTTGTCACCGAGGAAGCAAGAGACTCCCGACTAGTGATGGTGGAACGTTTGTTGTAGTGGGCCAAACTAGTTGATACAGCATTAATTCTTTCGAAAATATCGTTTACGAAGCTGTTCATGATAGACAGAGCATTGCTAGATATTCCAGTATCCGGATGGACCTGTTTTAGAGCTTTGTAGATAGCTCTCTTGGATGAACCTGTTTTAGAGCTTTGTAGATAGCTCTCTTGGATGGACCAGTTTTAGAACTTTGTAGATAGCTCTCTTGGATGGACTTGTTTTAGAACTTTGTAGATAGCTCTCCTCTTCTTGCATTTCTTCTTATTGGCATCAAGAACTGCTTTTTGTGCCTTTCCTGCTTTTCTGACAGCTTTTCTCGACGACTGTGGTGGGATTTCTATAGAAGAAAACCCCATTTCAGTAATTCCCTAATGAAACAATGAAATGTTTTTCAGTTTTTGGGGGAAGCGACCCACAACTCTGATCGGCAAAGCATTGATCTAAAATCATCGTAACTCATACGTCTTTTGCACGCAACGTATGAAACGTACGTCAGTTTAACGGTTTTCATACACCAATTTTCCGTAAGAAAAAAGTCAAGCTTCCCTAATGAATGCAAACAACACGCAGAGATTTCCATAATTCACAAATCAGGCCAAGATCCCGTGTTTCCACAAAACTTCAGACCCATCAGCCTGCTGTCCTGTCTTGCAAAATTATTTGAGAAAATTATTCTAAATAGAATTTTCTATTATTCAGTCAGAACAGTTTGGCTTTAGAAAATCTCACTCCACTGTCCATCAAACACTGAGAGTGGTGGAAACAGTGTCAGAAGCACTGAATAAAAAAGAATCCTCTGTCATTGTGGTCTTGGATGTTGCCAAAGCATTTGAACGGATCTGGACATATGGTCTCATTAAAAAACTTATTGATGTATAATTTCCAGATGCGTTGATTCATTTGATTTCGGACTACCTCAGAAATAGGACTTTCAAACTCAAGGTGGGAAAATCATTTTCTACTTCAAAACAGATCTTAGCTGCAGTGCCTCAGGGCTCAATATTGGGGCCCACTCTTTTTGACATTTATCTATATGACTCCCAACCATGTGTAATGTGAAATTGGCTCTATACGCGGACGAAACAGTTCTGATTGCCTCATCACTGCACGTACATTTTGCTATTCGCCGATTGCAACAGATGTTAACACTCTTTCAGATGTGGTGTACTAAATGGAGGAAAAAACTAAATGCACACAAAAGCTCAGCCCTTCTTTTCAGCAGGAAAACAGTGCATATTCTCCCTTGTATCGAAATATTTGATACATATATTGACTGGTGCGACTCTGCAAAATATCTTGGGATTGTTTTGCACAAAATATACTGGTCAAACCACATTAATGAAGTCATCACGAAAGCACAGTCGGTCAAATACCTACTAAACTCACTGTTATGTGGAAAATCTACACTGGCAATCCAAAATAAAATGCTTCTCTATAAACTTATTTTTAGACCTTATCCTACTGTACGCAGCACCTGTATGGGGATACTGCAGTGAGGACAAAATCAAGAAATTACAAGTTTTTCAAAACCGCTACCTCAGATCAGCTACTGCAGCACCAAGATATGTTCGCAATTCAGTATTGCACTGTGATCTTAATATTCCATATATGAAAGACTTTATCAAGGAACTATCTAGCCCATTCTTCGAAAAGGTTGAAAACAATCCGTTCCCTATTATTTCTAGCCTAGTCAAATACGAAGTCAACGAGGAACATAGATTCAAAAGGCCCAGATCCATTTTGATGTAGCTGTAGTAGCCTTCGGGTTCTGGCATTTGCCAGTTTAACTTTGAAAGTGGATAGTTTTTTTTACCTCAATTGTCAATGTCGTCTAAGCACTATTTGTTCTCTACAGATTTGAAGATGAAGATATGGGAATCAACATGCTGCCCGGTGTTCCGTACTGTAATTTTCTGATCTCTGATTTTATTTCTGTGCTCAGGATTTTCTTCAAAATGCGAGCTTATCTTTCTCCTTTTACTAAAGATTACCGTGGAGAAAAGCAATGCAATGAGCCTTAAGGCAATGCTTGAATTCGCCACCGGGCGTTTTTGAATCCAAATTAAAAGTAGTTAATCGTTTTTCGTACGAGCTCTGACTAATTGTGATGTGGACAGTGATTCTTTTCAAAGTTTGACTCATTTTTCTCGTCATTGCCAGCGAAAGTTTAGTAGTGATGTTTATGGGTGATTTGTATTTTATAGGTGATGATGCAATGGTGAGAATACTACGAGGGTTGTTTTGGAGGATGATGACATCAGACTGCAAGATCTTGGGACTTATAATTATTTGGGAGCTTTTCTTCACGATGGGTGATGACATCATATTTCAAAAGGGCGGACGGGACTTATTGAAAATCAAAAGGGCGGACGGGAACTATTTGGGGCCTTCGGATGAATGAGGACGTCAGAAATCAAGATGGATGACGAACGGCAAATTGTAGGGCTTTGTGGTGATGACGTTAGAATCCAAAATGTTGGACGAACGCCTAAATCGAGGGACGTTGTTGTGAGAGTGATGACGTCAGAATCCAAGATCGCGGAAGAACGCCAAAACCGGGAGTGTTTCCATAACCGGAAATGACGTCACAGGGCATATGACGGGAGGTGGGCGTGGCCTTAACGCCTGACATTGGGGTCTTTTCAAAGTCAAAACCGGCCAGGTTGCAGCTCTACTACTGGCATGCAATACAAAAGAACCATTAGTGGCTGTATATATTGACATAACAAAGGCGATTGATTGGGCCTGGACTGAGGGACTCATTTTCAAACTCGTTAAATTTCACTTTCCACCTGCATTAACTGCTATTCTTCACAGTTATCTTACTAAGCGTACTTTCCAGGTGAAGGCTGCAAACTCTATAACTGAAAAACACCCCATCAATGCAGGAGTCCCTCAGGTTCCATTCTGGCCCGACATTATTTAACAAATATATATCAGATATACCAAAACAGGATCGAATTGTAAGTGGAAGGTATTCAGACGACAAGTAATTTCTTCTCCCTCTGTTCATCCTTTGCCTGCAAAATAATGCTGACAATACCGAGCTAATTTGAAAATTGGTGCGCAGACTAGAGGGTGTAGGTCAACCCTTCAAATAATATTGCAGTCTTTACGTCATATAAAGAATTCCCCATCATGATAACCTCTACCTTTTCGACAAAGAGGAAGCGTAGAGTAACAATGCAAAATATCTTGGAGTCACGATTCATCATAAGCTCAAATGAGACACACATGTCACTAACGTAATCAACAAGGCCAGAGCTCTACACTGCAAACTATTTCCCCTCATGGGAAATAAATCACCTACTTCTAACAAGCATAAAATCCTCCTTTGTACGCAATTAATAAAGCCTGTTCTACTATATGCAGCCCCTACCTAGGGCGCAAATTCAAATAAAAATCTAATCAGACTCCAATCGACCCAAAACAAGATATTTTTGATCAGCTATAGCAGCACCCTGGTTCGTTCGAATTCCATTATACACAGAGAACTAAATTATGATTTTATCCTTCAATCTATGAAAAAAGTTGCATATAAGTATTTTGAGCAAACGAAAAATCATCCTAAGAAATTTATTGAAATGCATCAAACTATCAGATTGTTCTTTCACACAAATGTATTCGTCCAAAATGCATTCTCAACCTACTGGTCACAATGGTACTCACCCTCCCTTCAGTCCTTTTTCCGGTTTCCCTTTCGCTGCCCTACATTTGTTCATTTCCAGTTTCTTTTCCCGTTACTTCACATGCCTCCCATTTGCCTGGCTCCCCCTCACAGCCCATACTTCCAACATACATACTCTCTTTCTAATTCACTTACACACATTTGCCCAGACCACTACTCTTCTTATATACCACAATATTTCCAACCACTAACATCTCCTCCCTGGCACATACATATCTTCCTAATCCCCGTTTCTATTCATAATCCTCTTATCTCAACTCACACGGATCTCCGTCTGCTCACTAATCTTGCTCTTCCTACTTCACCTTTGTACATCTAGCCTATTCCCCTTCCCACTTCCTCATCCTCACCTCGCCCATTCCCCCTACTAAATTCCCACGTTTTAATCCCCATTTCTCTCACATTCAATTATAAGCAGTCTCTGCCACGGCAGAGCCGTCTTATTTATTTACCTACAGTCATTTACCTTTAAGGAAAAGCTCAGATTATGCAGGTATTGACCATAGTTCTAGGACTGCTATAGTTACTTATGATCCTTGATACTTGAAAACACTAATATTTATCGCTACAAAACACTGTTGAAATAGAGCAGAAATACTACCCGAAAAATACTCAAACTTAGGTTCTTTTCTACTCCCCTAAAACTCTTCCTTGCTTTCATATTTACTTCGTTCAAAAAATATATTTGTTCCTTCACTTTGAATCGGAATAGGGAAGTTAACAAACCTAAACTTTCCCAATAAACCCAGATATAACTGACTAAGATACTGTAAATATTATACAATATACCCTCTATAGCCAAAACAAATTGAGCTTGATATTTCAAGGCATAATAAGAAATTTCTCTGTTATTTATTATTATGAAAATTAGGACACTTTCAATAAATTCCATATCTAGGTTTTACTTTTTTGCATAGTCAACAGAGAGCAGAGGTACTTTAATCATTAATAATAAAACATACTTATGTAACAAAACCCACTTCTTCCGCCTAAAGCACTACCAGTATAGGGAATCTCCATATTCACCATTAACTACTGTCTGGGGCAAGAGAATACCAAATATATACAGCACCTCCCCAACTACCTAATGGCGAGTAGTAATATAGGAGTAAAGCTCATCCATCGGACAAAACCTAAATTTAATATGCGCCCTGGTTAGCCACAAAGAAAGATACAAAGTTCCATGTTACCTCGGCTCCCGTGGTGGGAATTCTGTCCGAGCCATCGGACTAAGTCAGTAGTCAGGGCCACTAACAACTCCCCCGAGATTGAAGTGTTAGCCTGTCCAAATCGGTTCCAAACCGGTCACATAGCCTTTGATAACAATAGGCCCTCCCCCCTCCCCCCCCACCACCACGTCAATGTCGTTCCCTATGGAGGGGGTCATTCCCTATCAATAATAAAAAGAAAATTCGCGATTAAAAGAAAGTGCATTCGTTATTATGTTCCAGTGAGCACAAAACTGGAACATGGATTGATATATATTTTCTGCAAAGGATTAAGCTAGCAATTTACAATTTAGTAAATTTTTAGAAATCACCGAAATTTTTGCAAATAACGTTAGAGATTGCCGTTATTGGAAAATGCATTCTTGAAAGTAACAAAATGCTCATTGAATTAATGTAACAATGTATTCAAAAGTCATAGCCGTAAGTTAGTTTCGGAAATATTAAAATTAAATTGTTTTATTGAAAAACTCGTTGAAATATATACATTTGTCAGTCCAAAAGACGGGAAGATCTCGCAAGTGCAAAAAATATATCAACACAATTCCAATTTGTACTGCATGTAGATATTTTTGTATATCTATGGAAAATTGTTCCATGCTAAAATGATGGCATTCAGCACCCAAACAGCGTCTTCCATGTAAAGCAGTTGGCGTACACGCCAACAAGTTTACAAATACCGACATCAGGAAAATTCCGACAGGCAGCGCTATTTATCTTATTTTTGATTTATTTGGATGTTCTTAGAATGGAAATAACAAATTCGCGAATTACGGGAGTAAAAGTAATCATTACATTTTACTTCCATAAATCACGAATTTGTGATTTCCATATCCAATAAACATTGATATTGGAAGCATTTGAATTTTTATTAAATGAAATTTAACAAATAAAAAAACGGTAGTTGAATTTAAAAATAATATTAAAAAGTACTATTAAATCTGATTCAAAGAAGAAAATCTAAGTAAAATGATTTTCATTCTGAATAACACAAATATGAAATATTTAAATAGATTCTTGGATCTAAATGATCTCTTACATCCACAGATAAACCCAGTACGTTAACAAAGAACCGTTTCATAACTTTTGAAGTTGATGATGATTTTGAAAATCCCACAGAAATGATTGTTGGCGAACATAAATTTTCGATTGAAATGAAAATAGAAAAAAGAAGTGATAATAAGAAAAAACAATTTATCCCTCTTTTCTTCTTGAGGAAAGAACAAGGATGGATAATCTTTCAAAAATTGCTTCTATTAGGTATTCAATTTAGAAACTATAAAATGAACTCATTGATCTGGGGTTTCGAATCTTCCAAGTATCCAACTAAGGACTGGTAAACATAAGAAACTACTATCGAAATGTCTTGTGGAACTTCCTAAAAATAAAACCAGCAACGAAATTTATAACATCACAGGTCTTTTCTAACTCAAAATTAAAGGATAGGTAAGAAGACATTTCTGAAAATACTAATATTTATCACTACAAAACAGAACTTAGGATCAAAATCACTACAAAACCCGAACTTAGGATCTTTTCTCCTCCCCTAAATCTTTTCCTTGCTTATATACTTTGCTCAAAACATATATATGTTGCTTCACTTTGAATAGGAATAGGGGGTTTAAAAGACCTAATCTTTCCTAATAAACGCAGATATAAAAAACTAACTGTAAATATTATACAATATACCCTGTATAGCCATAACAAATTAAGCTTTTTTATTTCAACGCATGGAAAGAAATTTCTGTACTATTTAGTAGTGTGATATTCAGCTTATTTGCAATAAACACCAGAACGAGTTTTCACTTTTCTTCATAGTGAACAGAGGGCAGGATGTATATTCATCATCAATAATAAAAAGTAAATTCGCGATAGAATAACGTGCAGTCATTAATATGTTCCAGTGAGCACAATACTGGAAAATGGATTGATATATCTTTTTGCCAAAAATAATAGCAATTTACAATTTATTAAATTTTTGAAAATCTTCCAAATTCTTCCAAAGAAATTTACAAATTTTTGCAATCGGAAAATGAATATCTGAAAGGGACAAAATGCTCATTGAATTAATTTAACAGTGTATTTAAAATTCATAACCTGAAGATAGGATCGAAAATATTAAAATTAACATTTTTTAATGAAATCCACGTTGAAATATGTGCATTTTTCAGTTAACAAGACTTACAGATCTCACAATTGCAAAAACATATATTATCACAATTGACGTTTGCCTGCAAGTAAACGTTTTTGTGTAGCTATGGAATATTGCTCGGTGTTAAATAATGATATTCAGCACACCAACAGCGTCTTCGATTCAAAGCAGTTTCCGTACACAGAAACAAGTTGACAACCACCACCATGAGCAAAATTCCGAGAGGCACGCTATTTTTCTTACTTTTGCTTTATTTGGATGTTCTTAGGATGAAAATTACGAATTCGAGAGTCATGGAAGTAAAAGCAATCAATGCCTTTTACTTCCATGAATCTCGAACTCGTAATTTCCATTACCAATAAACATTGCTGTTCGAAGCATTTGAAATTTTCTTAAATAAAATTTAACAAATAAAAGAACGGTTGTTAATTTTTAAAATAGTATTGAATGGTACATTAAAAGTCTAATTGAAAGATGAAAATGTAAGTTAAATGAGTTTCATTTTGACTAACACCATATATGAAATATTTAAATAGAGTGTTAGGGAGTTGAAAGAGAGTAGCCAGATTCTATGATGTAAACGATCTCTTACAACAACAGATGAACCCAGTACGTTAACAAAGAACCGTATTATGCCCTTTAAAGTTGATGATGATACTGAAAATCTCACTGATATGAATGAAAACGAACATCAAATTTCGTTTGAAATGAAAATATAAAAAGAATTGATAATAAGAAAAAACCATTTATACTCTTATTTTCTTGAGGAAAAAAGTAGGATGGATAAACTTTCATAAATTTCGTCTATTAGATATTCAATTCAAAATCTATAAAATGAACTCATTGATCTGGGGTTTTAAAACTCCCAACTATCCAACTAAGGACTGGTAAATATAAGAAACTACTATCGATATTTCTTGTGGAACTTCCTAAAAATAAAACCAGCAAGAAACGTTATATTATCCCAGGTCTTTTCCAACTCAAAATTAAAGTTGAGAGCTGTAAAAAGAGACCTAAAACTGCCCATTACGATTGTTGCAGTGCCAAGTGCCAGTGCATCGTCTATTCAAAATTAAATTGCCAGAGTGGTTGTAAACACCTACTGGTTCATAACAAATACCAATATTGATGAAAGTTTTGAAATAGATCATACAAGTAAAGAGAATAAGTATATTTCACTAATTTTTAACGATATTCACACAAATCTAAATGATGTAATTTGACATTGCAGAATATGATCATACTGTTAAATCCAAAGTCAAAAGACCAAAGTAGATCTTTCTTGAAACAAAAACAATAATGACCATCCTGAGAAGGAATACAGAGAATTAGTCAGAAATTTTCCATTACTTCGAAGAGATAATCAGGAAGACAAAATATTCTGCTGTAGCCAGCCAATCAAGGCTCACCTACTGTGGTTGAAGTAGGGGTAGTCATCAATTACACATCAAGTCTCACTCTACTGTTTATCTACAGCAGGGGTTCTCAATGTGGTGTAACTGGTGAAATATTTTGGGTACGACATGAGATCTCAAAAGTTGCTAGATGTAGTAACAAAAAAAAACAATAACAATTGTCATGCCATAACTACCCGCCCTGCCCACGGTCAGTAGGGGACACCGATGGGCTTGGAAATGCCGCCGTCCGTCGGATGGACGTTAATCCGTGGCCCCGTGTGCGGGAGAGCCATAACCTGTGCACGTTAAAGAACACGCTGGATGGCCTTGACGGGAGGCTACCATCTGTCTCCCAACAGCTGTTCCAGTGGGTCCCCTCCCCCAATCTTCTCTGAGCCTTCGGGATCCATGTGACCTGGCCATTTAGCCCATGGTGTGCAAAAAAGTGCCGCTCAGAGGTAAAACAACCCATGCCATAACTATAGTGTTAGATATTTATGAAAGGGGAACTTCAATTACATGCACATTTCCAGGGGGTAAGTGAACCACTGTTCTACATTGATTACATCACCTTTGTCTTGAAGGACTTCAATTTAAATGAAGTAGAATATGGGTCAATTCACTAGTGCTCCGACAGGTGTGAACTTTATGATATATGAAATGCTTTTACAATGTTTGGTCCTTAACATCGATTTACTTTGCTATTCTCTGAAGCTCAGTTGCTAAAAAATAGAAATTTCAAAAAAAGATGATGCATGCAGAGTCATAACGCATTAAATAAGGAATTTTCTCAGTTATGACTTTTAACTCACGCCTTCTGGTGGATAAGGGTGATTATAAATACTAAGATAAAAGTGCCTCTTTAGCAGAAATTATTCGGGAAAATTGTGAAGTGTTACAATACTAGTGCCTACAAAAAAAGAGTTTTCATTACATTAAATTTTTATTATATTTATGAATTTCGAATAATTTTTTTGAAGAACTAAAATTCCTAGGTAAATGCATCACAAAACCTCTTTCAATTCGCTGGAGTAGATGGCAAAAAGAGCTTTAAAACGTGATGTAATAGCAGGGCAAAGAACTACAAAAATGACTTCAAAGTACACTGGAGAGACAGTTAGAATTACTTTGAAAACCCTAATATACATGAAAGGGATGGCTGAATCACCTCGAAATCTTTCACAGTACATTAGAAGCAATAGCAGAGTAACTGTAATCAATAACGTGCACAGGAATTGGTAACAGAATACACCTATCCCTCGATTTACACGGTATTCAGTTCACACAATTTTGGCTTTGCACGATCAAAAAATGCAACCAGTTTCGATTTACACGGTACTGACTGAGATTTCCTTTCTATGTACGTCTCAGTCAGTACCGTGTAAATCGAAACTGGTTGCATGTTTTGACCGTGCAAAGCCAAAATTGTGTGAACTGAGTACCGTGTAAATCGAGGGATAGGTGCATGTTCAAAAATACCCTGCAATGGGAAACAGATCAACATAAAATCATAAAATGTACCGTAATGACAACAGATTTCTTTCAAAAATTAATTATATCTAAACGGTGCTAGAAATCACCAGAAAATATTATAAAAATGCATTGAGATAGGTAAGAAGACATTTCGGGAAATACTGATATTTTTCACTACAAAACTCGATTGAAATAGAACAGAAAGTTTATCCTGAAAACACTCGAACTTCGGTTCTTTTCTCCTCCCCTAAATATTTTCGGTGATTATATACTTTGTTCAAAAAATATATCTCTTGCTTCACTTTGAATCGGAATAGGGCGTTTAAAAGACCTAAACTTTCCTAATGAACGCAGATGTATGAAACTAACTTAATGTAAATATCATAAAATATACCCTGTAGAGCCATAACAAATTCAGCTTTATATTTCAACGCATGATAAGAAATTTCTTTACTATTTAGTAATGCGATATTCAGCTTATTTGCAATAAATACCAGATCGAGTTTTCACTTTTCTGCATAGTGAACAGAGGGCAGCATGCATTTTCATCGTCAATAATAAAAAGTAAAGACGCGATTAGAAAAACTTGCAGTCATTAATACGTTCCAGTGAGCACAATACTGGAAAATGGATGATATATCTCTTTGTGAAAAAATTTAGGTAGCAATTTACAATTTATTACATTTTTGAAAATGTTCAAAATTTTTTCAAAAAAAATTATAAATTCACCAATCGGAAAATGAATTTCTGAAAGGGACAAAATGCTCATTGAATTAATTTAACAGGGTATTCAAAATTCATAACCTGAAGATAAGTTCGGAAATATTAAAATTAACTGTTTTTAATTGAAAACCTCTTTGAAATATAAACATTTTTGAGTCCACAAGACTTGAATATGTCGCAGTTGCAAAAAATCTATCGTCACAATTCAAGTTTTCCTGAGAGTAAATATTTTTGTGTAGCTATGGCAAATTGCTCGGTGCTAAAATGATGATATTCAGCAGCCAAACAGCGTCTTCGGTACAAATCAATTTCCGTACACACAAACAAGTTTACAACCACCACCATGAGCAAAATTCCGAGAGGCACGCTAGTTTTCTTACTTTTGCTTTATTTGGATGTTCTTAGGATGGAAATTACGAATTCGAGACTCATGGAAATAGAAGCAATCATTGCCTTTTACTTCCATGAATCTCGAAGTCGTAATTTCCATTACCAATAAACATTGCTGTTGGAAGCATTTGAAATTTGCTTAAATAAAATTTAACAAATAAAAAAACGGTGGATGATATTTGAAATAATATTGAATGGTACTATAAACGTCTGATTCAAAAATGAGAATGTAAGTTAAAAGAATTTTGTTTTGAGTAACACCATATATGAAATGTTTAAATAGAGTGTCAGGGATTTTAAAGAAAGTTGCCAGATTCTATGATGTAAACGATCTGTTACAACAACAGATGAACCCAGTACGTTAACAAAGAACCGTATTATGCCCTTTAAAGTTGATGATGATACTGGAAATCTCACTGAAATGAATGAAAGCAAACATCAAATTAGGTTTGAAATGAAAATATAAAAAGAATTGATAATCAGAAAAAAACATGTATACTCTTATTTTCATGAGGAAGAAAGTAGGATGGATAAACTTTCATAAATTTCTTCTATTAGATATTCAATTTAAAATCTATAAAATGAACTGATTTATTTGAGGTTTCAAATCTCCGAAGCATCCAACTAAGGACTTGTAATATAAGAAAATAAAATCGATAATTCTTGTGGAAATTCATAAAAAAAAGCAGAAAAAATTTATAATATCACAGGTTTTTTCTAACACAAAATAAAAGTTCAGAGATGTAAAAAGGGACCTAGAACTGCTCATTGCGATTGTTGCAGTGCCCAGTGCCAGTGCATCATCTATTCGAAATTAAATTACCAGAGCGGTTGTAAACACCTCCTGGTTCATAGCAAATACCAATATTAATGAAAGTCTTGAAATAGATCATGCAAATAAAGAGAATTAGAATATATTTCACTAATTTTTAACGATATTCGCAGAAAATCTGATGCAATTTGACATATTGCAGAATATGATCGTACTGTTAAATCCAAAATCAAAAGACCAAAGCAGATCTTTCTTGAAAAAGCAAAAAAGCATGATCATCCTGAGAAGGTATAGAGAGATTTAGTCAGAATTTTCCATTACTTGAAGAAGATGATCACGGAGACACAATATTCTGCTCTCTCCACCCAATCAAGGCTCACCCTAATGTGGTTGAAATTGGGGTAGTCATCAATTACAAATCAAGTCTCACCCTACAGTGTATCAACAGCAGGGGTTCTCAACGTGGGGTAAGTGGTGAAATTTTTGGCTACGCCGTGAGAACTCAAAAGTCGCTAAATGTATTAACAAAGTAAATCAATAACCATTGTTATGCCACAAGTAGATTTATATATATAAAAAATGGAACGTCAATTACATACGCATTTCCAGGGGGTACGTGAAGCATTTAAATTTGAGAACCACTGATCTACATTGATTATATCAACTTTGTCTTGAAAGACTTCAATTTAAATGAGGTCTTTCAAGACCTCATTTAAAGGTTTTATGAGGTTTTATGGGTCAATTCACCAGTGCTCCGAAAAAGTGGAATTTACGATATACCACATACTTCACCATGTTTGGTCCTTAACATCGCTTTACTTTGCAATTCTCTCCAGCTCAATTGCCCAAAGATAGAAATTTCAAAACAGATGATACATGCAGAGTCATAATGCGTTAAATAAGGAATATTCTCAGTTATGACTGTTAACTAGCGCCATCTAGTGGATAAGAGTGATTCTAAAAGCTAGGCAAAAAGTGCCTCTTTAGCAGAAATTTTTCGGGAAAATAGTGAAGTGTTACAATACTAGTGCCTACAAAAAATGAGTATTCATTATATTAATTTTTTATTATATTTATGAATTTCGGACAATATGTTTTTGAAGAACTAAAATTCCTAGATAAATGCATCACAAAATCTCTTCCAATTCACTGGAGTAGATTCCAAAAAAGCTTTAAAACGTGATGTAATAGCAAAGCAAAGAACTGTAAAAATGACTTCAAAGTACACTGGAGAGACAGTGAGAATTACTTTCAAAACCCTACTATACGTGAAATGGATAGGCTGAATCTGCTCGAAATCTTTCATAGCACACTAGAAGCAGTAGCAGAGTAACTCTAAATCAATAACGTGCACAGGAATTGATAACAGAATATGTTCTAAAATACAGTGCAATAGGAAACACAACAAGATAAGATCATAAAATGTACCGAAGTGACAACAGATTTCTTTCAAAAATTAATCATATCGAAACGGTGCTGGAAATCACCAAAAAATATTATAAAAATTCATTGAGATAGGTAAGATGACATTTCTGAAAATACTAATATTTATCACTAAGAAACACTGTTGAAATAGAGCAGAAAGTTTATCCTTAAAATACTCGAACTTAGTTTCTTTTCTCCTCCCCTAAATCTTTTCCTTGCTTATATACTTTTTTCAAAACATATATATGTTGCTTCACTTTGAATCGGAATAGGGGGTTCAAAAGACCTAATCTTTCCTAATAAACGAAGATATAACAAACTAACTTACTGTAAATATTACACAATAAACCTTGTATAGCCATAACAAATTCAGCTTTTTATTTCAACGCATGGTAAGAAATTTCTGTACTATTTAGTAGTGCGATATTCAGCTTATTTGCAATAAATACCAGATCGAGTTTTCACTTTTCTGCATAGTGAACAGAGGGCAGCATGCATTTTCATCGTCAATAATAAAAAGTAAAGACGCGATTAGAAAAACTTGCAGTCATTAATACGTTCCAGTGAGCACAATACTGGAAAATGGATTGATATATCTCTTTGTGAAAAAATTTAGGTAGCAATTTACAACTTATTAAATTTTTGAAAATTTTCAAAATTTTTTCAAAGAAATTTATAAATTCACCAATCGGAAAATGAATTTCTGAAAGGGACAAAATGCTCATTGAATTAATTTAACGGTGTATTCAAAATTCATAACCTGAAGATAGGTTCGAAAATATTAAATTTAACATGTTTTTTATTGAAAACCTCATTGAAATATGATTATGCATTTTTCATATATAATGCATTTTTCAGTCCACAAGACTTACAGAACTTGCAATTGGAAAACGTACATCATCACAATTGAAGTTTGCCTGTAAGTAAACAGTTTTGTGTAGCAATGGCAAATTGCTTGGTGCTAGAATAATGGTATTCAGGACACAAACAGCGTCTTCGTGTCAAAGCTGTTTCCGTACAAACAAACAAATTTAAAACCACCGACATGAGCAAAATTCCGAGAGGAATGCTATTTTTCTTATTTTTGCTTTATTTGGATGTTCTTAGGATGGAAATTACGAATTCGAGACTCATGGAAGTAAAAGCAATCATTGTCTTTTACTTCCATGAATCTCGGACTCGTAATTTTCATTACCAATAAACATTGCTGTTGGAAGCAATTGAAATTTTCTTAATGAAAATTTAGCAAATAAAAAAGCGGTGGTTGATTTTTAAAATGCTATTAAATGGTACTATAAAAGTCTGATTGAGAGATGAAAATGTAACTCAAATGAATTTTATTTTGAGTAAAACCATGTATGAAATATTAAATAGAGAGTCATGGAGTTTAAAGAGAGTCGCCAGATTCTATGATGTAAACGATCTCTTACAACAACAGATGAACCCAGTACGTTAACAAAGAACGGTATTATGCCCTTTAAAGTTGATGATGATACTGAAATACTCACCGAAATGAATGAAAGCGAACATCAAATTTCGTTGGAAATGAAAATATAAAAAGAATTGATAATAAGAAAAAACCATAAGTGGCATGTATTCGGACGACACGTAATTTCTTGCTCCCTCCCTTCGTTCATCCTTTTGCCTGCAAAAGAATGCCGACAATGCTTAGCTCATTTGAAAATTGGTGCACAGACTGGAGGGTGTAGGTCATCCCTTTAAAAAATATTGCAGTTCTTAATTCATATAAAGAAATCCCCATCATGATAACCTCTACCTTGTCGACAAAGAGGAAGAGTAGAGAGCGACAATGGAAAATATCTTGGAGTCACGATTCATTATAAGCTCAAATGAGACAGACATGTCACTAACGTAATCAACAAGGCCAAAGCTCTACACTGCAAACTATTTCCCCTCATGGGAAATAAATCACCTACTTCTAACAAGCATAAAATCCTCCTATGTACGCAAGTAATAAAGCCTGTTCTACTATATGCAGCCGCTACCTAGGGCGCAAATTCAAATAAAAATCTAGTCAGACTCCAATCGACCCAAAACAAGATATTGTGATCAGCTATAGCAGCACCCTGGTTCGTTCGAATTCCATTATACACAGAGATCTAAATTATGATTCCATCCTTCAATCTATAAAAAAATTGCATATAAGTATTTTGAGCAAACGAAAAATCATCCTAAGAAATTTATTGAAATGCATCATACTATCAGATTATTCTTTCACACAAATTTATTCGTCCAAAATGCATTCTCAACCTACTGGTGGCAACGCTACTCTCCATCCCTTCAGTTCGTTTTCCGTTTTCCCTTTCGCTGCCCTACATTTCTTCATTTCCAGTTTCTTTTCCCATTACATTCATATGCCTCCCATTTGCCTGGCTCCCCCTCACAGCCCATACTTCCAACATACATACTATCTTCCTAATTCACTTACACACATTTGCCCACCCCACAACTCCTCTTATATACCAAAATATTTCCATACCACTAACCTGGCACATACATGTCTTCCTAATCCCTTTTTCTATTCATAATCATCTTATCTCAACTCACAGGGATCTCCATCTGCTGACTAATCCTGCTCTTCCCACTTCACCTTTGTACATATAGCCTATTCCTCTTCCCACTTCCTCATCCTCACCTCGCCCATTCCCCCTACTAACTTCCCACGTTTTAATCCCAATTTCTCTCACATTTAATTTGAAGCAGTCTCTGCAACGTCATAGCCGTTTTATTTATTTACCTACACTAATTTACCTTTAAGGAAAAGCTCAGAATATGCAGGTATAGACCATTGGTCTGGGACTGCTGTAGTTACTTATGATTCTTGATACTTGAAAACACTAATTTTTATCCCTACAAAACACTGTTGAGATAAAGCAGAAATATTATCCTAAAAATACTCGAACTTAGGTTCTTTTCTACTCTCTTAAATCTCTTCCTTGCTTTTATATTTACTTTGTTCAAAAAATATACTTGTTCCTTCACTTTGAATCGGAATAGGGAATTTAACAAACCTAAACTTTCCCAATAAACCCAGAAATAACTGACTAACTTACTGTAAATATTATACAATATAACCTGTATAGCCAAAACAAATTGCGCTTGATATTTCAAGGCATAATAAGAAATTTCTCTATTATTTAGTATTCTGAAAATTAGGATATTTTCAATAAATACCATATCTAGTTTTTACTTTTTTGCATAGTCAACAGAGGGTTGCAGGTACTTTCATCATTAATAATAAAATATACTTATGTAACAAAACCCACTAGTTCTGCCTAAAGCATTACCAGTATAGGGAATTGCCATATTCACCATTAACTATGGTCTGGGGCAAGAGAATACCAAATATATACAGCCCATCCCCAACTACCTAATGGCGAGTAGTACTATAGGAGTAAAGCTCATCCATCGGACAAAACCTAAATTTAATATGCGTCCCGGTTAGCCACAAAAAAGATATTTAGTTCAAAGTTACCTCGGCTCCCATGGTGGGAACTCTATCCGAGCCATCGGACGAAGTCAGTAGGCAGGGCCACTAAGAACTCCCCCGAGATTGAAGTGTTAGCCTGTCCAACTGGGTTTCAAACCGGTCAGCAAAGACTTCGACATCGATGGGCCCTCAATCCCCTCACCACCACCACCACGTCAAAGTCGTTCCCTATCGAGGGGGGAGGCATCATAATAAAAAGAAAATTCGCGATTAGGAGAAAGTGCAATCGTTATTACGTTCCAGAGAGCATAATATTGGAACGTGGATTTATATATCTTTTCTGCAAAGGATTAAGCTAGCAATTTACAATTTATTAAATTTTTAGAAATCATCGAAATTTTTCCAAATAACATTAGAGATTGCCGTTATTGGAATATGCATTCCTAAAAGTCACAAAATGCTCATGGAATTAATGTAACAATGTATTCAAAAGTTATAGTCTTAAGTTAGTTTCGGAAATATTCAAATTAACATTGTTTTATTGAAAAACTCATTGAAATATATACATTTGTCAGTCCAAAAGACGTGAAGATCTCTCAAGTGCAAAAAATATATCAACACAATTCCAGTTTCCCGCATGTAGATATTTTTGTATTATCTATGGCAAATTGTTCCATGCTAAAATGATGACATTCAGCACCGAAACAGAATCTTACATGTAAATCAGTTGCCGTACACGCGAATAAGTTTACAAATTCCGACAGGCAGCACTATTTATCTTATTTTTGATTTATTTGGATGTTCTTAGAATGGAAATCACAAATTCGCGAATTACGGGAGTAAAAGTAATCTTTACATTTTACTTCCATAAATCACGAATTTGTGATTTCCATTTCCAATAAACATTGTTATTAGAAGCATTTGAATTCTAATTAAATAAAATTTAACAAATAAAAAACGGTAGTTGAATTTAAAATTAATATTAAAAAGTACTATAATATCTGATTCAAAGAAGTACAATCTAAGTAAAATGATTTTCATTCCGAATAACACAAATATGAAATATTTAAATAGATTCTAAGATGTAAATGATCTCTTACATCCACAGATAAACCCAGTACATTAACAAATAACCGTTTTATACCCTTTGAAATTGATCATGATTTTGAAAATCCCACTGAAATGACTGATAGCAAACATAAATTTTCGATTGAAATGAAAAATAGAAAAAGAGGTGATAACAAGAAAAACAATTTATCCCTCTTTTCATCTTGAGGAAAAAAGAAGGATGGATAATCTTTCAAAAATTGGTTCTCTTAGGTATTCAATTCAGAATCTATAAAATTGATGTGGAGTTTCGAATCTCCCAAGCATCCAAGTAAGGACTGGTAAATATAAGAAACTAAAATCGAAATGTCTTGTGGAACTTCCTAAAAATAAAAGCAGCAACGAAATTTATAACATCCAGGTCTCTTCGAACTCAAAATTAAAGGAGAAAGCTGTAAAAAGAGACCTGGAACTGCCCATTGCGATTGTTGTAGTGCCCAGTGCCAGTGCATTGTCTATTCGAAATTAAATTACCATAGCGGTTGTAAACACCTCCTGGTTCATAACAAATACCAATATTTATGAAAGTTTGGAAATAGATCATACAAATGAAGAGAAAAATTTATATTTCACCAATTTTTTAACGATATTCGCACAAATCTGAATGATATAATTTGACATATTGCAGAATATGATCATACTGTTAAATCCGAAGTCAAAAGACCAAAGCAGAGCTTTCTTGAAAAAGCAAAAAAATTATGACTATCCTGAGATAGAATACAGAGATTTAGTCAGAAATTTTCCATTACGTCAGGAAGATGATCACGAAGACACAATATTCTGCTCTCTCCAGCCAATTAAGGCTCACCCTAATGTGGTTGAAGTAGGGGTAGTGATTAATTACACTTGAAATCTCACCCCACTGTGTATCTACAGCAGGGGTTCTCAACGTGGGGTAAGTGGTGAAGTTTTTTCGGTACGCCGTGAGATCTTAAATGTCGCTAGATCTATTAACAAAGTAAAACAACAAACATTGTTATGCCATAACTAGAGTTTTATATATATTAAAAATGGGAACGTCAATTACATACACATTTCCAGGGGGTACGTGAAGCATTTAATTTTGAGAACCACTGATCTGCATTGATTATATCAACTTTGCCTTGAAGGACTTCAATTCAAATGAAGTAGATTACGGGTCAATTCACTAGTGCTCCGAAAAAGTGGACTTTACGATATAACCAAATATTTTACCATGATTGGTACTTAACATCGCTTTGCTGTGCTATTCTCTCGAGCTCAATTGCTAAAAGATAGAAATTTCAAAAGAGATGATACATGCAGAGTCATAACGCGTTAAATAAGGAACATTCTCAGTTATGACTGTTTACTAACGCCATCCAGTAGATAAGAGTGATTCTAAAAGCTAAGGAAAAAGTGCCTCTTTAGGAGAAATTCTTCGGGAAAATAGTGAAGTGTTACAATACTATTGCCTACAAAAAATATATATTCATTATATTAATTTTTTATCATAGTTATGAATATCGAACAATATTTTTTTGAAGAACTAAAATTCCTAGATAATTGCATCACAAAATCTCTTCCAATTCACTCTAGTACACTGCAAAAAAGTTTTAAACATGATGTAATAGCAGAGCAAATTACTGTAGATAAGACTTCAAAGTACACTGGAGAGACAGTGAGAATTACTTTCAAAACCCTACTATACATGAAAGGGATGGCTGGATCTGCTCGAAATCTTTCACAGCACACTAGAAGCAGTAGCAGAGTAACTGTAAATCAATTACGTGGACAGGAATTGATAACAGAATATGTTCCAAAATACAGTGCAATAGGAAACACAAGATAAGATCATAAAATGTACCATAGTGACAACAGATTTCCTTCAAAAATTAATTATACCGAAACGGTGCTGGAAATAACCAGAAAATTTGATAAAAATTCATTGAGATAGGTAAGAATTTGAGATAGGTAAAAATGCATTGAGATAGGTAAGAAGTCATTTTGGGAAATACTAATATTTATCACTACAAAACGCTGTCGAAATACAGCAGAAATATTTTCCTGAAAACCCTCGAACTTAGGTTCTTTTCACGTCCCATAAATATTTTCCTTGCCTTTATATTTCAAAGATCAATGATAAAAAAATTTACTTTAGGAGTCCCAAACCATATAGTGTGTATACCTGTATAAACTGAGATAAACCGTTAAGGTAATTGATTGAAATATAATTGAGTAAAACGACAACGCCGTGGCAGAGACTGCCTTTGATAAAATAAAGGAAGAGTTGATTAAGCCAGAAATGGATGTGTATGGGGGATTGATAAGGAAGAAGGTATCCTGGGGGGATTAATATCATGTGGAAGCATAAGATTGGGGTGAGTGATTAAGGAAGAGGAAAGAACGGACATAAGCGGCGGGGGGGGGGGGGGAGGAGTGTCAGCAGTGCAATGGGTGCGAGAAGGGGAATAGAGTGGGTAGAGGGAAAGTTGAAGGAGAAGGTTGGTCAGATAATAAAAGAGGGAGTGGCGGGTCTGTGTTAAGAGAATTAAGGACATGTAGATATATGTGCAAAGGGAAGATTAATATATTAGTGGGAAAGAGAAGTAGAGAGAGATGGAAATAAAGAGAGTAATGAAGTTGTAGAAGTGAATATATATATGACATTGATGACTTAGAAGATTTAGAAGATTATATATATGATATTGATGACATGAAGCGGATGCTTGCAGCGGGTGTCATAACCGCGGTCATCAACCGTCATTCGGGTCCTTTAGTGTCAGTATGCACTTGGGACAAAGAAATTTGTGGAATGGGATGATCTGATAGTTTGTAGCAGATTGAATAAGCTCATTTGGATGGTCCTTGGTTTGAACTTAATATATTTCGGCAAGCTTTTTAATAGCTTGAATGATGGTATCATATTCAAGATCTCTATGAATAACGGAGTTTTTGACTGCTGTACGCTGCTGTAGCTGATCGCAATATTTTATTTTTAGTCACCTGAAGTCTGGGTAGATTATTCCGTGAAGTCGGTCCCCAGAAAGAAGCTACACAGAGTATAATGGGCTTTATAATTTGCGTGTATAGCAGAATTTTATGTTTACTTGATATTGTTGATTCATTTCCCATGAGGGGAAATAATTTACAATGCAGTGCTCCAACTTTGTTGATGACATTGTGATCTGAGCATTCCATCTGAGTTTATGGTGAATCGTGACTCCAAGACATTTAATGTGATCTCTCCACGCTACCTGTTTGTGAAAACGGTAGAGGTTGTCATGACAGGGATTTTGTTTATGTGACGTAAGAACTGCAATACATTTTGAAGGGTTGACCTGCACCCTCCAATCCGTGCACCAATTTTCGAATGAGCTAAGCATTGTCTGCATTCTTTTGCAGGCAAAGAATGCTCGAAGGGAGAGAGCAAGTAATGTTGTGTCGTCAGCGTACATAACACGTATTATTCGATTCTTTTTTAGTACATTGGAAATAAAGATATTAAATAATGTCGGAGACAGAATAGAGCCCTGACGGACTCCTCAAGGCATAGGTTTTGATTAGAAATGTTGTTTGCGACCTTGACTTGGAAAGTCCTTTTAGTGAGATAGCTTTGGATAGTAAGGACTGGTAAATATAAGAATCTACTATCGAAATGTCTTGTGGAACTTCCTAAAAATAAAACCACCAACGAAATTTATAACATCACAGGTCTTTTCGAACTCAAAATTAAAGGAGAGAGCTGTAAAAAGAGACCTGGAACTGCCCATTGCGATTGTTGCAGTGCCCAGTGCCAGTGCATTGTCTATTCGAAATTAAATTACCAGAGCGAATGTAAACACCTCCTGGTTCATAACAAATACCAATACTTATGAAAGTTTGGAAATAGATCATACAAATGAAGAGAAAAAATAATATTTCACCAATTTTTAACGATATTCGCAGAAATCTGAATGATATAATTTGACATATTTCAGAATATGATCATACTGTTAAATCCGAAGTCAAACGACCAAAGCAGAGCTTTCTTGAAAAAGCAAAAAAATTATGACTATCCTGAGAAAGAACACAGAGAATTAGTCAGAAATTTTCCATTACGTCAAGAAGATGATCACGAAGACACAATATTCTGCTCTCTCCAGCCAATCAAGGCTCACCCTAATGTGGTTGAAGTAGGGGTAGTCATTAATTACACATGAAGTCTCACCCTACTGTGTATCTACAGCAGGGGTTCTCAACGTGGGGTAAGTGGTGAAGTTTTTTCGGTACGCCGTGAGATCTTAAATGTCGCTAGATCTATTAACAAAGTAAAACAACAAACATTGTTATGCCATAACTAGAGTTTTATATATATTAAAAATGGGAACGTCAATTACATACACATTTCCAGGGGGTACGTGAAGCATTTAATTTTGAGAACCACTGATGTACATTGATTATATCAGCTTTGCCTTGAAGGACTTCAATTTAAAAATATAGATAATGGGTCAATTAACTAGTGCTCCGAAAAAGTGGACTTTACCATATACCAAATAATTTACCGTGTTTGGTCCTTAACACGTTTTACTTTGAAATTCTCTCCAGCTCAATTGCTAAAAGAAAGAAATTTCAAAAGAGATGATACATGCACAGTCATAACGCGTTAAATAAGGAATATTCTCAGTTATGACTGTTAAATACCGCCATCTAGTGGATAAGAGTGATTCTAAAAGCTAAGCAAAAAGTGCCTCTTTAGCAAAAATTTTTCGGGTAAATTGTGAAGTGTTACAATACTAGTGACTACAAAAAATGAATATTCATTATATTTTTTTGTTATATTTATGAATTTCGAACAATATTTTTTGAAGAACTAAAATTCCTAGATAAATGATCACAAAATCTCTTCAAATTCACTGGAGTATTCCAAAAAAGCTTTAATACGTGATGTAGTAGCAGAGCAAAGAAGTGTAAAAATGACTTCAAAGTACACTGGAGAAACAGTGAGAATTACTTTCAAAACCCTACTATACATGAAATGGATGGCTGAGTCTGCTCGACATCTTTCACAGCACACTAGAAGCAGTTAACGTGCACAGGAATTGATAACAGAATACGTTCCAAAATACAGTGCAATAGGAAACACAAGAAGATGAGATCATAAAATGTACCGTACCGACAACAGATTTCCTTCAAAAATTAAATATATCGAAACGGTGCTGGAAATTACCAGAAGTTATTATAAAAATGCATTGAGATAGGGAAGAAGACATTTCGGGAAATAGTAATATTTATCACTACAGAACACTGTTGAAATAGAACAGAAAGTTTATCCTTAAAATACTCGAACTTAGTTTCTTTTCTCCTCTCCTAAATATTTTCTTTTCCTTTATACTTTGTTCAAAACATATATATGTTGCTTCACTTTGAATCATAACAGGGGGTTCAAAACACCTAATCTTTCCTAACAAATGCAGATATAACAAACTAACTTACTGTAAGTATTATACAATATACCCTGTATAGCCATAACAAATTCAACTTTTTATTTCAACGCATGGTAAGAAATTTTTGTACTATTTAGTAGTGCAATATTCAGCTTATTTGCAATAAATACCAGATCGAGTTTTCACTTTTTTGCATAGTGAACAGAGGGCAGCGTGTATTTTCAGCATCAATAATAAAGAGTAAATTCGCGATTTGAATAACGTGCAGTCACTAATATGTTCCAGTGAGCACAATACTGGAAAATGGATGGATGTATCTTTTTCCCAAAGAATTTAGGTAGCAGTTTACAATTTATTAAATTTTTGAAATTCTTCCCAATTTTTCCGAAGAACTTGGCAAATTTTCGCAATCGGAAAATGAATTTCTGAAAGGGACAAAATGCTCATTGAATTAATTTAACAGTGTATTCAAAATTCATAACCTGAAGATAGGTTCGAAAATATTAAAATTAACATTTTTTTTATTCTAAACCTCGTTGAAATATGTGCATTTTTCAGTCCACAAGACTTACAGATCTCGCAATTGCAAAAAATATATCATCACAATTGAAGTTTGTCTGCAAGTAAACGTTTTTGTGTAGCTATGGCAAATTGCTCGTTGCTAAAATAATGGTATTCAGCACACAAACAGCGGCTTCGATTCAAAGCAGTTTCCGTATACAGAAACAAGTTTACAACCACCACCATGAGTAAAATTCCGAGAGGCACGTTATTTTTCTTACTTTTTGCTTTATTTGGATGTTCTTAGGATGGAAATTATGAATTCGAGTCTCATTGAAGTAAAAACAATCATTGCCTTTTACTTCCATGATCACGAACTCGTAATTTTCATTACCAATAAACGTTTCTGTTGGAAGCATTTGAAATTTTCTTAATTAAAATTTAACAAATATAAAAATGGTGGTTGGTTTCTAAAATAATATTGAAGGGTACCATAAAAGTCTGATTGAAAGATGAAAATGTAAGTTAAATGAATTTTATTTTGAGTAACAACATATATGAAATATTTAAATAGAGAGTCAGGGAGTTTAAAGAGAGTAGCCAGATTCTGTGATGTAAACGATCTCTTACAACAACAGATGAACCCAGTACGTTAACAAAGAACCGTATTATGCCCTTTAAAGTTGATGATGATACTGGAATTCTCACTGAAATGAATGAAACCGAACATCAAATTTCGTTTGAAATGAAAATATAAAAAGAATTGATAATAAGAAAAAACCATTTATACTCTTATTTTCTTGAGAAAAATAGTAGGATGGATAAACTTTCATAAATTTCTTCTATTAGATATTCAATTTAAAATCTATAAAATGAAATGATTTATCTGGGGTTTCAAATCTCCGAATCATCCTACTAAGGACTGGTAAATATAAGAAACTACAATCGATAATTCTTGTGGAACTTCATAAAAATAAAAGCAGCAAGAATATTTATAATGTCACAGGTCTTTTCTGACAAAAAATAAAAGTTGAGAGCTGTAAAAAGAGACCTAGAACTGCCCATATCGATTGGTGCAGTGCCCAGTGGCAGTGCATCATCTATTCGAAATTAAATTACCAGAGCGGATTTAAACACCTCCTGGTTCATAACAAATACCAATATTGATGAGAGTTTTGAAATAGATCATACAAATAAAGAGAACAAGAATATTTCACTAATTTTTAACGATATTCGCACAAATCTGATGTAATTTGACATATTGCAGAATATGATCATACTCTTAAATCCAAAGTCAAAGGTCCAAAGAAGATCTTTCTTGAAAGAGCAATACAATTATGACTATCCTGAGAAAGAATACAGAGATTTAGTCAGAAATTTTCCATTACTTCAAGAAGATGATCACGAAGACACAATATTCTGCTCTCTCCAGCCAATCAAGGCTCACCCTACTGTGGTTGAAGTAGGGGTAGTCATCAATTACACATCAAGTCTTACCCTACTGTGTATCTACAGCAGGGGTTCTCAACCTGGGGTAAGTGGTGAAATTTTTTGGGTTCGCCGTGAGAACTCAAAAGTTGGTACATCTATTAAAAAAGTAAAACAATAACCATTGTTATGCCATAACTATAGTTTTATAAATATAAAAAATGGGAACGTCAATTACATACACATTTCCAGGGGGTACGTGAAGCATTTAATTTTGAGAACCACTAATCTACATTGATTTTATCAACTTTGCCTTGAAGGACTTCAATTTAAAAAAAGTAGATAATGGGTCAATTAACTAGTGCTCCGAAAAAGTGCACTTTACCATATACCAAGTAATTTACCATGTTTGGTCCTTAACACGTTTTACTTTGAAATTCTCTCCAGCTCAATTGCTAAAAGAAAGAAATTTCAAAAGAGATGATACATGCAGAGTCATAACGCGTCAAATAAGGAATATTTTCAGTTATGACTGTTAAATAACGCCATCTAGTGGATAAGAGTGTTTCTAAATGCTAAGCAAAAAGTGCCTCTTTAGCAAACATTTTTCGGGTAAATTGTGAAGTGTTACAATACTAGTGCCTACAAAAAATAAAAAAAAAATTAAATACCCCCTCAAGCAGCTGCTTGCCACAGAGGTCTGACAGGAGCCTGTCAGTTTATATGCCACAGTAGGAGATCTGAAAGGATGGCAGGACCTCAGCAGAAAAACGACACACACATCCATGCCTAATCCGGGGCTCGAACCCAGGTCCCTTATATCAGTAGCCAAGCGTGCTAACCACTCGGCCACGGGACGGCATATATTCATTATGTTAATTTTTTATCATAGTTATGAATATCGAACAATATTTTTTGAAGAACTAAAATTCCTAGATAATTGCATCACAAAATCTCTTCCAATTCACTCTAGTACACTGCAAAAAAGCTTTAAACATGATGTAATAGCAGAACAAATTACTGTAGATATGACTTCAAAGTACACTGGAGAGACAGTGAGAATTACTTTCAAAACCCTACTATACATGAAATGGATTGCTGAATCTGCTCGAAATCTTTCACAGCACACTAGAAGCAGTAGCAGAGTAATTGTAAATCAATAACCTGGACAGGAATTGATAACAGAATATGTTCTAAAATACAGTGCAATAGGAAACACAACAAGATAAGATCATAAAATGTACCATAGTGACAACAGATTTCCTTCAAAAATTAATTATACCGAAACGGTGCTGGAAATCACCGGAAAATATGATAAAAATTCATTGAGATAGGTAAGAAGTCATTTCGGGAAATACTAATATTTATCACTACAAAACGCTGTCGAAATACAGCAGAAATATTTTCCTGAAAACCCTCGAACTTAGGTTCTTTTCACGTCCCATAAATATTTTCCTTGCCTTTATATTTCAAAGATCAATGATAAAAAAATTTACTTTAGGAGTCCCAAACCATATAGTGTGTATACCTGTATAAACTGAGATAAACCGTTAAGGTAATTGATTGAAATATAATTGAGTAAAACGACAACGCCGTGGCAGAGACTGCCTTTGATAAAATAAAGGAAGAGTTGATTAAGCCAGAAATGGATGTGTATGAGGGGTTGATGAGGAAGAAGGTATCGTGGGGGGATTAATATCATGTGGAAGCATGAGATTGGGGTGAGTGATTAAGGAAGAGGTAAGAACAGACATAAGCCGCGGGGGGAGGGGTGTCAGCAGTGCAATGGGTGCGAGAAGGGGAATAGAGTGGGTAG
Organism: Ryuthela nishihirai; assembly: GCA_038380435.1. NCBI lineage: Eukaryota > Metazoa > Arthropoda > Arachnida > Araneae > Heptathelidae > Ryuthela > Ryuthela nishihirai. The sequence goes on along the minus strand of JAWZYU010000022.1, from coordinate 68,583,138 downwards.
AGGGAAAGTTGAAGGAGAAGGTTGGTCAGATAATAAAAGAGGGAGTGGCGGGTCTGTGTTAAGAGAATTAAGGACATGTAGATATATGTGCAAAGGGAAGATTAATATATTAGTGGGAAAGAGAAGTAGAGATAGATGGAAATAAAGAGAGTAATGAAGTTGTAGAAGTGAATATATATATGACTTTGATGACTTAGAAGACTTAGAAGATTATATATATGATATTGATGACATGAAGCGAATGCTTGCAGCGGGTGTCATAACCGCGGTCATCAACCGTCATTCGGGTCCTTTAGTGTCAGTATGCACTTGGGACAAAGAAATTTGTGGAATGGGATGATCTGATAGTTTGTAGCAGATTGAATAAGCTCATTTGGATGGTCCTTGGTTTGAACTTAATATATTTCGGCAAGCTTTTTAATAGCTTGAATGATGGTATCATATTCAAGATCTCTATGAATAACGGAGTTTTTGACTGCTGTACGCTGCTGTAGCTTATCGCAATATTTTATTTTTAGTCACCTGAAGTCTGGGTAGATTATTCTGTGAAGTCGGTTCCGAGAAAGAAGCTACATAGAGTAGAATGGGCTTTATGATTTGCGTGTATAGCAGAATTTTATGTTTACTTGATATTGTTGATTCATTTCCCATGAGGGGAAATAATTTACAATGCAGTGCTCCAGCTTTGTTGATGACATTGTGATCTGAGCATTCCATTTGAGTTTATGATGAATCGTGACTCCAAGATATTTAACGTGATCTCTCCACGCTACCTGTTTGTGAAAACGGTAGAGGTTGTCATGACGGGGATTTCGTTTATGTGACGCAAGAACTGCAATACATTTTGAAGGGTTGACCTGCACCCTCCAATCGGTGCACCAATTTTCGAATGAGCTAAGCATTGTCTGCATTCTTTTGCAGGCAAATGATGCTCGAAGGGAGAGAGCAAGTAATGCTGTATCGTCAGCGTACATAACACTTATTATTCGATTCTGTTTTGGTAATCAGAAATAAAGATATTAAATAATGTCGGAGACAGAATAGAGCCCTGACTTTGCCTTGAGGACTTCAATTTAAATGAAGTAGATTATGGGTCAATTCACTAGTGCTCCGACAGAGTGAACTTTAAGATATACCAAATTATCTTACCACGTTTGGTCCTTAATATCGATTTACTTTGCAATTCGCTCCAGCTCAATTGCTAAAAGATGGATCTCTATGTTGCGATCTTGTGCAACCACGGCAATTCCCGGTTCCGCCTGACAGCACTACCTGGTTAAAGAAAAGCCATGACCATCTAGAGCCGAGGGCAAGGAATACGCCCTATAGGCGCACCTCAACCCCGGCCTCACATGGCAGCAGTCCTATAGAAGGAAAGCTGACCACCGGAAGAAACCTAACTTTAATCTATTCCCCGGTTTGCAAATGTGCAAGGATATAGAAGATCCAAGCTCGATCGGCACCCGGGGTGGAGACTCTTAGTAAGACCCAGACTTTTTTGACAGCTCGTGCCTTTCGGCAGAGCCGTCGAACAGACCACACAGGTCTCCTGAGAGGTGAGGTCTCCAACGCCGTCACCATCCGACCGGCAATCAAGCCGGCCAGCAGCGTCTTCAACCTCGGGTGGCTTCAGCAATGCTCCAGCCAGGGACCACCCCAACCGTCAAAACCTTGGAATGCTCCAGCTGGTGCCCACTACAGCCGGCAAATCCTCTGGCCTGCTCCAGCTAGGGATCCTCCCGACCGGCAATGCCTCCTCAGCCGGGTTGCTGGGCCCTAGGCCCCCCCACCACGACAAGGTGGTCCCCTATCGGGGGGGAATTGCTAAAAGATAAAAATTTCAAAAGAGATGATACATGCAGAGTCATAACGCGTTAAATACGGAATATTCTCAGTTATGACTGTTATGTTAGCTATCGCCATCTAGTGGATAAGAGTGATTCTAAAAGCTAAGCAAAAAGTGCCTCTTTAGCAGATATTTTTCGGGAAAATTGTGAAGTGTTACAATACTAGTGCCTACAAAAAATGAGTATTCATTATATTAATGTTTTATTTTATTTATGAATTTCGAACAATATTTTTTTGAAGAACTAAAATTCCTAGATAAATTCATCACAAAATCTCTTCCATTTCACTGGAGTAAATTCCGAAAAAGCTTTAAAACGTGATGTAACCTCAGAGCAAACAACTGTAAAACTTACATCAAAGTACAGTGGACAGACAGTGAGAATTACTTTCAAAACCCTACTATACATGAAATGGATGTCTGAATGTGCTCGAAATCTTTCTCAGCACACTAGAAGCAGTAGCGGAATAACTGTAAACGAATAACGTGCACAGGAATTGATAACAGAATATGTTCTAAAACACATTGCAATAGGAAACACAACAAGATAAGATCGTAAAATGTACCGTAGTGACAACAGATTTCCTTCAAAAATTAATTATATCGAAACGGTGCTGGAAATCACCAGAAAGTATTATAAAAATGCATTGAGATAGGTAAGAAGACATTTCTGAAAATACTAATATTTATCACTAAAAACACTGTTGAAATAGAGCAGAAAGTTGATCCTTAAAATACTCGAACTTAGTTTCTTTTCTCCTCCCCTAAACCTTTTCCTTACTTATATACTTTGTTCAAAACATTTTTATGTTGCTTCACTTGGAATCGGAATGGGGGTTCAAAAGAACTAATCTTTCCTAATAAACGCAGATACAAGAAACTAACTTAGTGTAAATATTACACAATATACCCTGTATAGCAATAACAAATTCAGCTTTTTATTTCAATGCATGGTAAAAAATTTCTGTACTATTTAGTAGTCCGATATTCAGCATATTTCCAATAAATACGAGATCGAGGTTTCACTTTTCTGCTTAGTGAAGAGAGAGCAGCATGTATTTTCATCATTAATAATAAAAAGTAAATTCGCGATTAGAAAAACGTGCAGTCATTAATATGTTCCAGTGAGCACAATACTGGAAAATGGACTGATATATCTTTTTTGCAAAAAAAATTAGGTAGCAATTTAAATTTCATTAAATTTTTGAAAATCTTCCAAATTTTTCCAAAGAAATTTATAACTTTCCGCAATCGGAAAATTAAATTCTGAAAGGGACAAAATGCTCATTGAATTAATTTAACAGTGTATTCAAAATTCATAACCTGAAGAAGATAAGTTCGAAAATATTAAAATTAACATTTTTTTATTGAAAACCTCGTTGAAATATGTGCATTTTTCAGTCCACAAGACTTACAGATCTCGCAATTGCAAAAAATATATCATCACAATTGAAGTTTGCCTGCAAGTAAAAGTTTTTTTGTAGCTATGGCAAATTGCTGGGTGCTAAAATAATGGTATTCAGCACACAAACAGCGTCTTCGATTCAAAGCAATTTCCGTACACACAAACAAGTGTACCACCACCGACATGAGCAAAATTCCGGGAGGCACGCTATTTTTATTACTTTGCTTTATTTGGATGTTCTTAGGATGGAAATTACGAATTCGAGACTCCTGGAAGTGAAAGCAATCATTGCGTTTTACTTCCATGAATCTCGAACTCGTAATTTCCATTACCAATTATCATTGCTGTTGGAAGCATTTGAAATTTTCTTAATTAAAATTTAACAAATGAAAAAACGGTGGTTGATTTTTAAAATAATATTGAATGGTACTATAAAAGTCTGATTGAAAGATTAAAATGTAAGTTAAATGAATTTTATTTTGAGTAACACCATATATGAAATATTTAAATAGAGAGTCACGGACTTTAAAGACAGTAGCCAGATTCTATGATGTAAACGATATCTTACAACAACAGATGAACCCAGTACGTTAACAAAGAACGGTATTATGCCCTTTAAAGTTGATGATGATACTGAAAATCTCACTGAAATTAATGAAAGCGAACATCAAATTTCGTTTGAAATGAAAATATAAAAAGAATTGATAATAAGAAAAAACCATAAGTGGCAAGTATTCGGACGACACGTAATTTCTTGCTCCCTCCCTTCGTTCATCTTTTTCCCTGCAAAAGAATGCGGACAATATTAGCTCATTTGAAAATTGGTGCACAGACAGGAGGGTGTAGGTCAACCCTTCAAAAAGTATTGCAGTCCTTACGTCATATAAAGAAATACCCATTATGGTAACCTCTACCTTTTCGACAAAGAGGAAGCGTAGAGCGACGATGTAAAATATCTTGAAGTCACGATTCATCATAAACTAAAATGAGACACATGTCACTGACGTAATCAACAAGGCCAGAGCTCTACACTGCAAACTATTTCCCCTCATGGGAAATAAATCACCTACTTCTAACAAGCATAAAATACTCCTATGTACGCAAGAATAAAGCCTGTTCTACTATATGCAGACCCTACCTAGGGCGCAACTACAAATAAAAATCTAGTCAGACTCCAATCGACCCAAAACAAGATATTGTGATCAGCTATAGCAGCACCCTGGTTCGTTCGAATTCCATTATACAAAGAGATCAAAATTATGATTCCATCCTTCAATCTATGAAAAAACTTGCATATAAGTATTTTGAGCAAACGAAAAAATTTTCAAGAAAATAAATTCCTAAGAAATTTATTGAAATGCATCAAACTATCAGATTGTTCTTTCACACAAATTTATTCGTCCAAAATGCATTCTCAACCTACTTGTCACAACGCTACTCTCCCTCCCTTCAGTCCTTTTTCCGTTTTCCCTTTCGCTGCCCTACGTTTATTCATTTTTAGTTTCGTTTCCCATTACATTCACATACCTCCCATTTGCCTCGCTCCCCCTCGTAGCCTATACTTCCAACATACATACTCTCTTTCTAATTCACTTACACACATTTACCCACCCCACAACTCCTCTTATATACCACATTATTTCCATACCATTAACTTCTCCTCCCTGGCACATAGATATCTCCCCATCCCCGTTTCTATTTATAATCCTCTTATCTCCACTCACACCGATCTCCGTCTGCTCACTAATCCTGCTCTTCCCACTTCACCTTTGTACATCTAGCCTATCCCTCTTCCCACTTCCTCATCCTCACCTCGCCCATTCCCCCTACTAACTTCCCACGTTTTAATCCCCATTTCTCTCACATTTAATTATGAGCAGTCTCTTCCACGGCATGGCCGTTTTATTTAGTTACCTACAGTCATTTACCTTTAAGGAAAACCTCAGAATTTGCAGGTATAGACCATTGGTCTGGGACTGCTATAGTTACTTATGATCCTTGATACTTGAAAACACTAATATTTATCACTACAAAACACTGTTGAAATAGAGCAGAAATATTATCCTAAAATACTCGAACTTAGGTTCTTTTCTACTCCCCTAAATCTCTTCCTTACCTTTATATTTACTTTGTTCAAAAAATATACTTGTTCCTTAACTTTGAATTGGAATAGGGAATTTAACAGACCTAAACGTTCCCAATAAATCCAGATATAACTGACTAACTTACTGTAAGTTTTATACAATATACCCTGTATAGCCAAAACAAATTGAGCTTGATATTTCAAGGCATAATACTAAATAATAGAGAAATTTCTTATTATGAAAATTAGGACATTTTCAATAAATACCATATCTAGTTTTTACTCTTTTGCATAGTCAACAGAGGGCAGCAGGTATTTTCATCATTAATAATGAAATATACTTATGTAACAAAACAAACTAGTTCCGCCTAAAGCACTACCAGTATAGGGAATTGCCATATTCACCATTAACTACGGTCTGGGGCAAGAGAATACCAAATATATACAGCCCCTCCCCAACTACCTAATGGCGAGTAGTACTATAGGAGTAATGCTCATCCATCGGACAAAACTTAAATTTAATATCGCCCTGGTTAGCCACAAAAAAGATATATATTTCGAAGTTACCTCGACTCTTGTGGTGGGAACTCTGTCCGAGCCATCGGATTAAGTCAGTAGGCAGGGCCACTAACAACTCCCCCGAGATTGAAGTGTTAGCCTGTCCAACCGGGTTCGAAACCGGGCAACAAATCCTTCGACATCGATGGGCCCTCAACCCCCCTCCTCCCCACCACCACCACGTCAAGGTCGTCCCTATCGGTGGGGGGACATCATAATAAAAAGCAAATTCGCGATTAGAAGAGAGTGCAGTCGTTATTATGTTCCAGTGAGCATAATACTGGAACGTGGATAGATATATCTTTTCTGCAAAGGATTAAGATAGCAATTTACAATTTATTAAATTTTCAGAAATCATCGAAATTTTTCCAAATAACATTAGAGATTGCCGTTATTGGATAATGCATTTCTGAAAGTCCCAAAATGCTCATTGAATTAATGTAACAATATATTCAAAAGTCATAGCCTTAAGTTAGTTTCGGAAATATTAAAATTAACATTGCTTTATTGAAAACCTCGTTGAAATATATACATTTGTCAGTCCAAAAGACGTGAAGATCTCGCAAGTGCAAAAAATATATCAACACAATTCCAGTTTGACTGCATGTAGAGATTTTTGTATATCTATGGCAAATTGTTCCATGCTAAAATGATGGCATTCGGGACCCAAACAGCGTCTTCCATGTAAAGCAGTTGCCGTACACGCAAACAAGCTTAGAAATACCGACATCAGCGAAATTCCAACAGGTAGCGCTATTTGACTTATTTTTGATTTATTTGAATATTCTTAGAATGGAAATCACAAATTCGCGAATTACGGGAGTAACAGTAAACAACACATTTTACTTCCATAAATCACGAATTTGTGATTTACATTTCCAATAAACATTGTTTTTGGAAGCATTTGAATTTCTATTTAATAAAATTTAACAAATAAAAAAAAAGGTGGTTGAATTTAAAAATAATATTAAAAAGTATTATAAAATCTGATTCAAAAAAAAAAAAATCTAAGTAAAAGAATTTTCATTCTGAATAACACAAATATGAAATATTTAAATAGATTATTGGCTGTAAATGATCTCTTATATCCACAGATAAACCCAGTACGTTATCACAGAACCGTTTTATACCCTTTGAAGGTGATGATGATTTTGAAAATCCCAATGAAATGATTGATAGCGAACATAAATTTTCGATTAAAATAAAAATACAAAAAGAAGTGATAATAAGAAAAAATAATTTATTCGTCTTTTCTTCTTGAGTAATAAAGAAGGATGGATAATCTTTCAAAAATTGCTTCTATTAGGTAATTCAATTTAGAATCTATAAAATGAACTCATTGATCTGGGGTTTCGAATCTCCCAAGTATCCAACTAAGGACTGGTAAATATAAGAAACTACTATCGAAATGTAATAAAAAAAAACCTTTAGGCTCACTGTTCATACCCCTATTCGCCAATCTATAATTATCTATACGGGCAACATGGCCAAACCAACGCAGTCTCTCTCTGCACAATATGCTGCTTAAATAGATTGCAGACTCCTTTACCTAACCTCATCATTAGTTACAAAGTTGAACCTAATGCCCAAGATACTGCGTAAGCATCTACAATCAAAAGCATCTAGTTTCCTGTTATCTTTTTTACAAAGTGTCCAAGTTTCACTACCATAACTAACCCTAGAAAGCACCAAACTATTATACAGTCTAATTTTAGTCTTTAGGTGCATAAGCCTATTTCTCCACACTCTCCATAGATTATTAAAAGTCCCGGAAGCAATTCCTATCCGTCTGTTAATCTCATGCCGCACATCACCAGAATCTGTTACATAGCTCCATAGATAATTAAAGTATGACACCTATTCAAGATTGCAACCATTGAGATTAACTGAATCACAGCCTGCCTGACCAATTTTCATCACTTTAGTTTTCTCTCTGTTTATAACCAAAACTATCCAACTACCAGTTTCAGCAACAGCTCGAATGAAAGAATTCATTTCATCAACATCATTTGCCAAGAGGGACAAATCAGACTAATCTAAATCAGATATTTTCGTATCTTGAAGTGAGTTTCAGGTAACATAATCAATAACCAAGCTAAAGAGGAAAGGAGACAAAATGCACCCTTGTCGAACACCAGACGTAATGCTAAACCAATTGCTACAAGACTTACCAACTCTCACACATGACTCAGTGTTATTATAGAGAGCTTTCATTATGTTAACTAACTTGTCTGGTGTGCCATACGATCTCACAATCAACCACAAATTATGACATTTGACAGTCTGAAGCCTTTTTGAAATCACAAAGCTAGCAACCAAAGGTTTCTGAAACTCTACACATTCCTTAAGAATCTGCCTAAGTGAAAATATCTGATATACACATCCCGTACCACTTCTGAATCCACATTGTTCATCACGCAATTGCCTGTCAACCAGATTCTTAATTCTATTAAGCACAATCATGGAAAGAACTTTACCTGAAACAGAGAGTAGGCTGATAACCCTATAGTTATCACAAGAACTGCGATCACCTTTTTTGAAAATAGGGATAATAATAGCTCTAGTAAAATCCTTAGGAACCATGCATTTCTCATAAACGATATTCAAAATTTCAGTCATCCAAGTGGTAACAGAATCATTCCCATCTCTAAGCATTTCCGTACTAATTTCGTCTACACCTGGGGATTTTGAAGTTTAAGTTTGGAAATATTTAACATAACTTCAGATTGTGTTACAAGGCCAACATTAAAGCCACCAATGCATCTATCATCATTGTAAACAGTGGGAGTAAAACTAACCAAATTGTTTAGAACATCACTGAAATGCTCAGCCCACCTGCCATGACAGAATCTTCACTAAGGTTAATACCAGACCTATTATTATCCCTATTTTCAAAAAAGACCATCTCAATTCTTGTGATATTTTTATGGTTATCAGTATTCTATCCGTTTCGGATAAAGTTCTTTGCTTGATTGTACTTAATAGAATTAAATATCTGGTTGACGGACAATTACGTGATGAACAGGGTGAATTTAGTAGTGGTAGGGGATATGTAGATTAGAATTTTTTTATTTAGGCAGATTCTAGAGAAATGTTTAGAATTTTAGATACCTGAGGTTACTAGCCTTGTAGATTTCAAAACTATTTTTGACTCTGTTGTTTGTCATTACCAGTCATCGCTACCATGTCGTTTACTGCTGGACAAAAACATGAGACGACATGAAAAGGATGATAGCCCAACAGCACACGGAGCGAACCCCTCCTCTTCGTAGTGAACGATCCCATAATGCAGATGGAATGCAATAAATCTGCAGCAATCTGACATGGACCTTCAATAGTGACGACTAAGGTCGCGAAACTAGAGTGAAGCCAAAACCATTTTTTGCACTTTGGTGTTTTCTAATAATTTTTTTGCTTTTTAACTTCTTTATATCATTTATCTTGTTTACAAACTAGAGCTTCTACAGCACTGTGCAAATTAGCTGGAACAATAGGAAAATGCATTAACAAAGACACAACTAAAATATTTATTTCTTTAATAGCGTAGTTAATAATGAATGTGACCCCCTTAGCTTTAATTACTTCTTTCACCCTCTCAACCATTGATGCCACTAGCTTTCCACACATCTCCTTCACATCAGAGTCGTGGTACCACACTTTCATGACTTTTTCTATCATTTTGGTTTTCGTCGTGCAATCCATCTTAGATATGCGCGCTTTAATAATGGCCCACAAATTTTCACTGGGATTTAGATCGAGTGAATTTCCTGGCAACTCCAATACCTTCAAATGTTGCTGGGTAAAGAAGCTCTTAGCAAGCTTAGAATTGTGGCATGGAGCCAGATCCTGTTGAAATATCCCATCGCCGTTAGGAAACAGCTTCTGCAGTGTTGAGATCATTTTCGCATCCAGAACGCCTATGTACTTTTTGCTGTCCATCATTCCTTCAATGGGGTGAAGCATTTGTGATCCGGAAGCTGTAAAACATCCCCAAAACATTACCTTGGGTGGGTGTTTGGGGGATTGCTGGATGTGGCCCGATAGAAGAGGTTCTCCAGGCTTCGCTTGTCCCAACTAATTCGCACAGTACTCTATGTATTACGGCAAAAGTCAAGACATCTAAAGGACTTGCGCTGACGATAACAGTCGGATGTACATTGGCGGATGTCGAACAACAACGATTGTTGACCTGGTGCTCTCTTCTAGTAAGTTCGCTATATTGACACCGAAAGCTACTCAATAACCCTATTCCGGTAAGGCAGATGAATTTCTAATTTTAAAAGACGAAATATAAAAGGGATTAAAGAGAAATATACATTATTATTGTTTATGCTTTAGAGCCATATAGTGCCAGGTGAGGCATGGATCTGTGTATTGTTTTTCTGCTGAGGTCCTGCCATCCTCTCAAACCTACTTTAGTATGTAAACTGACAGGTTCCTGTCAGACTTCTGTGACAAGCAGCTGCTTGAGGGGGTATTTATTTATTTTTATTTAATTTATTATTATAATAATAATTTTAGCGCTGTGAAAATTCCATTTTCACAGCGCTAAAATTGATTTGACAGTGTCATATACTCTAAATTTAATATACAGTACATGACACCGTCATATTAAGGGAAAATAATTAAACAACTGTCATTGGCTGAGAGAGCAGAAAACTCTCTCAGATGTTTCAAATCGACAGTCATAACCATTAACTTGAAAGTGTATTTATTATTGTTTATTCTAAGGAAAAAAATACTTTGCACAACAAAATCAAAAAGATTTAACCTAAATTTGCATGTGAGTGTATTACTAAAATATGCAATGGATACTGATGAAAGGGAAACACACATTCGACGATTGACATTGGATTCATCTTATTATTTATATATATAAATATATAATCCTGTCATTAGATCTCCAATTTAAATATTTAGACTCATCTATTACGAACCTCGGTATTCAGGATTTATTTCCCGAGCAGCCAAATCACTTTAAAATTTATATCGCACTCATAGACATATTCAATTATATAGCTATATGTTTTCAGTTGTCTAAAATGGTAATACATAATTTCTCTGTTACTAAAATCTCAGTGTTCATTCAAATTACAAAAAATCAAAAAGGTAGCTATAGGGGGAAGGCGCGAGGCTCTCCCCCAAATCAATCGGAGTTGGCAAAATTCTAAGTAACTTTGTAAAATCCAAAGCTAATCGCTTCGTCGATTAATGATACCCGACGTGAGCTCTGTGTTTCATTGGCAGATGCACGATGGAAGAAGCTTCTCACCTTGTCCACTTCGGAAGCGTAAACGACCATCAGACGCTCCTAAGCAGAATCGGGTTTCACCACTGAAGACCACAGACTGACATTCTTCCAACTCCAATGAGCTTGTTCTTGACACCACTGCAAAAGTGTTCGATAGTGACGAGGTGACCAGTGGCATGCGTGCTCGTAGTCCTGCTTCCAAAAGACGATTGCATATCGCTCTTGTAGGCATCCTTGGTACGACAGAGGATCGAATTTGTGATGCCGTAGCCGTCCGCTCTGACACCGCCACCCTCCTGATACGCCAATCCTCTCGTGCGTCCGTAACTCTGTGTTGCCCAGAACCACGTCTGTGAGTGTGCGAATGCTCTTCTGACCATCGACGCCACCATCGTACCAATGCCGATACCTCTCGTCCAATGCGCTGTCCAATTCGCAATTTGTCCAATTCGCAATTTGACGAAAAGACCAACCTGCTTCCTGAATACCCACTATAAGACCTCGCTCAAACTCCTCTAACTGATCAAATGTTGCGCGCCTGCGTCGCCAGGCATGGTAGCTTCTTCAAAGAGCACTGAAGAACACGACACAAGACGAATTACTTCTTTCTTCACGCCCTAGTACTTAAATACGCGCTGCGTACATTTGCATTTTGTCGTCCTCAGTGACGTCATTATTTGATCCAATGGCTTTCAATCTTAGATCACGGTTTCTGCTGCCCTTAACTATTAACATATTATAATATGAATTTCCTGAAGGAATTCCTTCTGGGTGTTCTTTTTTCAATTTCCGCCAGTGTATCCAGGTATTTTTGCAGGCCGGTTTAACAGCTTCCCAGACCTCGCTTTTACCTGGCAACTATAATAGGCGATGTGACAAATGAATGACACTAGCATGGTAAACGATGAAAATTTCTGGGCACATTTGAAGTTTGTCCAATCGCAGTTTTATTTATGCTTATAATTAAAGTGATGTAAAGAAGTTTCGAGTGCATTGTTTTACGAAATGCTTATTAAAATTAACTAAAAGGGGTAAGATGTCTTAGGAAACAATTATTCATGTAAAGTATTATTTTTAATAATCATTCTAATTCAGATTTTAATACTTTAAGTGTACATCACAGAAATTTTGTTGGAGCCTGACCTTAAACCTGACCCTTATAACTCGAAATGACAAGGAACCCCTACACCAGGGGCTGTAGAAAAGAATTATCTGAAATATTTCATATAATTTTTTTATTTTTTATAAGAGAATTTTTTTGTCAGAAGGCTAAATATACTGGAGACAATAATGAAATATTATAGATTGGAGAAATTTAAGCAGAAGTTTATTCACTTGAAATCTGTTTTGTGGATTTTTCTATTTCCCAATGCGAAGGAGATGTAAAGGAATTTCGATGTGCTTTGCTCGAATGCAAAATCTTCAATGTGTCAGGTTTCTTATTTTACTGAAGAGACGATTTCTCTGGTATTGATAATTGGGGCAATTATGTACCCGATTAACTGTATCTGTACTAGCGCGATGCACATCTTATGTTCATTGCCTACATACACAACCACAAAATTCAGAAAATATGCAGAAAATATCTAAGATCACAAATGGCTATCGATATGCTATTTTACATAACTTCAGGATATTTTATGGTCTTTATCATTGTATGGTTGTCTCTTCCCATTGATAAGTTTATTCACAACTTTCCGCTGTAACGTACTACTCAATTTCCAAAGTAGGCGATGACAGCGCCCCCACATATTTAGGTCACTTTCAGAAGAATCACTCTCGACCGACTACAGGTAGAAACCCGATCTTCTAACAAAATGGGCAAGATTTAAGTGGTATTGCCCCACCAAATTTGGGACCGATTGCTCAGGTAGCAGGGGAACCACAGGGAATCGAGAATTTCAGCAACCAATGACGTCCCTTGTCCGTCCCAGAATTAGGCTGTTATGTAATTCCTTTTAACCTATACCTAGGCTAATGTCAACAACTGGATTAAACTTAACAGAGATTTGTTTACACTAAAGAACATACTATAAAATTCTAGGTTATTTTAGTCATTGATCAAAAAATGGAAAGCTTTGTTTAAAAGAAACAAACAAAGAGAGAGGATTTATTTGTTATTCCTTCGATCCCCTGAGCTTCGTTTTTATCTCCTTTGAATTTTTTTCATCGCTACACGATTCCTTATCCCTGGGATGTAATCTCTAGGAGGGAGAAATTCTTCTCATTGCTATTTGGAGGCAAACTCTTGGGCTGCATTGTTTGTAGCTGAAAGAAATCTTAATTAGGTGCATCTGTTTGATAAAGACCAAAATAAAAGAGGAAATAAATATTAACATGTACATTCCCTCCATTTACACGATGCTCAGTTTCAACGGTTAAAAAACATGAACCATTTTCGATTCACACTGCGATACACTGGGTTTAAAATGAAAACTGTTTCGGTTTCCATGAATATAGACTCGGTATTACGCGATCAAGAAAATGCAACCTATTTCGGTTTCCATGATTATAGACTCGGTTTTATGCAATCAACAAAACGCAACCAGTCTCGGTTTCCATGATTATAGTCTGGGTGTTACAAAATCAAGAAAGTGCAACCAGTTTCGGTTTCCATGATTATAGACTCGATTTTACACGGTACGAATTTAGATTTTTTATACTTGCAGATATATATTTTGAAAAATAGCAGTGGTGTTTCGTCAAGGGAAATTATCGACTATCGCCCCAAGATAAAAAAAAAAACTAAATATTTACTTCATACTCAGTTTGAACTTTTTACTGTACCTAATATTCATGTAATGTAAAAAAAAAACGTGAAACTAAATAAAAAAAATAACTAAATACCCCCTCAAGCAGCTGCTTCTAAATAACAAAATAATTACACGGATTTACACTCGTTTCGGTTTCAGTTTTAAATGATATAATTTTTTTCCAAAAATAAATAGATAATAATAAATTCTTATAATAATGAAATCGTCATCTCCAACAAGTTATATCATTTCGCTAAAATTTTATTTTTGCCGTTGTAATGTAGTCTACCACGAATCGACAGCGACACTTGACCCCTGTAGACGGAAACTGGTAGACTGAAATAGGCTACTAAAAATCGTGTTTTACCCCTTTTTAGGAACCAGTTTAACTTTGTAAACTATTACATAGGCTAAATACGGTTGATTCGTAAGGACAATGTTTAATGCAATATTATAAATATTAAAAATAAATGAAATGTAAATACACAAGCAGCTGCTTGCCACAGAGATCTGACAGGAGCCTGTCAGTTTATTCGCTATAGTAGAAGGTGTGTGAGGATGGATCAGCGTTGAGACTTATCTCCGCAAAACACCCCACCCTGCCCATGGTCAGTAGGGGACACCGATGGGTTTGAAAAGACCGCCGTCAGTCGGATGGGACGTTAAGCCGTGGCCTCGTTTGCCGGAGAGCCATACTCTGTGCACGTGAAAGAACATATTGGATGGCCTTGACAAGAGGCTACCACCTGTCTCCCAATAGTTGTTCCAGTGGGTTCCCTCTCCCAACCTTCTCTGAGCCCTACAGTGTCCTTGTGAGGTGGCCCATTGCTAAATGGCCAGCTCACAACAGCCTCAAAAGCTCAGCGAAGATTGGGGTTAGGACCCAATGGAACAGCTGTTGAAAGACAGATGGTATACTCACGTCAAGGACATTCAACTTGTTCCTTAACATTGGGTTGTTCTACCTCTGAGCAGCACTTGACTGCATACAATGCGCTAAATGGCCAGCTAACAAGGGCCCCATTGAAACCATTTTTTTCAGGGAAGTGCCGGTCAGAGGTAAAACAACCCAATGCTAATGAACATGTTAGATGTCGTAGATGGGAGGCTACCATCTGTCTTTGAACAGCTGTTCCATTGGGTCCCCACCACCAACCTTCTCTGAGCCTTCAGGACCTTTGGAATCTTGGTCATTATACTGCGAAAATTTAATAAGGTTAATGGCCAAATTATCCTTCAAATTTTTTATTAATAGCTCTTAAAACCAAATGGCCATTTAGTCCATTGTGTTGAGAAAATTACCACTAGAGATAAAATAACCCAATGTTACAGAATAAGGTGGATGTCCTTGATGGCACCATCTGTCTCCCAACAGTTTTTCCAAATGGTCCTTCTGTGAGCCTTCGGGTCCTTGTGAGCTTGACAATTAGTCCATTGTGTGCAGTATAGGCCCGCTCAGTGGTAATACTACCCAACTCTCCCAAGAATAAAGATAAGCTAATATATAATAAGCGAATAATAAAGATAAGCTAATAATAATAGAGCCCTCAGCGGATAAAAGATTACCATTAATGCGTAAAGCGATAAAGCCCCTGGTCAAAATTTTAGCGCTCCATAGTTAATGAATTATGTAGGAATATGGGCAAATATTATTGCATTATTACTGGCTGTCATGAGGTGAAAACTAATTCAGATAATGAAAAAAAGTTAATTTAGAAATTTAATATTTATTTTAAAATGATAAAAAGAAACTTGTGGCAAAATCACAAATTAAAAACGTTATTTGATATGAGATCTTTTTAACAGAAAGCAAATATAAATACTAACGAAACTTGAGTGTTGCATAAACGTTACTTGAGTGTTGCAGTGAAAACGAGTTATATTTGAATATCGTGGAATCACTAAGTTTTACAGAGAAAAATTTAAAGGGAAACTTGTTAAGCGGAGAAAATTTTTATAAAGCGTTGGAAATCCAGTTCATATTTATTCGGCAGGATTGTTTATTGTCTCCCCTCAGATTTTTTTCGGACCTGGTTTTACCTAATCTACAGGGTGTACCAAAAATAAATGAATAGCGAGATCGTCCGGCCATTCCTTTGATGTTCCGTTTCAGAAAAGAACACACCTCAACGCTGAAGAGTAGCAGGTGAGAGGTTATTTTGAAGGGTGAAAAAAGGGAGTGGTGTGTTGAAGGTACGCATTTATAACCGTTCACTGACCAGCGTCCATCGGATGAGACGTTAAGACGTGGACCCCCGTGTGCGGGAGAGTCCACGTTAAAGAACACGTTGGATTGCCTTGAATGGCGAACAGCCTGATTCAGTTGGTCCCCTCGACCTTCTCCAAGTCTTCGTGATTCCGGATGACCTGGCCATTTAGCCCATGGTGTGCAAAGTGCATCTCGGAATAAAAAAAAATAAAAGTAACGGCGCCCAATGCATGGACCCTACCAACAGCAGTCCCAGTGGGTCCTTTCGACGTTCTCTGAGACTTTATGGGTCCGGGTGACCTGGCCATTTAGCACATGGTGTGCAAAGTGCCACTCGGAGGTAAAAAAACAACAACGGAGCCCCGTGCCTGGCTCCCATTCCCCCAACGGCTGTTCTGATGGGTCCCCCTCTACCATCTCTAAGCCTCTGGGGTCCAGGTGATCTGTCTATTTAACGCACAGTGTGCGAATTATCGCTCAGAAGTAACATATCCCTGAGCAGATGTCCTCGACGGTCAATTGTTTTGATGGGGTCCCTCAACCTTTTCCGAGTCTTCGGGGTCTGGGTGACCTGGCCATTTAGCCATAGTGTGCAAAAAAAAGTGCCACTCAGAGGTAAAACAACCCTTTTTCTCTTTCCCCCCACTCTATTTTTACAAATTGTGCAAAAGGAGATTGATATTTTTTGGTGGTCCGAGGAATAGGAAGGGAGGGGGAAGGGTAAAAAGAATGGGATATCGTGAATCATTCCGTGCCGAATGTAACCGAGCATGCGCAGAAGCAAAAACCTCCTGCGCGGTATTTCTCCGTGCCGCTAGTTTTTTTTTTACCCAGATAAAAGGAAGTGTGACCAGGGGAGGGAGCAGGCAGTTTTTTTCCCCTCACTGCACGGACCATCGGATGGCCATGTGATGGAAATAAGGCCCAGTTAAGAACCACTGATGGATAGGCAAGCACTTTTCCCCTCATACACGCAGAGGTCTTGTGACGAGGCCCGGAAATCAAAGGTACACGTGATCTTGTGTCACGCTCTGTTAAACGTACGTCTGGCGCGTACGTGCGCACTGAAACCATAAGTTTACCATCGTCGAGACCATTTATACGGCGCGTTCGATTCCTTCCCCCATCCATCATCTCTTCACTTACTTCCCCACGTCTCCGCCCCGTCCACCGAGCCTTTGGAGTCCAGGTGACCTGGCCATTTAGCCCACGGTGTACAAAGAATCGCTCAGAGGTAATGCCATACTCCGTGCACGTTAAAGAACATGCTGGATGACATTGACGGGGTTTTTACCAAAACAGCTTTTTCTCCCGGACCTTTTCTAAGACTTCGGGGTACGTGCGACCATTTATCCCATAGTGTGAAAAGTGCCACTCGGAGGAAAATCAACGCAATCCATTTGTGGCAAAAGTGTGCAATCCCGAAATGAGCTTAGAGACCTGGGAGGTTCTTAAGGCTCTTAGGGACCAGGGTGACCAAAGTGGCACAATCCTGTAAGACCGTCTCTGGGACGCTAACGGCCTTACGGGAAAGCGCTTCTTTGGTCTCCCGAGTCCCTAAGAGTCTTATGGGATTGCACACTTTTGCTTCCCGGTCCCTAAGAGCCTTACGGGATTGCACAGTTTTGCCTCCTTGGTCCTTACGAGCCTTACGGGATTGCACACTTTTGCCTCCCGGGTCCCTAAGAGCCTTACGGGATTGCACACTTTTGCTTCCCGGGTAACTAAGAGTCTTATGGGATTGCACATATTTGCTTCCCGGGTCCCTAAGAGTCTTACGGGATTGCGCACTTTTGCTTCCCGGGTCCCAAAGAGCCTTACGGTACGGCACCCTTAAGGACGTTATGGTCTCGAGAGACCAAAGTGTGGAATCCCGTAAGGATCTTAGGGACCCAGGAGGCAAAAGCGTGCAATCCCGTAAGGCTCTTCGGGACCGGGAGACCAAAGTGGCACCATCCCGTAAGACCTTTAGGGTCTCTGGGACGCTAAAAGCCTTACGGGACAGCACCACTTTTGTCTCTCGGGTCCCTAAGAGCCTTACGGGATTGCACACTTTTGCTTTCCATGTCCCTAAGAACCTTACGGGATTGCACACTTTTACCTCCCAGTCCCTAACAGCCTTATGGGATTACACACTTTGGTCTCCCGGGACTGTAATGCCCTTATGGGTGCCATCCCGTAAGGCTCTTAGGGACCAGGGAGACGAAAGTGGCAAAAGTGCGAGGTCCCGTAAGGCAGTTAGGGATAAAGGAGGCAAAAGTGTGCAGTCCCGTAAGGCTCTTAGGGACGAAGGAGGAAAAAGTGTGAAATCCCGTTATTCTCTTAGGGACCCGGAAGACCAAATTGGCGCTGTCCCATAAGGCCGTTAGTGTCCCTGAGACCCTAACAGTCTTACGTGATGGTGCCACTTTTGTCACCGGGTCTCTAAGAGCCGTATGGGATTGCACACTTTTGCCACAAAGGGGTTCGGTTGTTTTACCTCAGAGTGGCACTTTTCACCCTATGGGTGAAATGGTCTCACGTACCCCGAAGGCTCAGAAAAGGTCCGGGAGAAACAGCTGTTTTGATAAAACCTCCTGTCAAGATCATCCAGCGTGTTCTTTAACGTGCACGGGGTATGGCATTACCTCTGAGCGACTCTTCGTACACCGTGGGCTAAATGGCCAGGTTACCTGGATCCAAAGGCTCGGTGGACGGGACGGAGACGTGGGGAAGTAAGGGAATAGATGATGGAGGGTGGGGGAATCGAACACGTATGCCGTATGAATGGTTTCGACAATGGCAAAGGTATGGTTTCAGTGCGCACGTACGTTTAACAGAGCGTGACACAAGATCACGGTGATCTTGTTTGATTTCTGGGCCCTTGATTGTGTACTTTTGATTTCCAGGCCTCTTCGCAAGGCCTCTGCGTGTATTGAGTGGAAAAGTGCTTACCTATCCATTAGTGTTTCCTAAGTGGGCCTTATTTCCACCATGTGGCAATCCGATGGTTCGTGGATTGCGGAAAAAACTGTCTGCTGCTTAAGGGGCCTCGTCGTAAGGCCTCTGTGTGTATTGAGGGGAAAAGTGCTTGCTATCCGTTCGTAACTGGCCTTAAATCCACCACGTGGCGATCAGATGGTTCGCACAGGGAGGTAAAAAAAACTCTCCGCTGCCTAGGCTGACCACACTTCCTTTTATTTGGGTAATAAAAGAACACTCGGTCCTTAGCGGCAAGGAGAAACACCGTGCAGGAGGTTTTACGTCTGCGCATGCTCGGTTACTTTCAGCACAGAATGATTCAGGAGATCCCATTCTTTTTACCCCCCCCCCCCTATTCCTCGGAACCCCAAAAAAGTCAATCTCCTTTTACACAATGGGTAAAAATAGAGAGGGGGGAAAGAGAAAAGGGGTTGTTTTACCTCTGAGTGGCACTTTTTTTTGCACACTATGAGTTAAATGGTCAGGTCACCCAGACCCCGCAGCCTCGGATAAGGTCTAGGTAATCCGTCAAAACAGTTGACCGTCGAGGACATCTGCCCAGGGATACATTACTTCTGAGCGGCACTTCGCACACCGTCGGTTAAATGGCCAGATCACCCGGACCCGAAAGGCTCAGAGAAGGTAGAGGGGGACCCATCGGAACTGCTGTTGGGGGAATGGGAGCCAGGCACGCGGCTCCGTTGTTGTTGTTTTTTTACCTCCGAGTTGCAATTTGCATACCATGTGCGCTAAATGGCCAGGTCACCCTGACCCACAAAGGCTCAAAGAACGTCGAAAGGACCCACTGGGACTGCTGTTGGTAGGTTCCATGCATTGGGCGCCGTTACTTTTTTTTTACTTCCGAGCGGCACTTTGCACACCATGGGCTAAATGGCCAGGTCCCCCGGTCCCCCGAAGGCTCGGAAAAGGTCGAGGGGACACACTAAAATAGGCTGTTCGCCATTCAAGGCAATCCAGCGTGTTCTTTAACGTGGACTCTCCTGCACACGGGGGTCCACGGCTTAACGTTTCATCCGATGGACGGTGGTCACTGAACATGTTGTAAATGCGTACCATGAACACACCACTCCCTTTTTTCACCCTTCAAAATAACCTCTCACCTGCTACTCTTCACCGTTGAGGTGTGTTCTTTTCTGAAACGCAACATCAAAGGAATGGCCGGACCGTCTCGCTATTCATTTATTTTTTCTACAAAATTTGTAGAAAATGGTTAAGAAAATGGCTTTTCAAAAACGCTAAATTCCTGTGAGAGCAGTGTTAAATTCATGTGAGAGAAATTCTAGAGGGTAAATGACCTATCGATAAAGTAGAGAATTCCTCTAAAAATCGTATTTTTTCTACGGATTCCCTATTCGTTTTTAATGAGCTCTAAACTGTTCAAAAATATTTTCAGAGATGGATAATCTTCTTATCAAAGATCAAAGTCTGGTTAGTTGAACAATGACGTCTCTCGCAAATGATGTTAGCAGAAATGAACAGCCAAACCGTCTCGTTAATTTATTTTTTGTACACCCTGTGAGAGAAATTTTGGAGGGCAAACGACTTCTTCAAAAAGTAGAGAATTCCTCTAAAATTGGTGTTTTATTATAGGGATTTCCTCTTACTTTACAATGAGCTGTAAACTTTTCAAAAACGTTTTCAGAGATTGATACTCGTAAAAACTTTTAGCTTGAAATGAATGGCCCAACCGTCTCGCTCACTTATTTTTGGTACACCCTGTATATAATAAAAGGTGTCTGTCTCTGGTAGTTATAACTCACCGGGAAATCAACGTACACGTTCCACATTTTGAGAGAATAATTCTAGTTGTGGTCCGGATTGCAGTGTTAAATTTCTGGTCGATAATCCAAAAGTGGGCTTGCTAGAAACAAAAATACTTACCAAGCTATTCCTACGGGAAACGAGAATCGCTGTCAAATCTATTGTTGCCATTTACTGCTCCCTAACTGTGAAGGTAAAAAGTTAAAATAGCATTTAAATCTGCTACAGTTGCCAGGTTCCCCACATTTTCAAATGCATTATTTCGGCGTTACATTTCAGCTGGGGACCTGACATTCAAACCACACATTGGGTCGGAAAGGAGGAACCTGCCTGCAAAATTTGGAACCTTTCGGTGAAGTATGTCGGGAGTTACATAATGCCAAAATCTGACGATATATGTCGATCGTTTGTCACGGGGTCTGAGAGAACGCGACGAGTCAGTAATACATTTGCAACACCGGGAAATTCTTCGTGTTTAAACTGTAATAAAATGTCGGGGGGGATACATAACTAACCTTTAGCGCAGGAAACAACAGAATATGCAGAATAATCCTAATGATGGATCAATATGGAAAATAGTTCGCTCGTTAAACGTAAATGTAGGTCACACTGGACCACTTCATGCATCAGACGGCAGGGTATACTCAAACTCATCAAAAACTGAAACTTTTGCTAATACATCAGAATTACAATTTCAGACAAATGACGAGTATAATAATCTGATCGATGAAGTGGACAGTGCTCCTCGAAAATTGAAAGATCACCTTGCACGGAACAATTGCAGTTCATTACACTTAGGGAAATCACAGAACACATCAAACAAATAAAACTTAAAAAAGCTGCAGGAGATGATGACATCAATAAGGCAGTAATCAGATATCTACCCAGAAACGGAGTTCTTCTACTTCTCAAACTATTTAATAAACGTCTTCAATATCATTACTTTCCTCAACCATGGAAAAATGCCATTATAACCATGTTGCCAAAAGTAGGAAAAAATCTGCTCTTTCCCGACGATCATCATCCAATTAGATTACTACCCTGCTTGGGAAAATTTCTGGAGAAATCCATACTCAAGCGACTTGATATCTCATTGCAGTCTCTCAATGTCTTCCCTCCTGAGCAATTTGGTTTCTGCAGGAAGCACACCACAGTGCACCAAATTAATCGGGTTGTGGAGACCATTGCGGAAACCAGAGTAGTGGAGCTGCAACATGGTCGGTTTTGACCTTCAAAAGTCCCCAGTGTCAGGGGTTATGGCCACGCTCACTTCCTGTCATATGCCCCCTGTGACGACACTTCCGGTTATGAAAAGACTCCCGATTTTGGCGTTCTCCGATCTTTGATTATGACGTCATCACTCTCACCACAAAGTCCCTCGATTTAGGTGTTCGTCCACCATTTTGGATTCTAACGTCATCACCACAAAACCCTACAATTTTTCGTTCGTCCGCCATCTTGATTTCTGACGTCATCATCTATCCGAAGGCCCCAAAGAGTTCTGAGTCCCGTCTGCCCTTTTGAAACATGATGTCATCACCCATCGTGAAGAAAAACTCCCAAATAATTATAAGCCTCATGATCTTGGAGTCTAATGTCATCACTCTCGAAAACAACCCTCGTAGTATTCTCATGATTGCATCATCACTCATAAAAATACAAATCACACATAAACATCACCACTAAACTTTCGCTGGCAATGATGAGAAAAATGAGTCAAACTTTGAAAAGCGTCACTGTCCACATCACTATTGGTCAGAGATCGTACGTAAAACGATTAACTTCTTTTAATTTGGATTCTAAATCGCCCGGTGGCGACTTCAAGCATTGCCGTAAGGCTCATTACATTGCTTTTCTCCACGGTATTCTTTAGTAAAAGCCGAAAGATTAGCTCGCATTTTGAAGAAAAACCTGAGCACACAAATAAAATCAGAGATCAGAAAATTACAATACTGAACACCGGGCAACATACTGATTCCCATATCTCCTTCAAATCTGTAGAGAACAAAGAGTGCCTATACGGCATTTACAAATGTGGGAAAAAAATATCCACTTTAAAATATAAACTGGTAGGTACCAGAGCCCGAAGGCTACTAGAGCTACATCAAAATGGCTCTGGGCCTTTTGAATCTATGTTCCTCGATGACTTCGTACTTGACTAGGCTAGAAATAATAGGGAATGGATTGTTTTCAACCTTTTCGAAGAATGGGCTAGATACTTCCTTGACAAAGTCTTTCATATATGGAATATTAAGATCACATTGTAATATTGAATTGCGAACATATCTTGGTGCTGCAGTAGCTGATCTGAGGTAGCGATTTTGAAAAACTGATAATATTTGATTTTGTCCTCACTGCAGTATTCCCATACAGGTGCTGCGTACAGTAGGATAAGGTCTAAAAATAAGTTTATAGAGAAGCATTTTGTTTTGAATTGCCAGTGCAAATTTTCCACATAACAATGAGTTTAGTAGGTATTTAACCGACTGTGCTTTCGTGATGACTTCATTAATGTGGGTTTACCATTTTAGTGTTTTGTGCAAAACAATCCCAAGATATTTTGCAGAGTCGCACCAGTCAATATATGTATCAAATATTTCGATACAAGGGAGAATATGCACTTTTTTCCTGCTGAAAAGAAGGCCAGAGCTTTTATGGGCGTTTAGTTTTATCCTCCATTTAGTACACTACATCTGAAAGAGTGTTAACATGTGTTGCAATCGGCGAATAGCAAAATGTACGTTCAGTGATGAGGCAATCATAGCTGTTTCGTATGCGTATAGCAACTTCACATTACACATGGTTGGGAGTCATATAGAAAAATGTTAAAAAGAGTGGGGCCCAATATTGAGCCCTGAGGCACTCAAGTTTTGAAGTAGAAAATGATTTTCCAACCGAGTTTGAAAGTTCTATTTCTGAGGTAGCCCGAAATCAAATGAATCAACGCATCTGGCAATTTTACATCAATACGTTTTTTAATGAGACCATATGTCCAGATCCGTTCCAATGCTTTGGCAACATCCAAGACCACAGTGGCAGAGGATTCTTTTTTATTCAGTGCTTCTGACATTGTTTCCACCACTCTCAGAGTTTAATGGATAGTGGAGTGAGATTCTCTAAAGCCAAACACTTCTGACTGAATAATAGAAATTCTATTTAGAATAATTTTCTCAAATAATTTTGCAAGACAGGACAGCAGGCTGATGGGTCTGAGGTTTTGTGGAAACACGGGATGTTGGCCTGATTTGTGAATCATGGAAATCTCTGTGTGTTGTTTGCATTCATTAGGGAAGCTTGACTTTCTTCTTACGGAAAATTGGTGTGTGAAAACCGTTAAACTGACGTACGTTTCATACGTTGCATGCAAAAGACGTATGAGTTATGATGATTTTAGATCAATGCTTTGCCGATCAGAGTTGTGGGTCGCATCCCCCAAAAACTGAAAGACATTTCATTGCTTCATTAGGGAATTACTGAAATGGAGTTTTTTTCTATGCAAATGACACCACAGCCGTCGGGAAAAGCTGTCAAAGATCAAAGATCATACAGTGACAGCAGTAGTCCCAGGCCTGGGGCCTATACTTGCTTAATCTTACCTAACGCCAGTAGACAAATAATTGAAATGTGTGAATAAATGGCGGTAGAAGTGTAATATAAATTGAAAAGAGTGGGTGGATGAGGGGGGAAGAGTGGGAAGTGGTTGTTGGGTTGGGTTTTTTTACCTCTGAGCGGCAGTTTTTTGCACACCATGGGCTAAATTGCCAGGTCACATGGACCCCGAAGGCTCCCCCGAAGAAGGTTGGGGGAGAGGATCCAATGGAACAGCTGTTGGGAGACAGATGGTAGCCTCCCGTCAAGGTCTTCCAGCCTGTTCTTTAACGTGCACAAGGTATGTCTTGCCCACATGCGGGGCCACGGCTTAACGTCCCATCCGACGGACGGAGGCCTTTCCAAGCCCATCGGTGTCCCCTATTGACCATGGATAGGGCGGGGAATTTTGCGGAGATAAATCTCAATGCTGACCCAGCTGGGACTCGAACCTGGGAACTACAGATTACGAGCCTGGCGCGCTACCGACTGAGCCACGCCCGCCCCTGTGGGAAGGGGAGAAGTAAGAGAAAGGTAAGGAATACGTTATGGTTCGATTCCAGGTGTGGTCAGCTTCGCACTTTAAAACTTTACATAGAAACCTTATAATTATTTCAATTAGAAAAATATGTCTAATTTATTATTTAACTAGGCTGAATTAAATAAATATAACTAATCTGAATCTAGTCTTTCGAATAAGGATCCTTAGAATAATATTTGCGGATTGAAATATTTCCCGCAACGATCGAAAGATGGCGATAATAACAACCCATACTTTTTTTATCATTTCACCAGACAACAACATAGAATCTAATAATGTTCCTAAAACATCTGAAACCGTAAAATAAAGTGAACAACCTATGAACTTATTTTTCCAAATCTTTGAAATTTTAATTTATAACAGTGTGCATTATGTAATCTTTTTCTGATCACATGGATTGGAAATTGTTAGTTATTACAGTCACTAGCCCGCTAATCGCTATTATATATGAAATAATTTAGATGCAGAGCATATAATGAAATACTAAATGATAGACTGCAAAATTAGCGAAGAGGTAAAAATAAAACAAATATAAAGTCTATCAGTTTTATATGTCGTGCCATCTGGTGACTAAGCTGAGAACTAAATGATTTTCAGAAATGAAACGAGATTTGGTAATTAACGAAATTTTAATTTAAGCTAAACACTTTACAACCTTGAGCACAAATCATTAACTAACTGATATAAAACTTCCTAAAAATAAAACCAGCAAGAAAAGCTATAATATCACAGGTCTTTTGTAACTCAAAATTAAAGTTGAGAGCTGTAAAAAGAGACCTAGAACTGCTCAATGCGATTGTTGCAGTGCCCAATGAGTGCATCATCTATTCGAAATTAAATTGCCAGAGCGGTTGTAAACACCTCCTGGTTCATAACAAATACCAATATTGATGACAGTTTTGAAATAGATCGTACAAACAAAGAGAATAAAAATATTTCACTAATTTTTAAGGATATTCACACATATCTAAATGATGTAATTTGACATATTGCAGAATATGATCATACTGTTAAATCCAAACTCAAAAGACCAAAGCAGATCTTTCTTGAAAAAGCAAAAAATATATGACCATCCTGAGAAGGAATACAGAGAATTAGTCAGAAATTTTCCATTACTTCAAGAACATCAGGAAGATACAATATTCTGCTCTCTCCAGCCAATCAAGGCTCACCCTAATGTGGTTGAAGTAGGGGTAGTCATCAATTACACATTAAGTCTCACTCTACTGTGTATCTGCAGCAGGGGTTCTCATCGTGGGGTAAGTGGTGAAATTTTTTGGCTACGCCGTGAGATTTCAAAAGTCGCTAGATCTATTAACAAAGTTAAACAATAACGTTGTTATGCCATATCTATAGTTTTATATACAGGGTGAATCTGAAAAAGTGGGCAAAACATTACGGGGTGGTAAAACGCAGTTATACGAGCAATATTCGTCATGGAATGTATGGTCGGAACGCAAGCGGTGAAAAGTTAAAAGGTAGTTTTCCACTGTCACATTTAAAGAATGAATACAAGAAGGAGAGGAGATACTTCAGAAAACATTTTATTAACAGGAATGTAATTGAGGTACATGCTCAAAGAAATTGCTCAATATAGCTACCGCCACCTGTAATGCAGGCTTCACACCTGCGGGATACGGACCGACGCACATTTGCGAAGACACCAGGCATTTCCCGAATATCGCCGGCAACAACGGCGATCCTGGCGACTAGATCCATAACTGTTTCAATGGGGCACTAGTAGATTAGGCTTTTCATATGGCCTGCCATTTCGTGGTTAGTATAACCAGCCATCCTCTCCGCAATGTACGGTAGAAATGCCATTGGGTGCGAGGACCGAACCTTTTATACCATTTCCAACGCCAACTAGCGGCTTGCCGTTTGCGTTCTGCCCATACTTTCTATGACGAATATTGCTCGTATAGCTGCGTTCTACCACCCCGTAAAGTTTTGCCCACTTTTTCAGATTCACCCTGTATATAAAAAATGGGAACGTCATTACATACGCATTTCCAGGGGGTACGTGAAGCATTTAATTTTGAATACCACTGATCTACATTGAGTATATCAACTTCGCATTGAAGGACTTCAATTTAAATGAAGCAGATTATGGGTCAATTCACTAGTGCTCCGAAAAAGTGGACTTTACGATACCCCAAATATTTTACCATGTTTGATCCTTAACATCGCTTTACTTTGCTATTCTCTCCAGCTCAATTGCTAAAAGATAGTAATTTCAAAAGAGATGATACATGCAGAGTCATAACGCGTTAAATAAGGAATATTCTCAGTTATGACTGTTAACTAACGCCATCTAGTGGATAAGAGTGATTCTAAAAGTTAAGCAAAAAGTGCCTCTTTAGCAGGTATTTTTCGGGAAAGTTGTGAAGTGCTACAATACTAGTGCCTACAAAAAATTAGTAATCATTATATTAATATTTTTTTTATATTTATGAATTTCGAACAATATTTTTTCGAAGAACTAAAATTCCAAAAAAGCTTTAAAACGTGATGTAATAGCAGAGCGAAGAACTGTAAAAATTACTTCAAAGTACACTGGAGAGACAGTGAGAATTACGTTCAAAACCCTACTATACATGAAATGGATGTCTGAATCTCCTCGAAATCTTTCACAGCACACTAGAAGCAGTAGCAAAGTAAGTGTAAATCAATAACGTGCACAGGAATTGAAAACAGAATATGTTCTAAAATGCAGTGCAATGGGAAACACAACAAGATAATATCATAAAATGTATCGTAATGACAACTGATTTCCTTCAAAAATTAATTATATCGAAACGGTGCTGGAAATCACCAGAAAATATTATAAAAATGCATTGAGATAGGTAAGAAGACATTTCTGAAAATACTAATATTTATCACTAAAAAACACTGTTGAAATAGAACAGAAAGTTTATCCTTAAAATACTCGAACTTAGTTTCTTTTCTCCTCACCAAAATCTTTTCCTTGCTTATATACTTTGTTCAAAACATATATATGTTGCTTCAGTTTGAATCGGAATAGGGGGTTCAAAAGAAATAATCTTTCCTAATAAACGCAGATACAAGAAACTAACTTACTGTAAATATTATGCAATATACCAATATAGCCAAAACAAATTCAGCTTTTTATTTCAACGCATGGTAAGAAATTTGTGTACTATTTAGTAGTGCGATATTCAGCTTATTTGCAATAAATACCAGATCGAGTTTTCACTTTTCTGCATAGAGAACAGAGGGCAGCATGTATTTTCATCATCAATAATAAAAAGTAAATTCGCGATTACAAAAACGTGCAGTAATTAATATGTTCCAGTGAGCACAATACTGGAAAATGGATTGATATAACTTTTTTCCAAAAAAATTAGGTAGCAACTTGAAATAATTTAAATTTTTGAAAATCTTTCAAATTTTTCCAAAGAAATTTAAAGATTTTCGCAATCGGAAAATTATTTTCTGAAAGGGACAAAATACTCATTGAATTAATTTAACAGAGTATTCAAAATTCATAACCTGAAGATAAGTTCGAAAATATTAAAATGAACATTTTTTTATTGAAATTCTCGTTGAAATATGTACATTTTTCAGTCCACAAGACTTACAGATCTCGTAATTGCAAATATATATCATCACAATTGAAGTTTGCCTGCAAGTAAAAGTTTTTTTGTAGCTATGGCAAATTGCTGGGTGCTAAAATAATGGTATTCAGCACACAAACAGCGTCTTCGATTCAAAAAACAATTTCCGTACACACAAACAAGTGTACCACCACCGACATGAGCAAAATTCCGGGAGGCACGCTATTTTTCTTACTTTTTCTTTATTTGGAAGTTCTTAGGATGGAAATTATGAATTTGAGACTCATGGAAGTAAAAACAATCATTGCCTTTTACTTCCATGAATCTCGAACTCGTAATTTACATTACCAATAAACATTGCTGTTGGAAGCATTTGAAATTTTTTTAATTAAAATTTAACAAATAAAAAAACGGTGGTTGATTTTTAAAATAATATTGAATGGTACTATAAAAGTCTGATTGAAAGATGAAAAGGTAAGTTAAATGAATTTGATTTTGAGTAACACCATATCGGAAATATTTAAATAGAGAGTCAGGGAGTTTAAAGAGAGTAGCGAGATTCTATGATGTAAACGATCTCTTACAACAACAGATGAACCCAGTACGTTAACAAAGAACCGTATTATGCCCTTTGAAGTTGATGATGATGATACTAAAAATCTCACTGAAATGAATGAAAGCGAACATCAAATTTCGTTTGAAATGAAAATATAAGAAGAATTGATAATAAGAAAAAACCATTTATACTCTTATTTTCTTGAGGAAAAAAGTAGGATTGATAAACTTTCATAAATTTCTTCTATTAGATACTCAATTTAAAATCTATAAAATTAACTTATTTATCTGGGGTTTCAAATCTCCGAAGCATCCAACTAAGGACTGAAAAATATAAGAAACTACAATCGATAATTCTTGTGGAACTTCATAAAAATAAAAGCAGCAAGAAAATTTATTATATCACAGGTCTTTTCTAACATAAAAATAAAAGTTGAGAGCTGTAAAAAGAGACCTAGAACTGCCCATTACGATTGTTGCAGTTCCCAGTGCATCATCTATTTGAAATTAAATTACCAGAGCGGTTGTAAACACCTCCTGGTTCATAACAAATACCAATATTGATGAAAGTTTTGAAATAGATCAGTGTCTCGCAAACTGTGTGCTTGGCACAGTAGTGTGCCGCGAGAGATTCCAAGTGTGCCGCGCGAGATTTTCAAATTGACACTAGATACTCCAAAGATTTCATTTTGACTTGCCTTGTGTTATCGACGTGCTTTAATATCGACCTGCTTTAATAAAAATCTTTCAGATTTTATCAACTGGGATCTTGTAAGTATTTATCAAGCTTTTTCCAAAATTTGGTATTAATTTTTGATTATTTCAAGCCACAGAATGGACAAATATTTAAAACAAACACCGAGTTAGGATTAAATATATTTATTATTATATTTATTTTAAATAAAATGCATTTAGCGAAATTTCAATTTTCCTCTTTTTACGTAACCATCAAAAATTCTCTTTTAGGTGTGCCGCGGAAAAAAAAATTAGATTCAGTGTGCCGCGGAAAAAAAATTAGATTCAGTGTGCCGCAGAGTAAAAACGTTTGCGAGACACTGAAATAGATCATACAAATAAAGAGAATAAGAATATTTCACTAATTTTTAACGATATTCCCACAAATCTGATATAATTTGACCTATTGGAGAACATCATCATAGTGTTAAATAAAAGTCAAAAGACCAAAGCAGATGTTACTTGAAAAAGCAAAAAAAAATTATGATCATTCTGAGAAGGAATACAGAGAATTAGCCAGAAATTTTCCATAACTTCAAGAAGATGATCAAGGAGACAAAATATTCTGCTCTCTCCAGACAATCAAGGCTCACCCTAATGTGGTTGAAGTAGGGGTAGTCAGCAATTACACATCAAGTCTCACCCTACTGTTTATCTACAGCAGGGGCACTCAACGTGGGGTAAGTGGTGAAATTTTTTGGGTACGACGTGAGATCTCAAAAGCTGCTAGATCTATTAACAAAGTAAAACAATAACATTGTTATGCCATAACTATAATTTTACATATATAAAAAATGGGAACGTGAATTGCATACACATTTCCAGGGGGTACGTGAAGGATTTAATTTTGGAACCACTGATCTACATTGATTATATCAACTGTGCCTTGAAGGACTTCAATTTAAATGAAGTAGATTATGGGTCAATGCTCCGAAAAAGTGGACTTTACGATACACCAAATATTTTACCATGTTTTGTCCTTAACATCGCTTTACTTTGCTATTCTCTCCAGCTCAATTGCTAAAAATAGAAATTTTAAAAGAGACGATACATGCAGAGTCATAACGCATTAAATAAGAAATATTCTCAGTTATGACTGTTAACTAACGCCATCTAGTGGATAAGAGTGATTCTAAAAGCTAAGCAAAAAGTGCCTCTTTACCAGATATTTTTCAGGAAATTTGTGAAGTGTTAAAATACTAGTGCCTACAAAAAATGAGTATTCATTATATTAATTTTTTATTATATTTATGAATTTGGAACAATATTTTTTTGAACTAAAATTCCTAGAAAAATGCATCACAAAATTTCTTTCAATTCACTGGAGTAGATGGCAAAAAAAGCTTTAAAATGTGCTGTAATAGCAGAGCAAAGAACTCTAAAAATGACATCAAAGTACAGTGCAGAGACAGTGAGAATTACTTTTAAAACCCTGCTATACATGAAATGGATGTCTGAATCTGTTCGAAATCTTTCACAGCACACTAGAAGAAGTAGCAGAGTAACTGTAAGTCAATAACGTACACAGGAATTGAAAACAGATTATGTTCTAAAATATAGTGCAATAGGAAACACAACAAGATAAGATCATAAAATGTACCGTAGTGACAACAGATTTCCTTCAAAAATTAATTATATCGAAACGGTGCTGGAAATCACCAGAAAATATTATAAAAATGCATTGAGTAATTACAGTAGTTGTAAGAAGACATTTCTGAATAAACTAATATTTATCACTAAAAAACACTGTTGAAATAGAGCAGAAAGTTTATCCCTAAAATACTCGAACTTAGTTTCTTTTCTCCTCCCCTAAATCTTTTCCTTGCTTATATACTTTGTTCAAAATATATATATGTTGCTTCACTTGGAATCGGTATAGGGGGTTCAAAAGAAATAATCTTTCCTAATAAACGCAGATACAACGAACTAACTTACTGTAAATATTATACAATATACCCTGTATAGCCATAACAAATTCAGCTTTCTATTTCAACGCATGATAAGAAATTTCTCTACTATTTAGTAGTGCGATATTCAGCTTATTTGCAATAAATACCAGATCGAGTTTTCACTTTTCTGCATAGTGAACAGAGGGCAGCATGTATTTTCATCATCAATAATAAAAAGTAAATTCGCGATTAGAAAAACGTGCAGTCATTAATATATTTCAGTGAACACAATACTGGAAAATGGATTGATATATCTTTTTGCCAAAAAAATTAGGTAGCAATTTACAATGTATTAAATTTTTGAAAGTCTTCCAAATTTTCCAAAGAAATTTAAAAATTTTCGCAATCGGAAAATTGATTTCTGAAAGGGACGAAATGCTCATTGAATTAATTTAACAGTGTATTCAAAATTCATAACCTGAAGATAGGTTCGAAAATATTAAAATTAACATTTTTTTATTGAAAACCTCGTTGAAATATGTACATTTTTGAGTCCACAAGACTTACAGATCTCTCAATTGCAAAAACATATCATCACAATTGAAGTTTGCCTGCAAGTAAACGTTTTTTTGTAGCTATGGGAAATTGCTTATTGCTGAAATAATGGTATTCAGCACATAAACAGCGTCTTCGATTCAAAGAATTTTCCGTACACAGAAACAAGTTTACAACCACCGACATGAGCGAAATTCCGAGAGGCACGCTATTTATGTTACTTTTGCTTTATTTGGATGTTCTTAGGAAGGAAATTACGAATTCGAGACTCATGGAAGTAAAAGCAATCATTGCCTTTTACTTCCATGAATCTCGAACTCGTAATTTCCATTACCAATAAACATTGCTGTTGGAAGCATTTGAAATTTTCTTAATAAAAATTTAACAAATAAAAAAACGGTGGTTGATGTTTAAAATAATATTGAATGGTACTATAAAAGTCTGATTGAAAGATGAAAATGTAAGTTAAATGAATTTGAGTTTGAGTAACACCATATAGCAAATATTTAAATAGAGAGTCAAGGAGTTTAAAGAGAGTAGCGTGATTCTATGATGTAAACGATATCTTACAACAACAAATGAACCCAGTACGTTAACAAAGAACCGTATTATGCCCTTTGAAGTTGATGATGATACTGAAAATCTCACTGAAATGAATGGAAATGAACATCAAATTTCGTTTGAAATGAAAATATAAAAAGGAATTGAAAATAAGAAAAAACCGTAAGTGTATGTATTTGGACGACACGTAAATTCTTGCTTCCTCCCTTCGTTCATCCTTTTGCCTGCCAAAGAATGCCGACAATGCTTAGCTCATTTGAAAATTGGTGCACAGGCTGGAGGGTGTAGGTCAACTCTTCAAAAAATATTGCAGTCCTTACGTCATATAAAGAATTCCCCATCATGATAACCTCTACCTTTTCGACAAAGAAGAAGCGTAAAGCGACAATGCAAAATATCTTGGAGTCACGATTCTTCATAAGCTCAAATGAGACACACATGTCGCTAACCTAATCAACAAGGCCAGAGCACTACACTGCAAACTATTTCCCCTCATGGGAAAAAAATCACCTACTTCTAACAAGCATAAAATCCTCCTGTATACGCAAGTAATAAAGCCTGTTCTACTCTATGCAGCCCCTACCTAGGGCGCAATTTCAAATAAAAATCTAGTCAGACTAATCGACCCAAAACAAGATATTGTGATCAGCTATAGCAGCACCCTGGTTCGTTCGAATTCCATTATACACAGAGATCTAAATTATGATTCCATCCTTCAACCTATGAAAAAACTTGCATATAAGTATTTTGAGCAAACGGAAAATCATCCTAAGAAATTTATTGAAATGCATCAAACTATCAGATTGTTCTTTCACACAAATGTATTCGTCCAAAATGCATTCTCAACCTACTGGTCACAATGCTACTCACCCTCCCTTCAGTCCTTTTTCCGTTTTCCCTTTCGCAGCCCTACATTTGTTCATTTCCAGTTCCTTTTCCCGTTACATTCACATGCCTCCCATTTGCCTGGCTCCCCCTCACAGCCCATACTTCCAACATACATACTCTCTTTCTAATTCACTTACACACATTTGCCCAGACCACTACTCCTCTTATATACCACAATATTTCCATACCACTAACATCTCCTCCCTGGCACATACATATCTTCCTAATCCCCGTTTCTATTCATAATCCTCTTATCTCAACTCACACGGATCTCCGTCTGCTCACTAATCCTGCTCTTCCTACTTCACCTTTGTACATCTAGCCTATTCCTCTTCCCACTTCCTCATCCTCACCTCGCCCATTCCCCCTACTAAATTCCCACGTTTTAATCCCCATTTCTCTCACATTCAATTATAAGCAGTCTCTGCCACGGCAGAGCCGTTTTATTTATTTACCTACAGTCATTTACCTTTAAGGAAAAGCTCAGATTATGCAGGTATTGACCATTGTTCTAGGACTGCTATAGTTACTTATGATCCTTGATACTTGAAAACACTAATATTTATCGCTACAAAACACTGTTGAAATAGAGCAGAAATATTATCCGAAAAATATTCAAACTTAGGTTCTTTTCTACTCCCCTAAAAATCTTCCTTGCTTTCATATTTACTTCGTTCAAAAAATATACTTGTTCCTTCACTTTGAATCGGAATAGGGAAGTTAACAAACCTAAACTTTCCCAATAAACCCAGATATAACTGACTAAGTTACTGTAAATATTATACAATATACCCTCTATAGCCAAAACAAATTGAGCTTGATATTTCAAGGCATAATAAGAAATTTCTCTGTTATTTATTATTATAAAAATTAGGACATTTTCAATAAATTCCATATCTAGGTTTTACTTTTTTGCATAGTCAACAGAGAGCAGATGTACTTTAATCATTAATAATAAAATATACTTATGTAACAAAACCCACTACTTCTGCCTAAATCACTACCAGTATAGGTAATCTCCATATTCACCATTAACTACTGTCTGGGGCAAGAGAATACCAAATATATACAGCACCTCCCCAACTACCTAATGGCGAGTAGTAATATAGGAGTAAAGCTCATCCATCGGACAAAACCTAAATTTAATATGCGTCCCGGTTAGCCACAAAAAAAAGATATATCGTTCTAAGTTACCTCGGCTCCCGTGGTGGGAAAACTTTCCGAGCCATCGGACTAAGTCAGTAGCCACGGCCACTAACAACTCCCCCGAGATTGAAGGGTTAGCCTGTCCAACCGGGTTCCAAATCGCTCAGCAAAGCCTTCGACATCGATGGGCCCTCAATCCCCTCCCCACCACCACCACCACTTCAAAGTCGTTCTCTATCGGGGGTGGGAGGGCATCATAATAAAAAGGAAATTCGCGATTAGAAAAAAGTGCAGTGGTTATTATGTTCCAATGAGCGTAATACTGGAACGTGGATTAATATATCTTTTCTGCAAAGGATTAAGCTAGCAATTTAAAATTTATTAGATTTTTAGATATCTTCGAAATTTTTCCAAATAACATTAGAGATTGCCGTGATTGGAAAATGCATTCCTGAAAGTCACAAAATGCTCATTGAATTAATGTAACAATGTATTCAAAAGTCATAGCCTTAAGTTAGTTTTGGAAATATTAAAATTAACATTGTTTTATTGAAAAACTCTTTGAAATATGTACATTTGTCAGTCCAAAAGACGTGAAGATCTCGCAAGTGCAAAAAATATATCAACACAATTCCAGTTTGCCTGCATGTAGAGATTTTTGTATACCTATGGCAAATTGTTCCATGCTAAAATGATGGCATTCAGAACCCAAACAGCGTCTTCCATGTAAAGAAGTTGCCGTACACGCAAACAAGTTTACAAATACCGACATCAGCGAAATTCCGACAGGCAGCTCTATTTATCTTATTTTTGATTTTATTTGGATGATCTTAGAATGGAAATCACAAAATCGCGAATTACGGGAGTAACAGTAAACAACACATTTTACTTCCATAAATCACGATTTTGTGATTTCCATTTCCAATAAACATTGTTATTGGAAGTATTTGAATTTCTATTAAATAAAATTTAACAAATAAAAAAAAACGGTAGTTGAATTTAAAAATAATATTACAAAGTATTATAAAATCTGGTTCAAAGAAGAAAATCAAAGTAAAATGATTTTCATTCTGAATAACACAAATATGAAATATTTAAATAGATTCTTGGATGTAAATGATCTCTTATATCCACAGATAAACCCAGTACGTTATCAAAGAACCGTTTTATACCTTTTGAAGTTGATGATGATTTTGAAAATCCCACTTAAAAAAGACTGATAGCGAACATAAATTTTCGATTAAAATGAAAATAGAAAAAGAAGTGATAATAATAAAAAACAATTTCTCCCTCTTTCCTTCTTGAGGAAAAAAGAGGAATGGATAATCTTTCAAAAATTGCTTCTATTATTTTTAGTATACCTACATTGAATGTCGGTTCTACATTGAATGTCGGTTCCGTTCACTTCCACAACAGATACTCTCTTGTGGAAGTGAACGGAAAGGGAGGGCTGCCAGATTAGTGTGGCCTACTGGACAACTATGGCAACTTTACTTTTTTTTTTTCTAACCTGCTGAGGAGTGGTCAACCACACAGGGTCCTGGTGCTGACCATATAAACCCACTGGACTGGACAGATCTGAGCTTGATTATGGATCCTGATTTTGCTGCACTGGTGGGCTTCTGTGGAGGAAAAATCTTCCGCTGTGTTTTCTGTTTGTGGGTTGAAAGCACCAAGTGAATAGATTCACAGGATATGTTTATCAGCTGGTGGATAATCCTGAGCAGAGGTCATCGCAGGCACCTGAACTCTTTGCTTCTATTGGCATCGTCAAATTCTACATTGGAGGAAGTCTTCCAGTGTAGATGGCTTCAGCATTTAGTGGTGGGGGAACGGGTCTGTGCCCCATGTCTGCGATTAGGGGGCTGTTGATATTGTCGGCATTCCCTGTCTCAATAAACATAGTTTCTTTAAACATCCCACTAACCATTTTCTCTCCGTGTATAGCTGGAATGTGAGGACTCTACACAGAGCTCTTCCTCTTGATGTCCTTACTCAAGAATTCCACCATTATAATTTAGATATTCTCGGCCTGCAAGAGACCAGATGGACAGATAACGGTCAGATTCTTAAAAATAATATTAAATTTCTCTTTTTCAGGGAGGGACGACAATAAGCATCACCAAAGCTC
Source organism: Ryuthela nishihirai (assembly GCA_038380435.1). NCBI lineage: Eukaryota > Metazoa > Arthropoda > Arachnida > Araneae > Heptathelidae > Ryuthela > Ryuthela nishihirai. The sequence goes on along the minus strand of JAWZYU010000022.1, from coordinate 68,546,123 downwards.
GGGTCTGCTTCTCAGAAGTAACACTAGTGATGCTCTTCTAGGATACGAGTGCATTAATGAAAGGTTTCTTACAGCAAAATTTCAGACAAGCGTTAAAGACTTGAATGTTATCTGCTCTTATGACCCCACTGAGGATGCCGATGAGGATGAGAAGGATAGGTTTTACGGACAACTTCAGGATATTTTGAATTCTGTCAAGAAAGGAGATATTACCCTTGATCTTGGTGACTTCAATGCCAAAGTTGGTATTGACTCTGACCTGTGAACAGGAGTAATAATCCCTTTTGGTGTTGGTAGCTGAAATGGCAATGGGCAACGTCTCCTACAAGTAAGTAAACTCAATGGATTCAGAATAACTCACACTTATTACAAACACGGCAACATACATAAGTACATATGGGTTTCACCCGATGGACTGCATAAGAATATGATTGATTATATATTAATTAACAGCAAATGGGCTAGTTCTGTTAGGAATACCAGGTCATATAGGGGAGCTGAAATTGGATCTGACCATTATCTTGTTAAAAGTGTCTTGCAACTTAAACTTAAAATGTGTTGTGCTCATGTTAAAAAATTTGCTTTTAATAGTGAAGCTCTGAAAGACCCAGTTATAGCCAAAGCTTACCATGATAGGTTACTTAGTCATTATGATAGTCATGGTATGCTTACTACTGAAGTTGAGGAAGAATGGGATCATTTTAACAGGCCTTTTTGGACACTAACAGTACTCTTTTTGGAAAAAAGCAACAGAAGAGACAGAATAATCTGAGTGATAAGGCACTTGAGATTATTTCGGAAAGAAAGAACTGCAGGAATGTTCTTAATCAATACCCTACTAGTCCTAATAGAAAGCATTACAAAGAACTTAATAAACGTGTAAAAGATCAGTTAGCTACTGATAAGAATCTTTGGCTTGATGGTTTCGCTGATAAAGCTGAGGAAGCAGTTAGACAGCACAACAGCAGAGAGTTGTACCACATAGTTAATGTTTTGTGTGGTAGAAAACGCACAGGTATATAGGGATTGAAGGATAAACAAGGTAAGGTTATAGAAGGTGAGGATTCTGTCATGGCTAGGTGGGCTGAGCATTTCAGTGATATTCTAAACAATGTGGTTACTTCTATTCCCATTGTTTGCAATGATGATAGATGCATTGGTGGCTTGAATGTTGGCCCTATAACACAATCTGAAGTTATTTTGGCTGTTTCTAAACTTAAACTTCATAAATCCCCAGGGGTAGATGAAATTACTACGGAAATGCTTAGAGATGGGAATGTTTCGTTTACCACTTGGATGACTGAAATTCTGAATATCTTTTATGATAAAGGCATGGTTCCTAAGAATTTTACCAGAGCTATTGTTATCCCTATTTTCAAAAAAGGTGATCGCAGTTCTTGTGATAACTATAGGGGTATCAGCCTACTCTCTGTTCCAGTTAAAGTTCTTTCCATGATTGTGCTTAATAGAATTAAGAATCTGGTTCACAGTCAATTGCCTGATGATCAATGTGGATTCAGAAGTTGTAGGGGATGTATGGATCAGAGAACTATTCAGAGATTAAGAACTTTGTATATGTAGATACTGAAACTCTCTTTGCTCTCCTTCTCGAGATTCTTCTTATCGCCAGCACGAACGGCTTTTTGCACCTTTCCTGCCTTTTTTCACAGCTTTTCCTGAAGGTTGAGGCGACATTTTCTCTACAGATGCTGGAACAAATCCTTGTTTGGAAATTAAAAATCTGAGAACTCGCTCTTGAAATCTCGAAATTTAATATACTTGTGTTCTGGTTGCAATCCCCTTTTAAAAACTGCGGACGGATCGTACCGCTGTTTATGCGGACCTCTGAGTGAGCCGTGTGAGGTAGAATGAAAACTCCTGGTAGGAGTTTTCTGTGGAGAGGAAATGCTTATTCACCAAAGTCCCAGTCGCATGTAAAATTTAAATAAATGCATTATTTTAATAAGAAGTTAATATTTTGACATGAGAGACAGAGTTATTGTCATTGACATGAGAGACAGAGGTTGTCAAATTATTGTTTTCTTTGCGAAATAAAAATATAACAAATAGAACTTCGAACATATGATTTTATTTATACACCTCAGTAGCATACCGATGTGAAATACTTTTACAACAGTTTCATTTAAATACAGAACAAACTACAACGCCATTAGGAAATTACTGTAATATTACTATGTGTTTAGTATATAATATTGTGGACTAAGTAAAAAAAAATACAAAAAAGTAGGAATTTTTACATTCTATGCATTAAAAAATTAGGTTACCGAATGCACAATTCGGTAGGGGAGGTTTTTTTTTGTATTACCACTGTATAGGTGGTGTGTTTTAAGGAGAGGTTTTTTATCTGTGAAATATCGAGGGATGTAGTAGTGGTGGAAAAGATGTGTTTCATGTAATTTTTGGGGATGTAGAACTTAGGAAAGAAATAGATCTCTGTAGTATTTAATAATTACTGAGAAGTATCTCTCATAGGGTTAAAAATACTAATAATGATCTGATTTCATTTCCTTTAGAGCCCTGATGAGGAATATAAAAGTTTGGTTAGTGCACCTACGAGTGAGATACAGATAGGAAGCATTTATGAGATAGTGTTAGTACAACATCATGTTTTTGAAATACTTTGATGATGGACAACTTAATGTGGTGCACTGCCTGAGAAAAAAAATGCACTTCTACTTGCAGAAACAAACTGTCGAAGCACATTGCAAATTTCCTTTGGCTATACAATTCACACACCTGTCGCAGGGCAGTGGCCTTGGCTACAGTTCTAAGAGACCTGGGTTTGACCCGCAGACAGATGCCGTCAGACCTCTGTGGCAAGCAGCTGCTTGATCCGTTATTATTTACACTAGGGATTCTCAATGTGGGACGTGCAGTAAAAAAAAATTTTTTTTTTTGGGGGGGGGGGTGTTAATGTTTCCTAGGTATGTGGAAGACACATTTAAACTGATTTCACATAGAGAACTTGGGTAAGTTTAGGGACCTGGGCATGGTGGCAGGCATTCCTTTTCTTAAAGTGCTACTTCCTTGCGACACTTACCTCTGCCGCCGGAGGTCTCTGCGCCGAGTATTCCTCCTACTCACGTCCCATCTCACGGGGACGCCACGTTACACCCTTTACTCCATTCCACACTAGACAATTGCTCTCTAGTGCTACATGAAAGTCAGAGTGAGAGGCACATATTTAGAAAAAAAACATATTGAGGAAATCAAATATTTCAACGATTTTTTTTTTCACATTTAAATATGGAGGTGGGGGTGAAAAGATAGTTTTCAAGTTGCATTTGGTTTCTTCAAGCTCATGATTTCCCTCCTAACTTTTGGTAGGACACAGATTACCATTGCCTGCTATTGCTTCGTAAAAAATGCCTGGCTAAGAAACTTGAAAAAAAAAAATAAATGAAACAGAGGGTTGGGGGAGACAGAAAGAGATGACACTTTCCAAGTTCCATTTTGTTTCTTTCACCTTATGATTTCTTTCCTACCCTTAGGAAACAGATTAACATTCCCAACTATTACTCCCTAATTACAAAATGCCAGGCTAGGAAATTCGAAATAAAGGGGGGGGGGGGGGGCACAAATGACACTTTTTAAGTTCCATTTCGTATCTTTCACCTAATGATTTCTTTGCTACCTTTTGTTTGGGCACAGATTACCACTGGCTGCTATTACTTGCTAATTACAAAGTGTCAGGCCAGGAAAATTCAAAACAAAAAAAAAACCGTTTTGGAAGGGGGGGGGGGGAGTGTTACTGTATCGTACATCCTGTTTTGGAACTTCACATAAAAAATAATTATTCACCTGTACCTTCTTTACCCTCAGGTTCCAAGCAATATTTGGTGCCTAGAGTTGTTCAAATCACTTCCAGTTTACCCCTAAAAACGACAGTTTCTAGGAGTAAAGTAGTTGTGATGATTGTTTTGAATTATTGTTTCTTGCCCCTGCGGAGCAACGTACTCGTCACACGACCAGCCTCTTCAATATTCCACTCGCATTCAATATTCTACTGCGTACCCCTTACTTCCTTAACTTAACTTCCTTAACTTACTTCCTTCCTTTACTTTCAAACACGCATCATCCATATTAACGCCAACAACCCATCCAAATCACAAATCACATAAATATCACAACACCTTGAAAAATAACAAAAAGTTGCCAACATATTACTACGTAATAAATTAAAAAACATCTCCAATTCTTTACAATACATTTTAAACTACACTACTGTACACTATTCATCACACAAATCATATTAACTCGAACATTTACACCAAATACACCTCAACACTAGAAATATCAAATACCCTATATATACACACAACATACCTACACGAAAAACTAGATAAAAAAAGTACAACATCATACTTAAAAAAAAGAAACCAATCCTGCTATTCTTAAATAGTTTTTCTCCAAACCTCAATTAGAAATTTAAAAAACACAGCTCAAAATAAAACTGGATAAATTACACAGATTGAATTATTTTTAAACCTCTTAACAGCAAAAGAAATTGAAATAAGAATCAACAGTAAACTATATTTAAGTGAGCTACATAACTCAGAACTTACGATAATTTCCGCTTTCTTTCTGCGAAACTGTCACTTTACATTATCAGATTTAAACATTATTCCAACATGGAAATTTTTTCTCACCAAATATCTAGACTTGATTAATAATTTCACCGTCTAATACAGAAAATAATTCACATCTGATCTACATATCATGAAATTCAAATCTTATAAGAAATCCCTCTCATATCAACAGAATCTTAGACCTAAAGCATGTTCATATTTTCAATAATACTACACCTACATCGCTACTTTGACGAAACAATGTCATGTACTTCCGCTTATCGTAATAAGCTTTATGCGATACAATTGTTGGAAATTCTCGTATTTCCGGCGACGCGATGAACAATAAGAAGAGGTTGCGGAGTATAAAAATTAGATTTCGTATTTTCAGACGTATACCTGATTTGAAATCCATATATTGCGATAACAGACGTTACATAGCGAATGCTTAGTCACAGTGAGGTAATTATCAGAGTTTATAATTCAAATAGGAAACGGGAATAAACGTGTGAAGATCGCGCAAGGGGGGGGGATTAAATTTTAATGAAGCAAAGAGTGGATATCACTTTTACCGAAGGCGGAAGTTTATACAAAAAAACAGTGAAGACGTATTTATGAAAAGGCAGTAGGTTAAGTCAACGATTTAGCATTCAAACTATGAGATATATTATAAAATGTTTTCAACAGGATTCTAAATAGAAAGTAGTTGATTATGAAATAATACAAACTCTGAAGATTGGATATTACATTTTGACTTTTAAAATTATGCTTTATATTTAAATTATTCATTGTCAATAATTTATTTTGAAATTTTGAGAGGTTTCATAATTAGTAGGTTAAATCCGGTCTTAGGGTATTAATTCAACGTTAAATGATACTAGGCGGTCCTTCTGGAGGTTTTCCGAATGCAATTAAAATTCGAGTTTTGAATTTCGAAAAAAGCTGACAGTTGGGTTGTTTCACCTCTGAGCGGCACTTACTTGCACACCATCTGTTAAATAGTTAGGTCACAAGGACCTAGAAAACCCAGATACCGTTCGAGGAGGGGACCCAATGGAACAGAACATTGGGATATATAAGGTAGCCTCCCATCAAGGCCAGCCAGCGTGTTCATTAAAGTGCGCAGTGTACGGCTCACCACTTAATATTCCATCCCGTGGCCTCGTGTGCGAAAGAATCATACCCTGTGCACGTTAAAGAACACGCTGGACAGCCATGACGGGAGGTTACCATCTGTCTGCCAACAGCTATTCCAGTGGGTCTCCTCCCCCACCCTTTTCTGAGCCTTCGGGGTCCCATAGTGTGCAAAAAACTGCCGCTCAGAAGTAAATACAACCCAACCTACACATTATCTGAAAATCCAAGTACTACCGTCACCATCATTCTAGGACAGGAGGTTTCAATCTGATTTCCTAACAGTTGTTCAGTGGTCCCATTTCCCCTAAACCCCACACCTTCTAGGTCAGGAAAAGGACAGTGATGGGCTTGGAAAGGTTACCGTCCATTGGATGATACGTAAAACAGTGGACCAGTCAGTGAACAGGAGAGCTATTCCTTGTGCACGTTGAAGACAATGATGGCTGTCCTTGAGGGAAAGCTACGATCTCTCTCCTAACAGTTGTCCAAATGGTCCTTTAACTCTCACCCTGCTCTTGGTCAGATAGCGGTCACCTATGGGCTTGGAAACGATGCCATCTCTCAGAAGGGACATAAAGCCGTGTTTTGTGGTGACTCAGTCGGTAACACACCAGGCTCACAATCTGTAGTTTCCAAATTCGAGTCCCTGGTTAGTGTTGAGGTTTATCTCCGCAAAAAAGGTTAAACCCCGCCCACAGTTCATAGGGGACACTGATTGATTTGGAATTGCCGTCTTTCATTGAATGGTACGTTAAGCCATGGCTCCGTGTGCAGGAGAGCCATACCCTCTGTGGGTCGGGGTGGCTCAGTCGGTAGCACGCCAAGTTCATAACCTGGAGTTCCCAGGTTCGAGTCCCAGCTGGATCAGCTTTGAGACTTATCTCCGCAAAACACCACGCCGTGCCCATGGTCAGTAGGGGACACCCATGGGCTTGAAAAGACCACCGTCAGTCGGATGGGACGTTAAGCCGTGGCCTCGTTTGCCGCAGAGCCATACTCTGTGCACGTGAAAGAACACATTGGATGGCCTTGACGGGAGGCTACCATCTGTCTCCCAATAGTTGTTCCAGTGGGTTCCCTTTCCCAACCTTCTCTGAGCTTCACAGTGGCCTTGTGAGGTGGCCAATTGCTAAATGGCCAGCTCACAAGAGCCTGAAAAGCTCAGCGAAGGTTGTGGTTAGGACCCAATGGAACAGCTGTTGAAAGACATGGTATACTCACGTCAAGGACATCCAACTTGTTCCTTAACTTTGGGTTGTTCTACCTTTGAGCGACACTTGCCTGCATACAATGGGCTAAATGGCCACCTAACAAGGGCCCATTGAAACCGTTTTGTTCAGGGAAGTGCCGGTCAGAGGTAAAACAACCCAATGCTAATGTTAGATGTCCTAGATGGGAGGCTACCACCTGTCTTTGAACAGCTGTTCCATTGGGTCCCCACCACCAACCTTCTCTGAGCATTCAGGACCTTTGGGATCTTGGTCATTATACTATGACAATTTAATATGGTTAATGGCCAAATTATCCTTCAAATTTTTTATTAATAGCTCTTAAAACCAAATGGCCATTTAGTCCATTGTATTGAGAATATTACCGCTAGAGATAAAATAACCCAATGTTACAGAATAAGGTGGATGTCCTAGATGGCACCATTTGTCTCCCAACAGTTTTTCCAAATGGTCCTTCTGTGAGCCTTCAGGTCCTTGTGAGCTTGCCAATTAGCCCATTGTGTACAGAATAGGCCCGCTCAGTGGTAATACTATCCAACTCTCTCAGGTATAAAGATAAGCTAATGTAATAAAGCCCTCAGCGGATAAAAGATTACCATTAACGCGTAAAGCGATAAAGCTCCTGGTCAAACTTTTAGCGCTCCATAGTTAATGAATTGTGTAGGAATATGGGCAAATATTATTGTATTATTACTGGCTATCATGAGGTAAAAACTAATTTAGATAATGAAAAAAAGTTAATTTAAAAATTTAATATTTATTTTAAAAGGATAAAAAAAACTTTTGGCAAAGTCACAAATTAAATAAGTTATTGGATATGAGATCTTTTTACACAGAAAGCAAATATAAATACTAACGAAACTTGAGTGTTGCATAAACGTTACTTGAGTGTTGCAGTGAAAACGAGGTAAATTTGAATATCGTGGAATCACTAAGTTTTACAGAGAAAAATTTAAAGGGAAACTTGTTAAGTGGAGATAAATTTTATAAAGCGTTGGAAATCCAGTTCATATTTATTCGGCAGGATTGTTTATTGCCTCCCCTCAGATTTTTTTGGGACCTAGTTTTACCTAAAAAGCCGTCCCGTGGCCGAGTGGTTCCACGCTTGGCTACTGATCTAAGGGACCTGGGTTCGAGCTCTGGAGTAGGCATAGATGTGTGTGTCGTTTTTCTGCTGAGTCCTGCCATGTTCTCAGATCTCCAACTGTGGCATACAAACTGACAGGCTCCTGTCAGACCTCTGTGGCAAGCAGCAGCTTGAGATGGTATTTATTTATTTTTTTTTATTTCTACCTAATCTACAGGGTGTACCAAAAATAAATGAATAGCGAGACCGTCCGACCATTCCTTTGATGTTCCGTTTCAGAAAAGAACACACATCAATGCTGCAGAGTAGCAGGTGAGAGGTTATTTTGAAGGGTGAAAAAAGGGAGTGGTGTGTTCATGGTACGCATATATAACCGTTCATCGACCACCGTCCATCGGATGAGACGTTAAGCCGTGGACACCCGTGTGCGGGAGAGTCCACGTTAAAGAACACGCTGGATTGCCTTGAATGGCTAACAGCTTGATTCAGTGGGTCCCCTCGACCTTCTCCGAGCCTTCGGATGTTCGGGTGACCTGGCCATTTAGCCCGTGGTGTGCAAAGTGCCGCTGGGAAGTAAAAAAAAAAAAAGTAACGGCGCCCAGTGCCTGGACCCTACCAACAGCTGTTCCGGTGGGTCCTTTCGACGTTCTCTGAGACTTTGTGGGTCCTGGTGACCTGGCCATTTAGCACATGGTGTGCAAAGTGCCACTTGGAGGTAAAAACAACAACAACAACAACAACAACGGAGCCCCGTGCCTGGCTCCCAATCCCACAACGGCTGTTCCGATGGGTCTTGTGTCACGCTCTGTTAAACGTAGGTCCGGCGCGTACGTGCGCAATGAAACCATAAGTTTAGCATCATCGAGACCATTCATACGGCGCGTTCGATTCCTCTCCCCCTCCATCATCTCTTCGCTTACTTCCCCACGTCTCCGCCCCGTCCACCGAGCCTTTCGAGTCTAGGTGACCTGGCCATTTAGCCCACAGTGTACAAAGTGCTGCTCAGAGGTAATGCCATACCCTGTGCACGTTAAAGAACACGCTGGATGACATTGACGGGAGGTTTCAGCAAAACAGCTGTTTCTCCCGGATATTTTCTGAGACTTCGGGGTACGTGCGACCATTTAGCCCATAGTGTGAAAAGTGCCACTCGGAGGTAAAACAACCCAACCCCTTTGTGGCAAAAGTGTGCAATCCTGAAATGCTCTTAGGGACCTGGGAGACCAAAGTCCCTTACGGCTCTTAGGGACCTGGGAGACCAAAGTCCCTTACGGCTCTTAGGGACCTGGGTGACCAAAGTGGCACAATCCTGTAAGACCGTCTCTGGGACGCTAACGGCCTTACGGGATAGCGCCTCTTTGGTCTCCCGAGTGCCTAAGAGTCTTACGGGATTGAACACTTTTGCTTCCTGGTCCCTAACAGCCTTACGGGATTGCACACTTTTGCCTCCCAGGTCTCTAAGAGCCTTACGGGATTGCACACTTTTGCTTCCTGGGTCCCCAAGAGCCTTACGGGATTGCACACTTTTGCTTCCTGGGTCCCTAACAGCCTTACGGGATTGCACACTTTTGCCTCCCGGGTCTCTAAGAGCCTTACGGGATTGCACACTTTTGCTTCCTGGGTCCCCAAGAGCCTTACGGGATTGCACACTTTTGCTTCCTGGGTCCCCAAGAGCCTTATGGGATTGCACACTTTTGCTTCGCGGGTCCCTAAGAGCCTTACGGGATATTGCACTTTTTCCACTTTGTCTCCCAGTTCCCTAAGAGCCTTACGGTACGGCACCTGTAAGGACGTTATGGTCCCGGGAGACCAAAGTGTGGAATCCCGTAAGGTTCTTATGGACCTGGGAGACAAAATTGTGCAATCCCGTAAGGCTCTTAGGGACTGGGAGATTAAAGTTGCACCATCCCGTAAGACTTTTAGGGTCTCTGGGACGATAACAGCCTTACGAGACAGTACCACTTTGGTCTCCCAGGTCCCTAAGAGCCTTACGGGATTGCACACTTTATCTTCCCGGTCCCTAAGAGCCTTACGTGATTGCACAGTTTTGCCTCCTGGGTCCCTAAGAGCCTTACGGGATTGCACACTTTTGCTTCCCGGGTCCTTAAGAGCCTTACGGGATTGCACACTTTTGATTCCTGGGTCCCTTAGAGCCTTATGGGATTGCACACTTTTGCTTCCCGGGTCCCTAAGAGCCTTACGGGATTGCACAGTTTTGCCTCCTGGGTCACTAAGAGCCTTACGGTATTGCACACTTTTGCTTCCTGGGTCCCTAAGAGCATTAGGGGATTGCACATTTTTCCTTCCCGGGTCCCTAAGAGCCTTTCGGAATTGCACACTTTTGCTTCCCGGGTCCCTAAGATCCTTACGAGATTGCACAGTTTTGCCTCATGGGTCACTAAGAGCCTTATGGGATTGCACACTTTTGCTTCCTGGGTCCCTAAGAGCCTTACGGGATTGCATACTTTTGCCCATGGATCCCTAAGAGCCTTACAGGACCTTGCACATTTTCCACTTTGGTCTCCTGGGTTCCTAAGGGCCTTAGCGTACGCCACCCATAAGGGCGTTATGGTCCCGGGAGACCAAAGTGTGCAATCCCGTAAGTTTCTTAGGGACCCGGGAGGCAAAAGTGTGCAATCCCGTAAGGCTCTTAGGGACCCGGGAGACCAAAGTGGCACCATCCTTTAAGACCATTAGGGTCTCTGGGACGCTAACAGCCTTATGGGACAGCACCACTTTGGTCTCCCGGGTCACTAAGAGCCTTGTGGGATTGCACACCTTTGCTTTCCGTGTCCCTAAGAGCCTTACGGGATTGCACACCTTTGCTTTCCATGTCCCTAAGAGCCTTACGGGATTGCACACTTTTACCTCCCGGTCCCTAAGAGCCTTACGGGATTACACACTTTGGTCTCCCGGGACTGTAATGCCCTTATGGGTGCCATCCCGTAAGGCTCTTAGGGACCAGGGAGACGAAAGTAGCAAAAGTGCGAGGTCCCGAAAGGCACTTAGGGACCTGGGAGGCAAAAGTGTGAAATCCCGTAAGGCTCTTAGTGACCCGGAAGACCAAATTGGCCCTGTCCCGTAAGGCTGTTAGTGTCCCAGAGACCCTAACAGTCTTATGGGACGGCGCCACTTTGGTCACCCGGGTCCCTAAGAGCCTTAGTGATTGCACACTTTTGCCACAAAGGGGTTGGGTTGTTTTACTTCCGAGTGGAACTTTTCACACTATGGGTTAAATGGTCGCACGTACCCCGAAGGCTCAGAAAAGGTCCGGGAGAAACAGCTGTTTTGGTAAAACCTCCCGTCAGTGTCATCCAGCATGTTCTTTAACGTGCACGGGGTATGGCATCACCTCTGAGCGACTCTTTGTAATCCGTGGGCTAAATGACCAGGTCACCTGGATCCCAAAGTCTCGGTGGATGGAACAGAGACGTGGGGAAGAAAGGGAATAGATGATGGAGGGTGGGGGAATCAAACGCGCTGTATGAATGGTCTCGACAATGTCAAACTTATGGTTTCAGTGCGCACGTACGCGCTGGACGTACGTTTAACAGAGAGTGACGCAAGATTACGGTGATCTTGTGTCACGCTCCTTTGATTTCTGGGCCCTCGATTGTGTACCTTTGATTTCAGGGCCTCGTCGCAAGGCCTCTGCGTGTATTGAGAGGAAAAGTGCTTGCCTCTCCGTTAGTGTTTCCTAACTGGGCCTTATTTCCACCACGTGGCCAACCGATGTTTCGTGGAGTGCGGAAAAACCTGTCTGCTGCCTAAGGGGCCTCGTCGTAAGGCCTCTGTCTGCATTGAGGGGAAAAGTGCTTGCTATACGTTCCTAACTAATCCACCACGTGGCAATCCGATGCTTCGCACACTGAGGTAAAAAAAACTGCCTGATGCCTAGGCTGACCACACTTCCTTTTATTTGGGTAAAAAAAACACTCGATCACTAGCGGCATGGAGAAACACCGTGCAGGTGGTTTTTGCGTCTGCGCATGCTCGGTTACTTTCGGCACAGAATGATTCACGAGATCCCATTCTTTTTACCCCCCCCCCCTCCTATTCCTCAGAACCCCAAAAATGTCAATCTCCTTTTGCACAATGGGTAAAAATAGAGAGGGGGAAAGAGAAAAGGGGTTGTTTTACCTCTGAGTGTCACTTTTTTTTTGCACACTATGGGCTAAATGGTCAGGTCACCCAGACCCCGAAGACTCGGAAAAGGTCGAGGGACTCCATCGAAACAGTTGACCGTCGAGGACATCTGCCCAGGGATACGTTACTTCTGCGCGGCACTTCGCAAACCGTGGGCTAAATGGGCAGATCACAGGGACCCCAAAGGCTCAGAGAAGGTAGAGGGGGACTCATCGGAACAGCCGTTGGGGGAATGGAAGCCAGGCACGGGGCTCCGTTGTTTTTTCTTGACCTCCGAGTGGCACTTTGCACACCATGTGCTAAATGGCCAGGGCACCCGGACCCACAAAGGCTCAGAGAATGTAGAAAGGAACCACCGGAACAGCTGTTGGTAGGGTCCAGGCACTGGGCTCCGTTATTTTTTTTTTACTTCCGAGCGGCACTTTGCACACCATGGGCTAAATGGCCAGGTCACCTGGAGCCATGAAGGCTCGGAGAAGTTCGAAGGGACCATCTGAATCGGGCTGTTCGCCATTCAAGGCAATCCAGCGTGTTCTTTAACGTGGACTCTCCCGCACACCGGGGTTCACGGCTTAACATCTCATCCGATGGACGGTGGTCTCTGAACGTGTTATAAATGCGTACCATGAACACACTACTCCCTTTTTTCACCCTTCAAAATAGCCTCTTACCTGCTACTCTTCAGCATTAAGGAGTGTTCTTTTCTGAAACGGAACATCAAAGGAATGGCCGGACGGTCTCGCTATTCATTTATTTTTTCTACATCCTGTGAGTGAAATTCTTGAGGGTAAATGACCTATTGAAAAAGTAGAGAATTCCTCTAAAAATCTTATTTTTTCTACGGATTCCCTATTCGTTTTTAATGAGCTCTAAACTGTTTAAAAATGTTTTCAGAGATGGATAACCTTCATATCAAAGATCAAAGTCTGGTTAGATGAACAATGACGTGTCTCGCAAATGATGTTAACAGAAATGAATGGCCAAACCGTCTCGTTAATTTATTTTTTGGTACACCCTGTGAGAGAAATTTTGGAGGGCAAAATTTCTTGAAAAAGTAGAGAATCCCTCTAAAAATGGTGTTTTATTATAGGGATTTCCCCATACTTTACAACGAGCTGTAAACTTTTCAAAAATGTTTTCAGAGATTGGCCCAACCTTCTCGCTCATTTATTTTTGGTACACCCTGTATATAATAAAAGGTGTCTGTCTGTGGCAGTCATAACTCACTGGGAAATCAACGTACACGATTCACATTTTGAGAGAATAATTCTAGTTGTGGTCTGGATTGCAGTGTTAAATTTCAGGTCGATAGTCCAAAAGTGGGCTTGCTAGAAGCAAGAATATTTACCAAGCTATTCCTACGGGAAACGAGAATCGCTGTCAAATCTATTGTTGCCATATACTGCTCCCTAACTCTGAAACTAAAGAGTTAAAATAGCATTTAAATCTGATATCGTTGCCAGATTCCCAGCTTTTTCAAAGGAATTATTTCGGCGTTCCATTTCAGCTAGGGACCTGAGTTTCAAACCAAACATGGGATCGGGAAGGAGGAACCTGCCTGCAAAATTTGGAACCTTTCGGTGAAGTATGTCGGGAATTACATAATGCCAAAATCTGACGATATATCTCGAGCGTTTGTCACGGGGTCTGAGAGAACGCGACGAGTCAGCAATACCTTTGCAACACCGGGAAATTCTTCGTGTTTAAACTGTAATAAAATGTCGGGGGGGGGATACATAACTAACCTTTAGTGCAGGAAACAAGAGAATATGCAGATTAATCCTATTGATGGCTCAATATGGAAAATAGTTCGCTCGTTAAAGGTAAATGTAGGTCACACTGGACCACTTCATGCATCAGACTTCAGGGTATACTCAAACTCATCAGAAACTGAAACTTTTGCTAATACATCAGAATTACAATTTCAGACAAATGACGAGTATAATAATCTGATCGATGAAGTGGACAGTGCTCCTCGAAAATTCAAAAGATCACCTTGCACGGAGCAATTGCAGTTCATTACATTTAGGGAAATAACATCATCATCATCATCATCATCATCCTCAAGCAGCCATGGGCTACGGAGGTCCAACCAGACTGCGCAGTTTAATTCTGCAAGCATATCTGTCCTGAGCTACATCTGCTGCATCCGGCCACTGTACACCAATTCTAACAAGGTCCTGTTTGACATTGTCTGCCCACCGCATCCTAGGTCTCCCCCTCCTTCTGAGGCCTCTAGGCACAGTGTTCATAACCCTATTCGCCAATCTATAATTATCCATACGGGTAACATGGCCAAACCAGTGGAGTCTCTCTCTGCACAATATGCTGCTTAAAGGACGTTGCAGACTCCTTTGCCTAACCTCATCATTAGTTACAAAGCTAAACCACCTAATACCCAAGATACTGCGTAAGCATCTAGAATCAAACGCATCTAGTTTCCTATTATCTTGCTTACACAGCGTCCAAGTTTCACTACCATAACTAACCCTAGAAAGAACCAAACTATTATACAGTCTAATTTTAGTCTTTAGGTGTATACGCCAATTTCTCCACCATCTCCATAGATTCTTAAAAGTCCCGGCAGCAATACCTATTCGTCTGTTAATCTCATGCCGCACATCACCACTATCAGTTACGCAGCTCCCAAGGTAATTAAACTGTGACACCTGCTCAAGACTGCAACCATTCAGATTAACTGAATCACAACCTGCCTGACCAATTTTCATCACTTTAGTTTTCTCTCTGTTTATAACCAAACCTACTCTACTACCAGTCTCATCAACAGTTCGAATGAAAGAGTTCATCTCGTCAACATCATTTGCCAAAAGGGCTAAATCATCAGCATAATGTAAATCAGAAATTTTCATATCTCCAGCCCATTTAAGGCCAAAAGCTTTCCCCTGAAGTGAATTTCGCATAACATAATCAACAACCAAACTAAAGAGAAAAGGAGACAAAATGCACCCTTGTCGAACACCAGAAGTAATGCTAAACCAATTGCTACAAGACTTACCAACTCTCACACATGACTCAGTGTTATTATAGAGAGCTTTCATTATGTTAATTAACTTGTCTGGTATACCATATGATTTCACAGAACACATCAAACAAATAAAACTTAAAAAAGCTGCAGGAGATGATGACATCAATAACACAGTAATCAGATATCTACCCAGAAACGGAGTTCTTCTACTTCTGAAACTATTTAATAAACGTTTTCAATATCATTACTTTCCTCAACCATGGAAAAATCCCATTATAACCATGTTGCCAAAAGTAGGAAAAAATCTGCTCTTTCCCGACGATCATCATCCAATTAGATTACTACCCTGCTTGGGAAAATTTCTGGAGAAATCGATACTCAAGCGACTTGATATCTCATTGCAGTCTCTCAATGTCTTCCCAAGATCTTGCAGTCTGATGTCATCACCCTCGAAAACAACTCTCGTAGTATTCTCACGATTGCATCATCACCTATAAAATACAAATCACCAATAAACATCACCACTAAACTTTTGCTGGCAATTATGAGAAAAATGAGTCAAACTTTGAAAAGAGTCACTGTCCACATCACTATTAGTCAGAGCTCGTACGAAAAACGATTAACTACTTTTAATGTGGATCCTATATCGCCTGGTGGCGACTTCAAGCACTGCCTTAAGACTGATTACATTGCTTTTCTCCACAGCAATCTTCAGTAGAAGGAGAAAGATTTCCTCGCATTTTGAAGAAAATCCTGAGTACACAAATAAAATCAGAGATCAGAAAATTAAAATACGGAACACCGGGCAGCATTCTGATTCCCATATCTCCATCTTCAAATCTGTAGAGAACAAATAGTGCTTAGACGACATTAACAAATGAGGCAAAAAAAAACTATCCACTTTAAAAGTTAAACTTGCAAGTGCAAGAGCCCGAAGGCTACTACAGCTACATCAAAATGGCTCTGGGCCTTTTGATTCTATGTTCCTCGATGACTTCGTATTTGACTAGGCTAGAAATAATAGGGAATGGATTGTTTTCAACCTTTTCGAAGAACGGGCTAGATAATTCCTTGATAAAATCTTTCATATATGGAATATTAAGATCACAGTGTAAAATTGAATTGCGAACATATCTCGGTGCTGCAGTAGCTGACCTGAGGTAGCGGTTTTGAAAAACTTCCAATATTTGATTTTGCCCTCACTGCAGTATCCCCATACAGGTGCTGCGTACAGTAGGATAAGGTCTAAAAATAAGTTTATAGAGAAGCATTTTGTTTTGAATTGCCAGTGCAGATTTCCCACATAACAGTGAGTTTAGTAGGTATTTAACCGACTGTGCTTTCGTGATGACTTCATTAATGTGGTTTGACCAGTTTAGTGGTTTGACCAGTTTAGTGTTTTGTGCAAAACAATCTCAAGATATTTTGCAGAGTCGCACCAGTCAATATGTGTATCAAATATTTCGATACAAGGGAGAATATGCACTCTTTTCCTGCTGAAAAGAAGGGCTGAGCTTTTGTGGACGTTTAGTTTTATCCACCATTTAGTACACCACATCTGAAAGAGTGTTAACATCTGATGCAATCGGCGAAGAGCAAAATGTACGTTCAGTGATGAGGCAATCAGAGCTGTTTCGTCCGCCTATAGAGCCAACTTCACATTGCACATGGTTGTGAGTCATATAGATAAATGTTAAAAAGAGTGGGGCCCAATATTGAGCCCTGAGGCACTCCAGTTTTGAAGTAGAAAATGATTTTCCAACCGAGTATGAAAGTTCTATTTCTGAGGTAGTCCGAAATCAAATGAATCAACGCATCTGAGAATTTTACATCAATAAGTTTTTTAATGAGACCATATGTCCAGATCCGTTCAAATGCTTTGGCAACATCCAAACCACAATGGCAGAGGATTCTTTTTTATTCAGTGCTTCTGACACTGTTTCCACTACTCTCAGAGTTTGATGGACAGTGGAGTGAGATTTTCTAAAGCCAAACACTTCTGACTGAATAATAGAAAATTCTATTTAGAATAATTTTCTCAAATAATTATGCAAGATAGGACAGCAGGCTGATGGGTCTGAAATTTTGTGGAAACACGGGATCTTGGCTTGATTTGTGAATCATGGAAATCTCTGCGTGTTGTTTGCATTCATTAGGGAAGCTTGACTTCTTTCTTACGGAAAAGTGATGAGTGAAAACCATTAAACTGACGTACGTTTCATACGTCGCGTTCAAAAGACGTATGAGTTACGATGATTTTAGATCAATGCTTTGCCATCAGAGTTGTGGGTCGCATCCCCCAAAACTGAAAGGCATTTCATTGCTTCATTAGGGAATTACTGAAATGGAGTATTTTGCTATGGAAATGCCACCACAGCCGACGGGAAAAACTGTCAAAGATCAAAGATCATAGAGTGACAGCAGCAGTCCCAGGCCTGGGCCTATACTTGCTTAATCTTAGCTAACGCCAGTAGACAAATGATTGAAATGTGTGAATAAATGACGGTAGAAGTGTAATATAAATTGAAAAGAGTGGGGGGATGAGGGGGGAAGAGTGGGAAGGGGTTGTTGGGTTGGGTTGTTTTACCTCTGAGAGGCAGTTTTTTTGCACATCATGGGCTAAATGGCCAGGTCACATGGACCCCGTAGGCTGAGAGAAGGTTGGAGGAGCAGATCCACTGGAACAGCTGTTGGGAGACAGATGGTAGCCTCCCATCAAGGCCATCCAGCGTGTTCTTTAACATGCACAGGGTATGTCTCGCCCACACGCGGAGCCATGGCTTAACGTCCCATCCGACGGACGGCGGCCTTTCCAAGCCCATTGGTGTCCCCTACTGACCATTGACAGGGCGGAGAATTTTGCGGAGATAAATCTCAATGCTGACCCAGCTGGGACTCGTACCTGGGAACTACAGATTACGAGCCTGTCGCGTTACTGACTGAGCCACCCCCACTCCTATCGGAAGGGGAGAAGTAAGAGAAAGGTAAGGAATACTTTAAGATTCGATTCCAGATGTGGTCAGCTTCGCACTTTAAAACTTTACATAGAAACTTTATAATTATTTCAATTAGAAAAATATGTCTAATTTATTATTTAACTAAGCTAAATTAAATAAATATAACTAATCTGAATCTGAGCTTTCGAATAAGGATCCTTAGAATATTATTTGCGGATTGAAATATTTCCCGCAACGATCGATAGATGGCGATAATAACAACCCATATTTTTTTTTATCATTTCACCAGACAATTACATAGAATCTAATAATGTTCCTAAAACATCTGAAGACGAAAAATATAGTGAAAAACCAATGAACTTATTTTTCCAAATCTTTAAAATTTTAATTTATAACAGCGTGCATTATGTAATCTTTTTCTGATCAATTGGATTGGAATTTGTTAGTGATTACAGTCACTAGCCCGCTAACCGCTATTATATATGAAATAATTTAGATGCAGAGCGTATAATGAAATACCAAACTGATAGACTGCATAATTAGAGAAGAGGTAAAAATAACACAAATATAAAGTTTATTAGGTTTATACGTCGTGCCATCTGGTGACTAAGCTGAGAACTAAATGATTTTCAGAAATGAAACGAGATTTGGTAATTAACGAAATTTGAATTTAAGCTAAACACTTTACAAACTTGAGCACAAATCATTAACTAACTGATACAAAACTTCCTAAAAATAACACAAGGAAGAAAAGTTATAATATCACAGGTCTTTTCTAATTCAACATTAAAGTTGAGAGCTGTAAAAAGAGACCTAGAACTGCCCAATGTGATTGTTCCAGTGCCCAGTGCCAGTGCATCATCTATTCGAAATTAAATTGCCAGAGCGGTTGTAAACACCTCCTGGTTCAAAACAAATACCAATATTGATGAAAGTTTTGAAATAGATCGTACAAATAAAGAGAATAAGTATATTTCACTAATTTTTTGGGATATTCACACAAATCTAAATGATGTAATTTGACTCATTGCAGAATATGATCATACTGTTAAATCCAAAGTCAAAAGACCAAAGAGATCTTTCTTGAAAAAGCAAAAAATTTATGATCATCCTGAGAAGAAATACAGAGAATTAGTCAGAAATTTTCGATTACTTCAAGATGATCACGAAAGCACAATATTCTACTCTCTACACCCAATCAAGGCTCACCCTAATGTGGTTGAAGTAGGGATAGTCATCAATTACACATCAAGTCTCACCCTGCTGTGTATCTGCAGCAGGAGTTCTCAACGTGGGGTAAGTGGTGAAATTTTTTGGCTACGCCGCAAGATTTCAAAAGTCGCTAGATCTATTAACAAATTAAAGAATAACATTGTTATGCCATAACTATAGTTTTATAGATGTAAAAAATGGGAACGTCAATTACATACAAACATTTCCAGGGGGTACGTGAAGCATTTAATTTTAAGAACCACTGATCTACGTTGATTATATCAACTTTGCATTGAATTAAATCTTTGCAACTTTGCATTTGCATTCAATTTAAATGAAGTAGATTATGGGTCAATTCACTAGTGCTCCGGAAAAGTAGATTTTACGATACACCAAATATTTTTCCATGTTTGATCCTTAACATCGCTTTACTTTGCTATTCTCTCCAGCTCAATTGCTAAAAAATAGAAATTTCAAAAGAGATGATACATGCAGAGTCATAACGCGTTAAATAAGGAATATTCTCAATTATGACTGTTAACTAACGCCATCTAGTGGATAAGAGTGATTCTAAAAGCTAAGCAAAAAGTGTCTCTTTAGCAGATATTTTTCGGGAAAATTGTGAAATGTTACAATACTAGTGCCTACAAAAAATGAGTATTCATTATATTAATATTTTTTTATATTTATGAATTTCGAACAATATTTTTTCGAAGAACTAAAATTCCAGAAAAGCTTTAAAACGTGATGTAACAGCAGAGCAAAGAACTGTGAAAATGACTTCAAAATACACTGGAGAGACAGTGAGAATTACTTTCGAAACCCTACTATGCATGAAATGGATGGCTGAATCTGCTGGAAATTTTTCACGCACACTATAAGCAGTAGCAGAGTCAATAACGTGCATAGGAATTGATAACAGAATATGTTCTAAAATACAGTGCAATAGGAAACACAACAAGAAAAGATCATAAAATGTACCGTAGTGACAACAGATTTCCTTCAAAAATTAATTATGTTGAAACGGTGCTGGAAATCAACAGAAAGTATTTTAAAAATGCATTGAGATAGGTAAGAAGACATTTCTGAAAATACTAATATTTATCACTAAAAATACTGTTGAAATAGAGCAGAAAATTTATCCTTAAAATACTCGAACTTAGTTTCTTTTCTCCTGCCGTAAATCTTTTCTTTGCTTATATACTTTGTTCAAAACATTTAGATGTTGCTTCACTTGGAATCGGAATAGGGAGTTCAAAAGAAATAATCTTTCCTAATAAACGCAGATACAAGAAACTAACTTACTCTAAATATTATACAATATACCCTGTATAGCCATAACAAATTCAGCTTTTTATTTCAACGCATGGTAAAAAATTTCTTTTTAGTAGTGCGATATTCAGCTTATTTGCAATAAATACCAGATCGAGTTTTCACTTTTCTGCATAGAGAAGAGAGGGCAGCATGTATTTTCATCATTAATAATAAAAAGTAAATTCGCGAATAGAAAAACGTGCAGTCATTAATATGTTCCAGTGAGGTCAACACTGGAAAATGGACTGATATATCTTTTTGCAAAAAAAATTAGGTAGCAATTTAAAATTTATTAAATTTTTGAAAATCTTCCAAATTTTTCCAAACAAATTTAAAACTTTCCGCTATCGGAAAATTAATTTCTGAAAGGGACAAAATGCTCATTGAATCAATTTAACAGTGTATTCAAAATTCATAACCTGAAGATATGTTCGAAAATATTAAAATTAACATGTTTTTTATTGAAAACCTCGTTGAAATATGTGCATTTTTCAGTCCACAAGACTTACAGATCTCGTAATTGCAAAAATATATCATCACAATTGAAGTTTGCCTGCAAGTAAAAGTTTTTTTGTAGCTATGGCAAATTGCTGGGTGCTAAAATAATTGCATTCAGCACACAAAGAGCGTCTTCGATTCAAAGCAATTTCCGTACACACAAACAAGTGTACAACCACCGACATGAGCAAAATTCCGGGAGGAACGCTTTTTTTCTTACTTTTGCTTTATTTGGATGTTCTTAGGATGGAAATTACGAATTCGAGACTCATGGAAGTAAAAGCAATCATTGCCTTTTACTTCCATGAATCTCGAACTCGTAATTTCCATTACCAATAAACATTGCTGTTGGAAGCATTTGAAATTTCCTTAATTAAAATTTAACAAATAAAAAAACGGTGGTTGATTTTTAAAATAATTTTGAATGGTGCTATAAAAGTCTGATTGAAAGATGAAAATGTAAGTTAAATGAATTTTATTTTGAGTAACACCATATATAAAATATTTAAATAGAGAGTCATGGACTTTAAAGACAGTCGCCAGATTCTATGATGTAAACGATCTCTTACAAAAACAGATGAACCCAGTATGTTAACAAAGAACGGTATTATGCCCTTTAAAGTTGATGATGATACTGAAAATCTCACTGAAATGAATGAAAGCGAACATCAAATTTCGTTTGAAATGAAAATATAAAAAGAATTGATAATAAGAAAAAACCATAACTGGCAAGTATTCGGACGACACGTAATTTCTTGCTCCCTCCCTTCGTTTTTCTTTTTGGCTGCAAAAGAATGCCGAAAATGCTTAGCTCATTTGAAAATTGGTGCACAGTCTGGAGGGTGTAGGTCAACCCTTCAAAAAATATTGCAGTCCTTACCTCATATAAAGAAATCCCCATCATTATAACCTCTACCTTTTCGACAAAGAGGAAGCGTAGAGCGACGATGTAAAATATCATGGAGTCACGATTTATCATAAACTCAAATGAGACACACATGTCACTAACGTAATCAACAAGGCCAGAGCTCTACACTGCAAACTATTTCCCCTCATGGGAAATAAATCACCTACTTCTAACAAGCATAAAATCCTCCTATGTACGCATGAATAAAGCCTGTTCTACTATATGCAGACCCTACCTAGGGCACAACTTCAAATAAAAATCTAGTCAGACTTCAATCGACCTAAAACAAGATATTGTGATCAGCTATAGCAGCACCCTGGTTCGTTCGAATTCCATTATACACAGAGATCATAATTATATTTCCATCCTTCAATCTATTAAAAAACTTGCATCTAAGTATTTTGAGCAAACGAAAAAATTTTCAAGAAAATAAATTTCTAAGAAATTTATTGAAATGCATCAAACTATCAGATTGTTCTTTCATACAAATTTATTCGTCCAAAATGCATTCTCAACCTACTGGTCACAACGCTACTCTCCCTTCCTTCAGGCCTTTTTCCGTTTTCCCTTTCGCTGCCCTACATTTGTTCATTTTCAGTTTCGTTTCACATTACATTCACATACCTCCCATTTGCCTCGCTCCCCCTCACAGCCCATACTTCCAACATACATACTCTCTTTCTAATTCACTTACACACATTTGCCCACCCCACAACTCCTCTTATATACCACAATATTTCCATACCATTAACATCTCCTCCCTATCACATACATATCTTCCTAATCCCCGTTTCTATTCATAATCCTCTTATCTCAACCTCACACTGATCTCCGTCTGCTCACTAATCCTGCTCTACCTATTTCACCTTTGTTCATCTAGCCTATTCCTCTTCCAACTTCCTCATCCTCACCTCGCCCATTCCACCTACTAACTTCCCACGTTTTAATCCCCATTTCTCTCACATTCAATTATAAGCAGTCTCTGCCACGGCATAGCCGTTTTATTTATTTACCTACAGTTATTTACCTTTAAGGAAAAGCTCAGATTATGCAGGTATAGACCATTGTTCTAGGACTGCTATAGTTACTTATGATCCTTGATACTTGAAAACACTAATATTTATCGCTATAAATCACTGTTGAAATAGAGCAGAAATATTATCCTAAAAATACTCAAACTTAGGTTCTTTTCTACTCCCCTAAAAATCTTCCTTGCTTTTATATTTACTTGTTCAAAATATATACTTGTTCCTTCACTTTGAATCGGATTAGGGAATTTAACAAACCTAAACTTTCCCAATAATTCCAGATATAACTGACTAAGTTATTGTAAATATTATACAATATACCCTGTATAGCTAAAAGAAATTGAGCTTGATATTTCAAGGCATAATAAGAAAGTTCTCTGTTATTTATTATTATGAAAATTAGGACATTTTCAATAAATACCATATCTAGGTTTTACTTTTTTGCATAGTCAACGGAGGGCAGAGGTACTTTAATCATTAATAATAAAATATACTTATGTAACAAAACCCACTAGTTCCGCTTAAAGCACTACCAGTATAGGTAATATCCATATTCACCATTAACTACTGTCTGGGGCAAAAGAATACCAAATATATACAGCACCTCACCAACTACCTAATGGCGAGTAGTAATATAGGAGTAATTTTAGGTCATCCATCGGACAAAACCTAAATTTAAAATGCGCCAGGGTTAGTCACAAAAAAAATCTATACTTCCAAGTTACCTCGGCTCCCTTGGTGGGAATTCTGTCCGAGCCATTGGACTAAGTCAGTAGGCAGGGCCACTAAAAACTCCCCCGACATTGAAGTATTAGCCTGTCCAACTGGGTTCCAAATCGGTCAGCAAAGCCTTCGACATCGATGGGCCCTCAACCCCCTCCCCACCACCACCATGTCAAAGTCGTTCTCTATCGGGGGTGGGAGGGCATCATAATAAAAAGGAAATTCGCGATTAGAAGAAAGTGCAGTCGTTATTATGTTCCAGTGAGCGTAATACTGGAACGTGGATTGATATATCTTTTCTGCAAAGGATTAAGCTAGCAATTTACAATTTATTAAATTTTTAGAAATCATTGAAATTTTTCCAAATAACATTAGAGATTGCCGTGATTGGAAAATGCATTCCTGAAAGTCCCAAAATGCTCATTGAATTAATGTAACAATATATTCAAAAGTCATAGCCTTAAGTTAGTTTCGGAAATATTAAAATTAACATTGTTTTATTGAAAACCTCGTTGAAATATATACATTTGTGAGTCCAAAAGACGTGAAGATCTCGCAAGTGCAAAAAATATATCAACCCAATTCCAGTTTGCCTGCATGTAGAGATTTTTGTATATCTATGGCAAATTGTTCCATGCTAAAATCATGGCATTCAGAACCCAAACAGCGTCTTCCATGTAAAGAAGTTGCCGTACACGCAAACAAGTTTACAAATACCAATATCAGCGAAATTTCGACAGGCAGCGCTATTTATCTTATTTTTGATTTTATTTGGATGTGCTTAGAATGGAAATCAGAAAATCGCGAATTACGGGAGTAACAGTAAATAACACCTTTTACTTCCATAAATCACGATTTTGTGATTTCCATTTCCAATAAACATTGTTATTGGAAGCATTTGAAATTCTATTAAATATAATTTAACAAATGAAAAAAAAGGTAGTTGAATTTAAAAATAATATTAAAAAGTATTATAAAATCTGATTCAAAGAAGAAAATCGAAGTAAAATGATTTTCATTCTGAATAACACAAAGATGAAATATTTAAATAGATTCTTGGATGTAAATGATCTCTTATATCCACAGATAAACCCAGTAGGTTATCAAAGAACCGTTTTATACCTTTTGAAGTTGATGATGATTTTGAAAATCCCACTTAAAAGACTGATAGCGAACATAAATTTTCGATTAAAATGAAAATAGAAAAAGAAGTGATAATAATAAAAAACAATTTCTCACTCTTTTCTTCTTGAGGAAAAAAGAGGAATGGATAATCTTTCAAAAATTGCTTCTATTAATTTTGCTATACTTACATTGAATGTAGGTATTCAATTTAGAATCTATAAAATGTACTCATTCATCTGGGTTTTCGAATCTCCCAAGTATCCAACTAAGGACTGGTAAATATAAGAAACCACTATCGAAATGTCTTGTGGAACTTCCTAGAAATAATACCAGCAACGAAATTTATATCATCACAGGTCTTTTCTAACTCGAAATTAAAGGAGAGCGATGTAAAAAGAGACACGGGACAGCCCATTGCCAGTGCATCATCTATTCGAAATTATATAACCAGAGCGGATGTAAACACCTCCTGTTTCATAACAAATACCAATATTTATGAAAGTTTGGAAATAGATCGTACAAATAAAGAGTAAAAGAATATTTCACCAATTTTTTAACGATATTCGCACAAATCTAAATGATGTAATTTGACATAATGCAGAATATGATCATACTGTTAATTCCAAAGTCGAAAGACCAAAGGAGATCTTTGTTGAAAAACAAAAATGATCATCCTGAGAAAGAATATTGAGAATTTGTCAGTATTTTCCATTACTTCGAGAAGATGATCAGGATGACACAAATTTCTACTCTCTCCTGACAACCAAGGCTCACCCTACTGCGTTTGCAGTAGGGGTACTCATCAACCACAAATCAAGACTTACCCTACTGTGTATATGCAGCAGGGGTTCTCAACGTGGGATAAGTGGTGATATTTTTTGGGTACGCCGAAAGATCTCAAAAGTCGCTAGATCTAGTAACAAAATAAAAAATACCATTGTTATGCCATAATTATAGTTTTATATATTTACAAAAGGGGAACGTCAATTACATACACATTTCGAGGGGGTACGTGAAGCATTTGATTTTGAGAACCACTGATCTACATTGATTACATCACTTTTGCCTTGTAGGACTAGAAATGAGATGAAGGAGATTACAGGTGAATTCATCTGGTGCTCCGACAAAGTGACCTTTACGATATACGAAATGCTTATACGATGTTAAGTCTTTAATATCGATTTACATTCCTATTCTCTGCAGTTCAATTGTTCAAAGATAGAAATTTCAAACGATTGTTATTCATAAAGAGCCAAAACTCGTTAAATAAGAAATTTTTTCTGTCATAATTTTTAACTAATGACATCTAGTGGATAAGAGTAATTCTAAGAGCAAAGTTAAACGTACCACTTTAGCTGAAGTCATACGAGAAAACTGTTAAGTTTTACAATATTAGTGCCTACAAAAAATGGGTAATCATTACATTACTTTTTATTATATTTATGAATTTCTAGCAATGTTTTTGAAGAACTAAAAATCCTAGATAAATCCACACAAAATCTCTTCAAATTCACTGGAGTAGATTCCAAAAAAGCTTTAAAACGTGATATAATAGCAGAGCAAAGAACTGTAAAAATGACTTCAAAGTACACTGCAGAGACAGTGAGAATTACTTTCAAAACCCTACTATACATGAAATGGATGGCTAAATCGCCTCGAAATCTTTCACAGCACATTAGAAGCAGTAGCAGAGTGACTGTAAATCAATAACGTGCACAGGAATTGATAACAGATTATGTTCTAAAATACAGTGCAATAGGAAACACAACAAGATAAGATCATAAAATGTACCGTAGTGACAACATATTTCCTTCAAAAAATAATTATATCGAAACGGTTCTGGAAATAACCAGAAAATATTATAAAAATGCATTGAGATGTAATGGTAAGAAGACATTTCTGAAAATACTAACATTTTTCACTAAAAAACACTGTTGAAATAGAGCAGAAAATTTATCCTTAAAATACTCGAACTTAGTTTCTTTTCTCCTCCCCTTAATCTTTTCCTTGCTTATATATTTTGCTCAAAACATATATATGTTGCTTCAATTTGAATCTGAATAGGGAGTTCAAAAGACCTAATCTTTCCTAATAAACACAGATAAAACAAATTGACTTACTCTAAATATTATACAATATACCATGTATAGCCATGACAAATTCAGCTTTTCATTTCAACGCATGGTAAGAAATTTCTCTACTATTTTGTAGTGCGATATTCAGCTCATTTGCAATAAATACCATATCGAGTTTTCACTTTTCTGCATAGTGAACAGAGGGCAGAATGTATTTTCATCGTCAATAATAAAAAGGAAATTCGCCATTAGAATCACGTGCAGTCATTAATATGTTCCAGTGAGCACAATACTGGAAAATGGATTGATATATCTTTTTGGCAAAGAATTTAGGTAGCAATTTACAATTTATTATATTTTGGAAATCTTCCAAATTTCTCCAAAGAAATTTACAAATTTCCGCAATTGGAAAATGAATTTCTGAAAGGGACAAAATGCTCATTGAATTAATTTAACAGTGTATTCAAAATTCATAACATGAAAATAGGTTCGAAAATATTAAAATTAACATTTTTTTATTGAAAACCTCGCTGAAATATGTGCATTTTTCAGTCTACAAGACTTACAGATCTCGCAATTGCACAAACTATATCGTGAAAATTGAAGTTTTCCTGCAAGTAAACGTTTTTGTGTAGCTATGGCAAATTGCTCGCTGCTAAAATAAATTCAGCACACAAACAGCGTCTTCGATTCAAAGCAGTTTCCGTACACAGAAACAAGTTTACAACCACCGACATGAGCAAAATTCCGAGAGGCACGCTATTTTTCTTACTTTTGCTTTATTTGGATGTTCTTAGGATGGAAATTACGAATTCGAGACTCATGGAAGTAAAAGCAATTATTGCCTTTCACTTCCATGAATCTCGAACTCGTAATTTCCATTACCAATAAACATTGCTGTTGGAAGCATTTGAAATTTTCTTAATTAAAATTTAACAAATAAAGAAACGGTGGTTGATTTTTAAAATAATATTGAATGGTAATATAAATGTCTGATTGAAAGTTGAAAATGTAAGTTAAATGAATTTGATTTTGAGTAACACCATATATGAAATATTTAAATAGAGATTCAGGCAGTTTAAAGAGAGTAGCCAGATTCTATGATGTAAACGATCTCTTACAACAACAGATGAAACCAGTACGTTAACAAAGAACCGTATTATTCCCTTTGAAGTTGATGATGATACTGAAAATCTCACTGAAATGAATGAAAGCGAACATCAAATTTCGCTTGAAATTTCGTTTGAAATGAAAATATAAAAAGAATTGATAATAAGAAAAAACCATTTATACTGTTATTTTCTTGAGGAAAGAAGTAGGATGGATAAACTTTCATAAATTTCTTCTATTAGATATTCAATTTAAAATCTATAAAATCAACTGATTTATCTGGGGTTTCAAATCTCCGAAGCCTCCAACTAAGGACTGGTAAATATAAGAAACTACAATTGATAATTCTTGTGGAACTTCATAAAAATAAAAGTAGCAAGAAAATTTATAATATCACAGGTCTTTTCTAACACAAAATAAAAGTTGAGAGCTATAAAAAGAGACCTAGAACTGCCCTTTGCGATTGTTCCAGTGCCCAGTGCTTCATCTATTCGAAATTAAAATACCAGAACGGTTGTAAACACCTCCTGGTTCATAACAAATACCAATATTGATGAAAGTATTCATTATATTAATTTTTTATTATATTTTTGAATTTCGAAAAATATGTTTTTGAAGAGCTAAAATTCCTAGATAAATGCATCACAAAATCTCTTCCAATTAACTGGAGTAGATTCCAAAAAAGCTTTAAAACATGATATAATAGCAGAGCAAAAAACTGTAAAAATGACTTCAAAGTTCACTGGAGAGACAGTGAGAATTACTTTCAAAACCGTAATATACATAAAATGGATGTCTGAATCTCCTCGAAATCTTCACAGCACACTAGAAGCAGTAGCAGAGTAACTGTAAATCAATAACATGCACAGGAATTGATAGAATATGTTCAAAAATACAGTGCAATAGCAAACACAACAAGATAAGATCATAAAATGTACCGTAGTGACAACATATTTCCTTCAAAAAATAATTATATCGAAACGGTTCTGGAAATAACCAGAAAATATTATAAAAATGCATTGAGATAGGTAAGAAGACATTTCTGAAAATGCTAATATTTTTCACTAAAAAACACTGTTGAAATAGAGCAGAAAATTTATCCTTAAAATACTCGAACTTAGTTTCTTTTCTCCTCCCCTAAATCTTTTCCTTGCTTATATATTTTGCTCAAAACATATATATGTTGCTTCAATTTGAATCTGAATAGGGAGTTCAAAAGACCTAATCTTTCCTAATAAACACAGATAAAACAAATTGACTTACTCTAAATATTATACAATATACCATGTATAGCCATGACAAATTCAGCTTTTCATTTCAACGCATGGTAAGAAATTTCTCTACTATTTTGTACTGCGATATTCAGCTCATTTGCAATAAATACCATATCGAGTTTTCACTTTTCTGCATAGTGAACAGATAGCAGAATGTATTTTCATCGTCAATAATAAAAAGGAAATTCTCCATTAGAATAACGTGTAGTCATTAATATGTTCCAGTGAGCACAATACTGGAAAATGGATTGATATATCTTTTTCGCAAAGAATTTAGGTAGCAATTTACAATTTATTATATTTTGGAAATCATCCAAATTTTATAAAGAAATTTACAAATTTCCGCAATTGGAAAATGAATTTCTGAAAGGGACAAAATGCTCATTGAATTAATTTAACAGTGTATTCAAAATTCATAACATGAAAATAGGTTCGAAAATATTAAAAATTAACATTTTTTTATTGAAAACATCGCTGAAATATGTGCATTTTTCAGTCTACAAGACTTACAGATCTCGCAATTGCACAAACTATATCATGAAAATTGAAGTTTTCCTGCAAGTAAACGTTTTTGTGTAGCTATGGCAAATTTCTCGCTGCTAAAATAATGGTATTCAGCACACAAACAGCGTCTTCGATTCAAAGCAGTTTCCGTACACAGAAACAAGTTTACAACCACCGACATGAGCAAAATTCCGAGAGGCACGCTATTTTTCTTACTTTTGCTTTATTTGGATGTTCTTAGGATGGAAATTACGAATTCGAGACTCATGGAAGTAAAAGCAATTATTGCCTTTCACTTCCATGAATCTCGAACTCGTAATTTCCATTACCAATAAACATTTCAAATGTTGGAAGCATTTGAAATTTTCTTAATTAAAATTTAACAAATAAAGAAACGGTGGTTGATTTTTAAAATAATATTGAATGGTAATATAAAAGTCTGATTGAAAGCTGAAAATGTAAGTTAAATGAATTTGATTTTGAGTAACACCATATATGAAATATTTAAATAGAGATTCAGGCAGTTTAAAGAGAGTAGCCAGATTCTATGATGTAAACGATCTCTTACAACAAAAGATGAAACCAGTACATTAACAAAGAACCGTATTATTCCCTTTGAAGTTGATGATGATACTGAAATTCTCACTGAAAGGAATGAAAGCGAACATCAAATTTCGCTTGAAATTTCGTTTGAAATGAAAATATAAAAAGAATTGATAATAAGAAAAAACCATTTATACTGTTATTTTCTTGAGGAAAGAAGTAAGATGGATAAACTTTCATAAATTTCTTCTCTTAGATATTCAATTCAAAATCTATAAAATCAACTGATTTATCTGGGGTTTCAAATCTCCGAAGCCTCCAACTAAGGACTGGTAAATGTAAGAAACTACAATTGATAATTCTTGTGGAACTTCATAAAAATAAAAGCAGCAAGAAAATTTATAATATCACAGGTCTTTTCTAAAACAAAATAAAAGTTGAGAGCTATAAAAAGAGACCTAGAACTGCCCATTGCGATTTTTGCAGTGCCCAGTGCATCATCTATTCGAAATTAAATTACCAGAGCGGTTGTAAACACCTCCTGGTTCATAAGAAATTCCAATATTGATGAAAGTTTTGAAATAGATCATACAAATAAAGAGAATAAGAATATTTCACTAATTTTTAACGATATTCGCACAAATCTGATGTAATTTGAGATATTGCTGAATATGATCATACTGTTAAATCCAAAGTCAAAAGACCAAAGCAGATCTTTCTTGAAAAAGGAAAAAAAATATGACCATCCTGAGGAGGAATACAGAGAATTAGTCAGAAATTTTAGATTACTTCAAGATGATCACGAAAACACAATATTCTGCTATCTCCAGCCAATCAAGGCTCACCCAAATGTGGTTGAAGTAGGGGTAGTCTTCAATTACATCTCAAGTCTCACCCTAGTGTGTATCTACAGCAGGGGATCTCAACGTGTGGTAAGTGGTGAAATTTTTTGGGTACGCCGTGAGGTCTCAAAAGTTGCTAGATCTATTAACAAAGTAAAACAAGAAACATTGTTATGCCATAATTATAGTTTTATATATATAAAAAATGGGAACCTCAATTACATACACATTTCCAGGGGGTACGTGAAGCATTTAATTTTGAGAACCACAGATCTACATTGATTATATCAACTTTGCCTTGAAGGACTTCAATTTAAATGAAGTAGATTATGGATCAATACACTGGTGCTCGGAAAAAGTGGACTTTATGACATACCAAATATTTTATCATGTTTGGTCCTTAACATCGTTTTACTTTGTAATTCTCTCCAGCTCAATTGTTAAATGATAGAAATTTCAAAAGAAATAATATATGTAGAGTCATAACGCGTTAAATAAGGAATATTCTCAGTTATGACTGTTAACTAACGCCATCTAGTGGATAAGACTGATTCCAAAAGCTCAGAAAAAAGTGCCTCTTTAGCAGAAATTTTTCGGGAAAATTGTGAAGTGTTACAATACTAGTGCCTACAAAAAATGAGTATTCATTATATTAATTTTTTATTATATTTATGAATTTCGAACAATATGTTCTTGAAGAACTAAAATTCCTAGATAAATGCATCACAAAATCTCTTCCAATTCACTGGAGTAGATTCCAAAAAAGCTTTAAAACGTGATATAATAGCAGAGCAAAAAACTGTAAAAATGAGTTCAAAGTTCACTGGAGAGACAGTGAGAATTGCTTTCAAAAACCTAATATACATGAAATGGATGTCTGAATCTCCTCGAAATCTTTCACAGCACACTAGAAGCAGTAGCAGAGTAACTGTAAATCAATAACATGCACAGGAATTGATAGAATATGTTCAAAAATACAGTGCAATAGCAAACACAACAAGATAAGATCATAAAATGTACCGTAGTGACAACATATTTCCTTCAAAAAATAATTATATGGAAACGGTTCTGGATATAACCAGAAAATATTATAAAAATGCATTGAGATAGGTAAGAAGACATTTCTGAAAATACTAATATTTTTCACTAAAAGACACTGTTGAAATATAGCAGAAAATTTATCCTTAAAATACTCGAACTTAGTTTCTTTTCTCCTCCCCTAAATCTTTTCCTTGCTTATATATTTTGCTCAAAACATATATATGTTGCTTCATTTTGAATCGGAATAAGGGGTTCAAAAGACCTAATCTTTCCTAATAAACGCAGATAAAACAAATTAACTTACTCTAGATATTATACAATATACCCTGTATAGCCATAACAAATTCAGCTTTTCATTTCAACGCATGGTAAGAAATTTCTGTACTATTTAGTAGTGCGATATTCAGCTTAGATGCAAAAAATACCAGATTGAGTTTTCACTTTTCTGCATAGTGCAGAAGGCAGCATGTATTTTCATCATCAATAATAAAAAGTAAATTCGCGATTAGAGTAACCTGCAGTCATTAATATGTTCCAGTGAGCACAATACTGGAAAATGGATTGATATATCTTTTAGCCAAAGAATTTAGGTAGCAATTTATAATTTATTAAATTTTTGAGAATCTTCCAATTTTTCCAAAGAAATTTACAAATTTTTCGCAATCGGAAAATGAATTTCTGAAAGGGATAAAATGTTATTGAATTAATTTAACAGTGTATTCAAAATTCATAACCTGAAGATAGGTTCGAAAATATTAAAATTAACATTTTCTTTATTGAAAACCTCGTTGAAATATGTGCATTTTTCAGTCCACAAGACTTACAGATCTCTCAATTGCAAAAAACATATCATCACAATTGAAGTTTGCCTGCAAGTAAACGTTTTTGTGTAGCTATAGCAAATTGCTCGGCGCTAAAATAATGGTATTCAGCACCCGAACAGCTTCTTCGATTCAAAGCAGTTTCCGTACACACGAAGAAGTTTACAACCACCGACATGAGCGAAATTCCGAGAGGCACGCTATGTATCTTACTTTTGCTTTATTTGGATGTTCTTAGGATGGAAATTACGAATTTGAGACTCACGGAAGTAAAAGCAATCATTGCCTTTTATTTCCATGAATCACGAACTCGTATTTTCCATTACCAATAAACATTGCTTTTGGAAACATTTGAAATTTCATTAAAAAAATTTAACAAATAAAAAAGGGTATTTGAATTTAAAAATAATATTGAATGATGCTCTAAAAGTCTGATTGAAAGATGAAAATGTAAGTTAAATGAATTCCATTTTGAGTAACACCATTTATGAAATATTTAAC
Source organism: Ryuthela nishihirai (assembly GCA_038380435.1). NCBI lineage: Eukaryota > Metazoa > Arthropoda > Arachnida > Araneae > Heptathelidae > Ryuthela > Ryuthela nishihirai. The sequence goes on along the minus strand of JAWZYU010000022.1, from coordinate 68,512,474 downwards.
TAGAGTGTCAGGGAGTTTAAAGAGTGTAGCAAGATTCTCGGACGTAAACGATGTCTTACAAAAACATATGAACCAAGTACGATAACAAAGAACTGTTTTATGCCGTTTGAAGTTGAAGATTGTACTGAAAATCTCACTGAAATGACTGATAGCGAACATCAAATTTCGATTGAAATGAAAATACAAATAGAACTGATAATAAGAAAAAACTATTTAACCTCTTATTTTCTTGAGGAAAAAGGAAGGCTGGATAAACTTTAATAAATTTCTTCTATTAGATATTCAATGTAAAATCTATAAAATGAACTCATTGATCTGGGGTTTCAATACTCTCAACTATCCAACTAAAGAGTGGTAAATGTTAGAAACTACTATCGATATTTCTTGTGGAACTTCCTATAAATAAAACCAGCAAGAAAAGTTATAATATCACAGGTCTTTTCTAACTCAAAACGAAAGTTGAGAGCTGTAAAAAGAGACCTTGAACTGCCCATTGCGATTGTTGCAGTGCCCAGTGCCAGTGCATCGTCTATTCGAAAATTAAATTACCAGAGCGGATGTAAACACCTGGTTCATAACAAATACCAATATTTATGAAAGTTTGGAAATAGATCATACAAATGAAGAGAAAAAGAATATATTTCACCAATGTTTTAACGATATTCGCACAAATATAAATGATGTAATTTGACATATTGCAGAAGATTATCATACTGTTTATTCCAAAGTCAAAAGACCAAAGGAGATCTTTGTTGAAAAACAAAAAACAAAAATTATCATCCTGAGAAGGAATATTGAGAATTAGTCAGAATTTTCCATTACTTCGAGAAGATGATCAGGTAGACACAAATTTCTACTCTCTCCTGACAACCAAGGCTCACCCTACTGCGGTTGCAGTAGGGGTACTCATCAACCACACATCAAGACTTGCCCTACTTTGCATATACAGCAGGGGTTCTCAACGTGGGAGAAGTGGTGATATTTTTTGGGTACACCGTAAGATCTCAAAAGTCGCTAGATCTAGTAACAAAGTAAAAAAAAAACCCATTGTTATGCCATAAGTATAGTTTTATATATTTACAAAAGGGGAACGTCAATTACATACACATCTCCAGGGGGCACGTGAAGCATTTGATTTTGAGAACCACTGATCTACATTGATTACATCACCTTTGCCTTGAAGGACTAGAATCAGGTGAAGGAGATTACAAGTGAATTCACCTGGTGCTCTGACAAAATGAACTTTACGATATACGAAATGCTTATACGATGTTAAGTCTTTAATATCGATTTACATTCCTATTCTCTGCAGTTCAATTGTTGAAAGATAGAAATTTCAAACGATTGTTATTCATAAAGAGCCAAAACTCGTTAAATAAGAAATTTTTTCTGTCATAATTTTTAACTAATGACATCTAGTGGATAAGAGTAATTCTAAGAGCAAAGTTAAAGGTACCACTTTAGCTGAAGGTATACGGGAAAACTGTTAAGTTTTACCATATTACTGCCTACAAAAAATGGGTAATCATTACATTACTTTTTATTATATTTATGAATTTCTAACAATGTTTTTGAAGAACTAAAAATCCTAAATAAATCCACACAAAATATCTTCAAATTCACTGGAGTAGATTCCAAAAAAGCTTTAAAACGTGATATAATAGCAGAGCAAAGAACTGTAAAAATGACTTCAAAGTACACTGCAGCGACAGTGAGAATTACTTTCAAAACCCTACTATACATGAAATGGATGGCTAAATCGCCTCGAAATCTTTCACAGCACATTAGAAGCAGTAGCAGAGTGACTGTAAATCAATAACGTGCACAGGAATTGATAACAGATTATGTTCTAAAATACAGTGCAATAGGAAACACAACAAGATAAGATCATAAAATGTACCGTAGTGACAGCATATTTCCTTCAAATAATAATTATATCGAAACGGTTCTGGAAATAACCAGAAAATATTATAAAAATGCATTGAGATAGGTAAGAAGACATTTCTGAAAATACTAATATTATTCACTAAAAAACACTGTTGAAAGAAAGCAGAAAATTTATCCTTAAAATAATCGAACTTAGTTTCTTTTCTCCTCCCCTAAATCTTTTCCTTGCTTACATATTTTGATCAAAACATATATATGTTGCTTCATTTTGAATCTGAATAGGGGGTTCAAAAGACCTAATCTTTCCTAATAAACACAGATAAAACAAATTGACTTACTCTAAATATTATACAATATACCCTGTATAGCCATGACAAATTCAGCTTTTCATTTCAACGCATGGTAAGAAATTTCTCTACTATTTTGTAGTGCGATATTCAGTTCATTTGCAATAAATACCATATCGAGTTTTCACTATTCTCCATAGTGAACAGAGGGCAGAATGTATTTTCATCATCAATAATAAAAAGGAAATTCGCCATTAGAATCACGTGCAGTCATTAATATGTTCCAGTGAGCACAATACTGGAAAATGGATTGATATATCTTTCTGGCAAAGAATTTAGGTAGCAATTTACAATTTATTATATTTTGGAAATCTTCCATTTTTTCCAAAGAAATTTACAAATTTCCGCAATTGGAAAATGAATTTCTGAAAGGGACAAAATGCTCATTGAATTAATTTAACAGTGTATTCAAAATTCATAACATGAAAATAGGTTCGAAAATATTAAAAATTAACATTTTTTATTGAAAACCTCGCTGAAATATGTGCATTTTTCAGTCTACAAGACTTACAGATCTCGCAATTGCACAAACTATATCGTGAAAATTGAAGTTTTCCTGCAAGTAAACGTTTTTGTGTAGCTATGGCAAATTGCTCGCTGCTAAAATAATGGTATTCAGCACACAAACAGCGTCTTCGATTCAAAGCAGTTTCCGTACACAGAAACAAGTTTACAACCACCGACATGAGCAAAATTCCGAGAGGCACGCTATTTTTCTTACTTTTGCTTTATTTGGATGTTCTTAGGATGGAAATTACGAATTCGAGACTCATGGAAGTAAAAGCAATTATTGCCTTTCACTTCCATGAATCTCGAACTCGTAATTTCCATTACCAATAAACACTGCTGTTGGAAGCATTTGAAATTTTCTTAATTAAAATTTAACAAATAAAGAAACGGTGGTTGATTTTTAAAATAATATAGAATGGTAATATAAATGTCTGATTGAAAGTTGAAAATGTAAGTTAAATGAATTTGATTTTGAGTAACACCATATATGAAATATTTAAATAGAGATTCAGGCATTTTAAAGAGAGTAGCCAGATTCTATGATGTAAACGATCTCTTACAACAACAGATGAAACCAGTACGTTAACAAAGAACCGTATTATTCCCTTTGAAATTGATGATGATACTGAAAATCTCACTGAAATGAATGAAAGCGAACATCAAATTTCGCTTGAAATTTCGTTTGAAATGAAAATATAAAAAGAATTGATAATAAGAAAAAACCATTTATACTGTTATTTTCTTGAGGAAAGAAGTAGGATGGATAAACTTTCATAAATTTCTTCTATTAGATATTCAATTTAAAATCTATAAAATCAACTGATTTATCTGGGGTTTCAAATCTCCGAAGCCTCCAACTAAGGACTGGTAAATATAAGAAACTACAATTGATAATTCTTGTGGAACTTCATAAAAATAAAAGCAGCAAGAAAATTTATAATATCACAGGTCTTTTCTAACACAAAATAAAAGTTGAGAGCTATAAAAAGAGACCTAGAACTGCCCATTGCGATTGTTGCAGTGCCCAGTGCATCATCTATTCGAAATTAAAATACCAGAACGGTTGTAAACACCTCCTGGTTCATAACAAATACCAATATTGATGAAAGTTTTGAAATAGATCATACAAATAAAGAGAATAAGAATATTTCACTAATTTGTAACGATATTCGCACAAATCTGATGTAATTTGACATATTGCAGAATATGATCATAGTGTTAAATCCAGAGTCAAAAGACCAAAGCAGATCTTTCTTGAAAAAGCAAAAAATTTATGACCATCCTGAGAAGGAATACAGGGAATTAGTCAGAAATTTTCCATTACTTGAAGTTGATCACGAAAACACAATATTCTGCTCTCTCCAGCCAATCAGGGCTCACCCTAATGTGGTTGAAATAGGGGTAGTCTTCAGTTACACATCAAGTCTCACCCTATTGTGTATCTACAGTAGGGTTTCTCAACGTGTGGTAAGTGGTGAAATTTTTTGGGTACGCCGTGAGATCTCAAAAGTCGCTATATCTGTTAACAAATAAAACAATAAACATTGTTATGCCATAACTATAGTTTTATATATATAAAAAATGGGAACGTCAATTACATACACATTTGCAGGGGGTACGTGAAGCATTTAATTTTGAGAACCACAGATCTACATTGAGTATATCAACTTTGCTTTGAAGGACTTCAATTTAAATGAGGTATATTATGGGTCAATACACTGGTGTTCGGAAAAAGTGGACTTTACGATATACCAAATATTTTATCATGTTTGGTCCTTAACATCGTTTTACTTTGTAAGTCTCTCCTGCTCAATTGCTAAATGATAGAAATTTCAATAGAGATGATACAGGTAGAGTCATAACGCGTTAAATAAAGAATATTCTTAGTTATGACTCTTAACTAACGCCATCTAGTGGATAAGATTGGTTCCAAAAGGTAAGAAAAAAATGCCTCTTCAGCAGAAATTTTTCGGGAAAATTGTGAAATATTACAATACTAGTGCCTACAAAAAAATGAGTATTCATTATATTAATTTTTTATTATATTTTTGAATTTCGAACAATATATTTTTGAAGAACTAAAATTCCTAGATAAATGCATCACAAAATCTCTTCCAATTAACTGGAGTAGATTCCAAAAAAGCTTTAAAACATGATATAATAGCAGAGCAAAAAACTGTAAAAATGACTTCAAAGTTCACTGGAGAGACAGTGAGAATTACTTTCAAAACCCTAATATACATAAAATGGATGTCTGAATCTCCTCGAAATCTTTCACAGCACACTAGAAGCAGTAGCAGAGTAACTGTGAATCAATAACATGCGCAAGAATTGATAGAATATCTTCGAAAATACAGTGCAATAGCAAACACAACAAGATAAGATCATAAAATGTACCGTAGTGACAACATAATTCCTTCAAAAAATAATTATATCGAAACGGTTCTGGAAATAACCAGAAAATATTATAAAAATGCATTGAGATAGGTAAGAAGACATTTCTGAAAATACTAATATTTTTCACTAAAAAACGCTGTTGAAATAGAGCAGAAAATTTATCCTTAAAATACTCGAACTTAGTTTCTTTTCTCCTCCCCTAAATCTTTTCCTTGCTTATATATTTTCCTCAAAACATATATATGTTGCTTCAATTTGAATCTGAATAGGGAGTTTAAAGACCTAATCTTTCCTAATAAACACAGATAAAACAAATTGACTTACTCTAAATATTATACAATATACCCTGTATAGCCATGACAAATTCAGCTTTTCATTTCAACGCATGGTAAGAAATTTCTGTACTATTTTGTAGTGCGATATTCAGCTCATTTGCAATAAATACCAGATCGAGTTTTCAACTTTCTCCATAGTGAACAGAGGGCAGAATGTATTTTCATCGTCAATAATAAAAAGGAAATTCGCCATTAGAATAACGTGTAGTCATTAATATTTTCCAGTGAGTACAATATTGGAAAATGGATTCATATATCTTTTTGGCAAACAATTTAGGTAGCAATTTACAATCTATTAAATTTTTGAAAATCTTCCAAATTTTTCCAAAATATTTGCAAATTTCCGCAATTGGAAAATGATTTTCTGAAAGGGACAAAATGCTCATTGAATTAATTTAACAGTGTATTAAAATTTCATAACATGAAAATAGGTTCGAAAATATTAAAATTAATATTTTTTAATTGAAAACCTCGCTGAATTATGTGCATTTTTCGGTCTACAAGTCTTACTGATCTCGCAATTGCACTAACTATATCATCAAAATTGAAATTTGCCTGCAAGTAAACGTTTTTGTGTAGTTATGGAAAATTGCTCGCTTGCTAAAATAATGGTATTCAGCACACAAACAGCGTCTTCCATTCAAAGCAGTTTCCGTACACAGAAACAAGTTTACAACCACCGACATGAGCAAAATTCCGAGAGGAACGCTATTTTTCTTACTTTTGCTTTATTTGGATGTTCTTAGGATGGAAATTACGAATTCGAGACTCATGGAAGTGAAAGCAATTATTGCCTTTCACTTCCATGAATCTCGAACTCGCAATTTCCATTACCAATAAACATTGCTGTTGGAAGCATTTGAAATTTTCTTAATTAAAATTTAACAAATAAAGAAACGGTGGTTGATTTTTAAAACAATATTGAATGGTAATATAAAAGTCTGATTGAAAGATGAAAATGTAAGTTAAATGAATTTGATTTTGAGTAACACCATATATGAAATATTTAAATAGAGATTCAGGCAGTTTAAAGAGACTAGCCAGATTCTATGATGTAAACGATCTCTTACAACAACAGATGAAACCAGTACGTTAACAAAGAACCGTATTATTCCCTTTAAAGTTGATGATGATACTGAAAATCTCACTGAAATGAATGAAAACGAAAATCAAAGTTGGTTTGAAATGAAAATATAAAAAGAATTGATAATAAGAAAAAATCATTTATACTGTTATTTTCTTGAGGAAAAAAGTAGGATGGATAAACTTCCTTAAAATTTTCTATTAGATATTCAATTTAAAATCTATAAAATCAACTGATTTATCTGGGGTTTCAAATCTCCGAAGCCTCCAACTAAGGACTGGTAAATATAAGAAACTACAATTGATAATTCTTGTGGAACTTCATAAAAATAAAAGCAGCAAGAAAATTTATAATATCACAGGTCTTTTCTAAAACAAAATAAAAGTTGAGAGCTATAAAAAGAGACCTAGAACTGCCCATTGAGATTTTTGCAGTGCCCAGTGCATCATCTATTCGAAATTAAATTACCAGAGCGGTTGTAAACACCTCCTGGTTCATAAGAAATTCCAATATTGATGACAGTTTTGAAATAGATCATACAAATAAAGAGAATAAGAATATTTCACTAATTTTTAACGATATTCGCACAAATCTGATGTAATTTGAGATATTGCTGAATATGATCATACTGTTAAACCCAAAGTCAAAAGACCAAAGCAGATCTTTCTTGAAAAAGGAAAAAAAATATGACCATCCTGAGAAGGAATACAGAGAATTAGTCAGAAATTTTCCATTACTTCAAGATGATCACGAAAACACAATATTCTGCTATCTCCAGCCAATCAAGGCTCACCCTAATGTGGTTGAAGTAGGGGTAGTCTTCAATTACATCTCAAGTCTCACCCTAGTGTGTATCTACAGCAGGGGATCTCAACGTGTGGTAAGTGGTGAAATTTTTTGGGTACGCCGTGAGGTCTCAAAAGTTGCTAGATCTATTAACAAAGTAAAACAAGAAACATTGTTATGCCATAATTATAGTTTTATATATATAAAAAATGGGAACCTCAATTACATACACATTTCCAGGGGGTACGTGAAGAATTTAATTTTGAGAACCACAGATCTACATTGATTATATCAACTTTGCCTTGAAGGACTTCAATTTAAATGAAGTAGATTATGGATCAATACACTGGTGCTCGGAAAAAGTGGACTTTATGACATGCCAAATATTTTATCATGTTTGGTCCTTAACATCGTTTTACTTTGTAATTCTCTCCAGTTCAATTGTTAAATGATAGAAATTTCAAAAGAGATGATATATGTAGAGTCATAACGCGTTAGATAAGGAATATTCTCAGTTATGACTGTTAACTAACGCCATCTAGTGGATAAGACTGATTCCAAAAGCGAAGAAAAAAGTGCCTCTTTAGCAGAAATTTTTCGGGAAAATTGTGAAATGTTACAATACTAGTGCCTACAAAAAATGAGTATTCATTATATTAATTTTTTATTATATTTATGAATTTCGAACAATATGTTTTTGAAGAACTAAAATTCGTAGATAAATGCATCACAAAATCTCTTCCAATTCACTGGAGTAGATTCCAAAAAAGCTTTAAAACGTGATATAATAGCAGAGCAAAAAACTGTAAAAATGAGTTCAAAGTTCACTGGAGAGACAGTGAGAATTGCTTTCAAAAACCTAATATACATGAAATGGATGTCTGAATCTCCTCGAAATCTTTCACAGCACACTAGAGGCAGTAGCAGAGTAACTGTAAATCAATAACATGCACAGGAGTTGATAGAATATGTTCAAAAATACAGTGCAATAGCAAACACAACAAGATAAGATCATAAAATGTACCGTAGTGACAACATAATTCCTTCAAAAAATAATTATATCGAAACGGTTCTGGAAATAACCAGAAAATATTATAAAAATGCATTGAGATAGGTAAGAAGACATTTCTGAAAATACTAATATTTTTCACTAAAAGACACTGTTGAAATATAGCAGAAAATTTATCCTTAAAATACTCGAACTTAGTTTCTTTTCTCCTCCCCTAAATCTTTTCCTTGCTTATATATTTTGCTCAAAACATATATATGTTGCTTCATTTTGAATCGGAATAAGGGGTTCAAAAGACCTAATCTTTCCTAATAAACGCAGATAAAACAAATTAACTTACTCTAGATATTATACAATATACCCTGTATAGCCATAACAAATTCAGCTTTTCATTTCAACGCATGGTAAGAAATTTCTCTACTATTTTGTAGTGCGATATTCAGCTCATTTGCAATAAATACCATATCGAGTTTTCACTTTTCTGCATAGTGAACAGAGGGTAGAATGTATTTTCATCGTCAATAATAAAAAGGAAATTCGCCATTAGAATAACGTGTAGTCATTAATATGTTCCAGTGAGCACAATACTGGAAAATGGATTGATATATCTTTTAGCCAAAGAATTTAGGTAGCAATTTATAATTTATTAAATTTTTGAGAATCTTCCAAATTTTCCAAAGAAATTTACAAATTTTTCGCAATCGGAAAATGAATTTCTGAAAGGGATAAAATGTTATTGAATTAATTTAACAGTGTATTCAAAATTCATAACCTGAAGATAGGTTCGAAAATATTAAAATTAACATTATTTTGTTGAATACTTCATTGAAATATGTGCATTTTTCAGTCCACAAGATTTACAGATCTCGCAATTGGAAAAATTATATCGTAATTGAAGTTTGTCTGTAAGTAAACGTTTTTGAGTAGCTATAGCAAATTGCTCGGCGCTAAAATAATGGTATTCAGCACCCGAACAGCTTCTTCGATTCAAAGCAGTTTCCGTACACACGAAGAAGTTTACAACCACCGACATGAGCGAAATTCCGAGAGGCACGCTATGTATCTTACTTTTGCTTTATTTGGATGTTCTTAGGATGGAAATTACGAATTTGAGACTCACGGAAGTAAAAGCAATCATTGCCTTTTATTTCCATGAATCACGAACTCGTATTTTCCATTACCAATAAACATTGCTTTTGGAAACATTTGAAATTTCCTTAAAAAAATTTAACAAATAAAAAAGGGTATTTGAATTTAATAATAATATTGAATGATGCTCTAAAAGTCTGATTGAAAGATGAAAATGTAAGTTAAATGAATTCCATTTTGAGTAACACCATTTATGAAATATTTAACTAGAGTGTCAGGGAGTTTAAAGAGTGTAGCAAGATTCTCGGACGTAAACGATGTCTTACAAAAACATATGAACCAAGTATGATAACAAAGAACTGTTTTATGCCGTTTGAAGTTGAAGATTGTACTGAAAATCTCACTGAAATGACTGATAGCGAACATCAAATTTCGATTGAAATGAAAATACAAATAGAACTGATAATAAGAAAAAACTATTTAACCTCTTATTTTCTTGAGGAAAAAGGAAGGCTGGATAAACTTTAATAAATTTCTTCTATTAGATATTCAATGTAAAATCTATAAAATGAACTCATTGATCTGGGGTTTCAAAACTCTCAACTATCCAACTAAGGAGTGGTAAATGTTAGAAACTACTATCGATATTTCTTGTGGAACTTCCTATAGATAAAACCAGCAAGAAAAGTTATAATATCACAGGTCTTTTCTAACTCAAAACGAAAGTTGAGAGCTGTAAAAAGAGACCTTGAACTGCCCATTGCGATTGTTGCAGTGCCCAGTGCCAGTGCATCGTCTATTCGAAAATTAAATTACCAGAGCGGATGTAAACACCTGGTTCATAACAAATACCAATATTTATGAAAGTTTGGAAATAGATCATACAAATGAAGAGAAAAAGAATATATTTCACCAATGTTTTAACGATATTCGCACAAATATAAATGATGTAATTTGACATATTGCAGAAGATTATCATACTGTTTATTCCAAAGTCAAAAGACCAAAGGAGATCTTTGTTGAAAAACAAAAAACAAAAATTATCATCCTGAGAAGGAATATTGAGAATTAGTCAGAATTTTCCATTACTTTGAGAAGATGATCAGGTAGACACAAATTTCTACTCTCTCCTGACAACCAAGGCTCACCCTACTGCGGTTGCAGTAGGGGTACTCATCAACCACACATCAAGACTTGCCCTACTTTGCATATACAGCAGGGGTTCTCAACGTGGGAGAAGTGGTGATATTTTTTGGGTACGCCGTAAGATCTCAAAAGTCGCTAGATCTAGTAACAAAGGAAAAAAAAACCCATTGTTATGCCATAAGTATAGTTTTATATATTTACAAAAGGGGAACGTCAATTACATACACATTTCCAGGGGGCACGTGAAGCATTTGATTTTGAGAACCACTGATCTACATTGATTACATCACCTTTGCCTTGAAGGACTAGAATCAGGTGAAGGAGATTACAAGTGAATTCACCTGGTGCTCTGACAAAATGAACTTTACGATATACGAAATGCTTATACGATGTTAAGTCTTTAATATCGATTTACATTCCTATTCTCTGCAGTTCAATTGTTGAAAGATAGAAATTTCAAACGATTGTTATTCATAAAGAGCCAAAACTCGTTAAATAAGAAATTTTTTCTGTCATAATTTTTAACTAATGACATCTAGTGGATAAGAGTAATTCTTTAGAGCAAAGTTAAACGTACCACTTTAGCTGAAGTTATACGGGAAAACTGTTAAGTTTTACCATATTAGTGCCTACAAAAAATGGGTAATCATTACATTACTTTTTATTATATTTATGAATTTATAACAATGTTTTTGAAGAACTAAAAATCCTAGATAAATCCACACAAAATATCTTCAAATTCACTGGAGTAGATTCCAAAAAAGCCTTAAAACGTGATATAATAGCAGAGCAAAGAACTGTAAAAATGACTTCAAAGTACACTGCAGCGACAGTGAGAATTACTTTCAAAACCCTACTATACATGAAATGGATGGTTAATCGCCTCGAAATCTTTCACAGCACATTAGAAGCAGTAGCAGAGTGACTGTAAATCAATAACGTGCACAGGAATTGATAACAGATTATGCTCTAAAATACAGTGCAATAGGAAACACAACAAGATAAGATCATAAAATGTACCGTAGTGACAGCATATTTCCTTCAAAAAATAATTATATCGAAACGGTTCTGGAAATAACCAGAAAATATTATAAAAATGCATTGAGATAGGTAAGAAGACATTTCTGAAAATACTAATATTATTCACTAAAAAACACTGTTGAAAGAAAGCAGAAAATTTATCCTTAAAATAATCGAAATTAGTTTCTTTTCTCCTCCCCTAAATCTTTTCCTTGCTTACATATTTTGCTCAAAACATATATATGTTGCTTCATTTTGAATCTGAATAGGGGGTTCAAAAGACCTAATCTTTCCTAATAAACGCAGATAAAACAAATTGACTTACTCTCAATATTATACAATATACCCTGTATAGCCATGACAAATTCAGCTTTTCATTTCAACGCATGGTAAGAAATTTCTCTACTATTTTGTAGTACGATATTCAGCTCATTTGCAATAAATACCATATCGAGTTTTCACTTTTCTGCATAGTGAACAGAGGGCAGAATGTATTTTCATCATCAATAATAAAAAGGAAATTCGCCATTAGAATCACGTGCAGTCATTAATATGTTCCAGTGAGCACAATACTGGAAAATGGATTGATATATCTTTCTGGCAAAGAATTTAGGTAGCAATTTACAATTTATTATATTTTGGAAATCTTCCATATTTTTCCAAAGAAATTTACAAATTTCCGCAATTGGAAAATGAATTTCTGAAAGGGACAAAATGCTCATTGAATTAATTTAACAGTGTATTCAAAATTCATAACATGAAAATAGTTTCGAAAATATTAAAATTAACATTTTTTTATTCAAAACCTCGCTGAAATATGTGCATTTTTCAGTCTACAAGACTTACAGATCTCGCAATTGCACAAACTATATCATGAAAATTGAAATTTTCCTGCAAGTAAACGTTTTTGTGTAGCTATGGCAAATTGCTCGCTGCTAAAATAATGGTATTCAGCACACAAACAGCGTCTTCGATTCAAAGCAGTTTCTGTACACAGAAACAAGTTTACAACCACCGACATGAGCAAAATTCCGAGAGGCACGCTATTTTTCTTACTTTTGCTTTATTTGGATGTTCTTAGGATGGAAATTACGAATTCGAGACTCATGGAAGTAAAAGCAATTATTGCCTTTCACTTCCATGAATCTCGAACTCGTAATTTCCATTACCAATAAACATTGCTGTTGGAAGCATTTGAAATTTTCTTAATTAAAATTTAACAAATAAAGAAACGGTGGTTGATTTTTAAAATAATATTGAATGGTAATATAAAAGTCTGATTGAAAGTTGAAAATGTAAGTTAAATGAATTTGATTTTGAGTAACACCATATATGAAATATTTAAATAGAGATTCAGGCAGTTTAAAGAGAGTAGCCAGATTCTATGATGTAAACGATCTCTTACAACAACAGATGAACCCAGTATGTTAACAAAGAACGGTATTCTGCTCTTTAAAGTTGATGATGATACTGAAAATCTCACTGAAATGAATGAAAGCGAACATCAAATTTCGCTTGAAATTTCGTTTGAAATGAAAATATAAAAAGAATTGATAATAAGAAAAGACCATTTATACTGTTATTTTCTTGAGGAAAGAAGTAGGATGGATAAACTTTCATAAATTTCTTCTATTAGATATTCAATTTAAAATCTATAAAATCAACTGATTTATCTGAGGTTTCAAATCTCCGAAGCCTCCAACTAAGATGTGGTAAATATAAGAAACTACAATTGATAATTCTTGTGGAACTTCATAAAAATAAAAGCAGGAAGAAAATTTATAATATCACAGGTCTTTTCTAACACAAAATAAAAGTTGAGAGCTATAAAAAGAGACCTAGAACTGCCCATTGCGATTGTTGCAGTGCCAGTGCATCATCTATTCGAAATTAAAATACCAGAGCGGTTGTAAACACCTCCTGGTTCATAACAAATACCAATATTGATGAAAGTTTTGAAATAGATCATACAAATAAAGAGAATAAGAATATTTCACTAATTTGTAACGATATTCGCACAAATCTGATGTAATTTGACATATTGCAGAATATGATCGTACTGTTAAATCCAAAGTCAAAAGACCAAAGCAGATCTTTCTTGAAAAAGCAAAAAAATTATGACCATCCTGAGAAGGAACACAGAGATTTAGTCAGAAATTTTCCATTACTTCAAGTTGATCACGAAAAGACAATATTCTGCTCTCTTCAGCCAATCAAGGCTCACCCTAATGTGGTTGAAATAGAGGTAGTCTTCAGTTACACATCAAGTCTCACCCTATTGTGTATCTACAGCAGGGTTTCTCAACGTGTGGTAAGTGGTAAAATTTTTTGGGTACGCCGTGAGATCTCAAAAGTCGCTATATCTATTAACAAAGTAAAACAATAAACATTGCTCTGCCATAACTATAGTTTTATATATATAAAAAATGGGAACGTCAATTACATTCACATTTCCAGGGGGTACGTGAAGCATTTAATTTTGAGAACCACAGATCTACATTGATTATATCAACTTTGCCTTGAAGGACTTCAATTTAAATGAAGTAGATTATGGATCAATACACTGGTGCTCGGAAAAAGTGGACTTTATGACATGCCAAATATTTTATCATGTTTGGTCCTTAACATCGTTTTACTTTGTAATTCTCTCCAGCTCAATTGCTAAATGATAGAAATTTCAAAAGAGATGATACAGGTAGAGTCATAACGCGTTAAATAAGGAATATTCTTAGTTATGACTGTTAACTAACGCCATCTAGTGGATAAGATTGGTTCCAAAAGGTAAGAAAGAAATGTCTCTTCAGCAGAAATTTTTCGGGAAAATTGTGAAATGTTACAATACTAGTGCCTACAAAAAATGAGTATTCATTATATTAATTTTTTATTATATTTTTGAATTTCGAACAATATGTTTTTGAAGAACTAAAATTCCTAGATAAATGCATCACAAAATCTCTTCCAATTAACTGGAGTAGATTCCAAAAAAGCTTTAAAACATGATATAATAGCAGAGCAAAAAACTGTAAAAATGACTTCAAAGTTCACTGGAGAGACAGTGAGAATTACTTTCAAAACCCTAATATACATAAAATGGATGTCTGAATCTCCTCGAAATCTTCCCAGCACACTAGAAGTAGTAGCAGAGTAACTGGAAATCAATAACATGCACAGGAATTGATAGAATATGTTCAAAAATACAGTGCAATAGCAAACACAACAAGATAAGATCATAAAATGTACCGTAGTGACAACATATTTCCTTCAAAAAATAATTATATCGAAACGGTTCTGGAAATAACAAGAAAATATTATAAAAATGCATTGAGATAGGTAAGAAGACATTTCTGAAAATACTAATATTTTTCACTAAAAAACACTGTTGAAATAGAGCAGAAAATTTATTATTAAAATACTCGAACTTAGTTTCTTTTCTCCTCCCCTAAATCTTTTCCTTGCTTATATATTTTGCTCAAAACATATATATGTTACTTCAATTTGAATCTGAATAGGGAGTTCAAAAGACCTAATCTTTCCTAATAAACACAGATAAAACAAATTGACTTACTCTAAATATTATACAATATACTATGTATAGCCATGACAAATTCAGCTTTTCATTTCAACGCATGGTAAGAAATTTCTCTACTATTTTGTAGTGCGATATTCAGCTCATTTGCAATAAATACCATATCGAGTTTTCAGTTTTCTGCATAGTGAACAGAGGGCAGAATGTATTTTCATCGTCAATAATAAAAAGGAAATTCGCCATTAGAATAACGTGTAGTCATTAATATGTTCCAGTGAGCACAATACTGGAAAATGGATTGATATATCTTTTTGGCAAAGAATTTAGGTAGCAATTTACAACTTATTATATTTTGGAAATCTTCCAAATTTTTATAAAGAAATTTACAAATTTCCGCAATTGGAAAATGAATTTCTGAAAGGGACAAAATGCTCATTGAATTAATTTAACAGTGTATTCAAAATTCATAACATGAAAATAGGTCCGAATATATTAAAATTAACATTTTTTTATTCAAAACCTCGCTGAAATATGTGCATTTTTCAGTCTACAAGACTTACAGATCTCGCAATTGCACAAACTATATCGTGAAAATTGAAGTTTTCCTGCAAGTAAACGTTTGTGTAGCTATGGCAAATTGCTTGCTGCTAAAATAATGGTATTCAGCACACAAACAGCGTCTTCGATTCAAAGCAGTTTCCGTACACAGAAACAAGTTTACAACCACCGACATGAGCAAAATTCCGAGAGGCACGCTATTTTTCTTACTTTTGCTTTATTTGGATGTTCTTAGGATGGAAATTACGAATTCGAGACTCATGGAAGTAAAAGCAATTATTGCCTTTCACTTCCATGAATCTCGAACTCGTAATTTCCATTACCAATAAACATTGCTGTTGGAAGCATTTGAAATTTTCTTAATTAAAATTTAACAAATAAAGAAACGGTGGTTGATTTTTAAAATAATATTGAATGGTAATATAAAAGTCTGATTGAAAGTTGAAAATGTAAGTTAAATGAATTTGATTTTGAGTAACACCATATATGAAATATTTAAATAGAGATTCAGGCAGTTTAAAGAGAGTAGCCAGATTCTATGATGTAAACGATCTCTTACAACAACAGATGAAACCAGTACGTTAACAAAGAACCGTATTTTTCCCTTTGAAGTTGATGATGATACTGAAAATCTCACTCAAATGAATGAAAGCGAACATCAAATTTCGCTTGAAATTTCGTTTGAAATGAAAATATAAAAAGAATTGATAATAAGAAAAAACCATTTATACTGTTATTTTCTTGAGGAAAGAAGTAGGATGGATAAACTTTCATAAATTTCTTCTATTAGATATTCAATTTAAAATCTATAAAATCAACTGATTTATCTGGGGTTTCAAATCTCCGAAGCCTCCAACTAAGGACTGGTAAATATAAGAAACTACAATTGATAATTCTTGTGGAACTTCATAAAAATAAAAGCAGCAAGAAAATTTATAATATCACAGGTCTTTTCTAACACAAAATAAAAGTTGAGAGCTATAAAAAGAGACCTAGAACTGCCCATTGCGATTGTTGCAGTGCCCAGTGCATCATCTATTCGAAATTAAAATACCAGAGCGGTTGTAAACACCTCCTGGTTCATAACAAATACCAATATTGATGAAAGTTTTGAAATAGATCATACAAATAAAGAGAATAAGAATATTTCACTAATTTTTAAGGATATTCACACAAATCTAAATGATGTAATATGACACATTGCAGAATATGATCATACTGTTAAATCCAGAGTCAAAAGACCAAAGCAGATCTTTCTTGAAAAAGCAAAAAATTTATGACCATCCTGAGAAGGAATACAGGGAATTAGTCAGAAATTTTCCATTATTTCTAGTTGATCACGAAAACACAATATTCTGCTCTCTTCAGCCAATCAAGGCTCACCCTAATGTGGTTGAAATAGAGGTAGTCTTCAGTTACACATCAAGTCTCACCCTATTGTGTATCTACAGCAGGGTTTCTCAACGTGTGGTAAGTGGTAAAATTTTTTGGGTACGCCGTGAGATCTCAAAAGTCGCTATATCTATTAACAAATAAAACAATAAACATTGCTCTGCCATAACTATAGTTTTATATATATAAAAAATGGGAACGTCAATTACATACACATTTCCAGGGGGTACGTGAAGCATTTAATTTTGAGAACCACAGATCTACATTGAGTATATCAACTTTGCTTTGAAGGACTTCAATTTAAATGCGGTATATTATGGGTCAATACACTGGTGTTCGGAAAAAGTGGACTTTACGATATACCAATTATTTTATCATGTTTGGTCCTTAACATCGTTTTACTTTGTAATTCTCTCCAGCTCAATTGCTAAATGATGGAAATTTCAAAAGAGATGATACAGGTAGAGTCATAACGCGTTAAATAAGGAATATTCTTAGTTATGACTGTTAACTAACGCCCCCCCCCTCGAAGGGAACCACCTTGTCGTGGTGAGGGGGCTTGCGTGCCTTAATGAAGTCGAGGGCTATGCCGACCAGAGTTACTCATGTCGGACAGGCCAAGATGGAAAGGCCAGACTAAGAGTTCCCAAGTAAGGACAGACGAAGGAAGAGAGTGGAAAGTGTGGTGAAAGGCGGTGAGGAAAGTGGGACCCCACAGGGGAACACCAAGGTGTGTGGTGGTCAGTTGGCAAGGCCAACTATGTTATTACTTGAGTACAGCTGGAGGTGGGCTGTGAAAGAGGACTGAGGATTGGAGAGAGGAAATGTGGAGTAAGACAGAACAGGGGAGTTAGAACAGTGCAAAAGGCAGCACGAATGAAGGAAGTATGATTGGAATGGAGGTGTGAAGTAAGGTTGATGAGACGGACGAAATTTGTTAAGGAAAATTTTAATTACTGCAGTCAAGGTTCTTAGAATGACTGCAGTAAAGTTTAGGAAATATAAAGTGTGGAGGGTGAACACACTACAGAGGTAAAGGCGTACAGACGCCTGTGGCTATGAGGAGAGCCGATATTACAGGTCTGTTGTCAAAGGGGAGAGGCGGTCTGTGTCGAAAGGCACAGGCTCCTCTCCAACTCGTTTTTATTTTCTTTTTAGGTTCACTGGTCACCGATAAGATCATTCGTAGAGATTAGGCTGAGGTCGTTTCATTAACACGGGGGAGGATGGTGATACTCGAAATTGGTTTCTTTTCTCCTCCCCTAAATCTTTTCCTTGCTTATATATTTTGCTCAAAACATATATATGTTGCTTCAATTTGAATCTGAATAGGGAGTTCAAAAGACCTAATCTTTCCTAATAAACACAGATAAAACAAATTGACTTACTCTAAATATTATACAATATACCATGTATAGCCATGACAAATTCAGCTTTTCATTTCAATGCATGGTAAGAAATTTCTCTACTATTTTGTAGTGCGATATTCAGCTCATTTGCAATAAATACCATATCGAGTTTTCACTTTTCTGCATAGTGAACAGAGGGCAGAATGTATTTTCATCGTCAATAATAAAAAGGAAATTCGCCATTAGAATAACGTGTAGTGATTAATATGTTCCAGTGAGCACAATACTGGAAAATGGATTGATATATCTTTTTGGCAAAGAATTTAGGTAGCAATTTACAATTTATTAAATTTTTGAAAATCTTCCAAATTTTTCCAAAAAATTTGCAAATTTCCGCAATTGGAAAATGATTTTCTGAAAGGGACAAAATGCTCATTGAATTAATTTACCAGTGTATTCAAAATTCATAACATGAAAATAGGTTCGAAAATATTAAAATTAACATTTTTTTATTGAAAACCTCGCTGAAATATGGTGCATTTTTCAGTCTACAATTCTTACAGATCTCGCAATTGCTCAAACTATATCATCAAAATTGAAGTTTGCCTGCAAGTAAACGTTTTTGTGTAGTTATGGCAAATTGGTCGCTGCTAAAATAATGGTATTCAGCACACAAAGAGCGTCTTCGATTCAAAGCAGTTTCCGTACACAGAAACAAGTTTACAACCACCGACATGAGCAAAATTCCGAGAGGAACGCTATTTTTCTTACTTTTGCTTTATTTGGAGGTTCTTAGGATGGAAATTACGAATTCGAGACTCATGGAAGTAAAAGCAATTATTGCCTTTCACTTCCATGAATCACGAAATCGTAATTTCCATTACCAATAAACATTGCTGTTGGAAGCATTTGAAATTTTCTTAATTAAAATCTAACAAATAAAGAAACGGTGGTTGATTTTTAAAATAATATTGAATGGTAATATAAAAGTCTGATTGAAAGATGAAAATGTAAGTTAAATGAATTTGATTTTCAGTAACACCATATATGAAATATTTAAATAGAGATTCAGGCAGTTTAAAGAGACTAGCCAGATTCTATGATGTAAACGATCTCTTACAACAACAGATGAAACCAGTACGTTAAAGAAGAACCGTATTATTCATTTTAAAGTTGATGATGATACTGAAAATCTCACTGAAATGAATGAAAGCGAAAATCAAATTTGGTTTGAAATGAAAATATAAAAAGAATTGATAATAGGAAAAAACCATTTATACTGTTATTTTCTTGAGGAAAAAAGTAGGATGGATAAACTTTCATAAAATGTTTCTATTAGATATTCAATTTAAAAACTATAAAATGAACTGATTTATCTGGGGTTTCAAATCTCCGAAGCCTCCAACTAAGGACTGGTAAATATAAGGAACTACTATTGATAATTCTTGTGGAACTTCATAAAAATAAAAGCAGCAAGAAAATTTATAATATCACAGGTCTTTTCTAAAACAAAATAAAAGTTGAGAGCTATAAAAAGAGACCTAGAACTGCCCATTGCGATTTTTGCAGTGCCCAGTGCATCATCTATTCGAAATTAAATTACCAGAGCGGTTGTAAGCACCTCCTGGTTCATAAGAAATTCCAATATTTATGAAAGGTTTGAAATAGATCATTCAAATAAAGAGAATAAGAATATTTCATTAATTTTTAACGATATTCGCACAAATCTGATGTAATTTGACATATTGCAGAATATGATCATACTGTTAAATCCAAAGTCAAAAGACCAAAGCAGATCTTTCTTAAAAAAGCAAAAAAATTATGATCATCCTGAGAAGGAATACAGAGATTTAGTCAGAAATTTTCCATTACTTCAAGATGATCACGAAAACACAATATTCTGCTATCTCCAGCCAATCAAGGCTCACCCTAATGTGGTTGAAGTAGGGGTAGTCTTCAATTACACATCAAGTCTCACCCTACTGTGTATCTACAGCAGGGTTTCTCAACGTGTGGGAAGTGGTGAAATTTTTTGGTTACGCCATGAGATCTGAAAAGTCGCTAGATCTATTAACAAAGTAAAACAATAAACATTGTTGTGCCATAACTATAGTTTTATATATATAAAAAATGGGAACGTCAATTACATACACATTTCCAGGGGGTATGTGAAGCATTTAATTTTGAGAACCACAGATCTACATTGATTATATCAACTTTGCATTGCAGGACTTCAATTTAAATGAAGTAGATTATGGGTCAATACACTGGTGCTCGGAAAAAGTGGACTTTACGATATACCAAATATTTTTTCATGTTTGGTCCTTAACATCGTTTTACTTTGTAATTCTCTCCAGCTCAATTGCTAAATGATAGAAATTTCAAAAGAGATGATACAGGTAGAGTCATAACGCGTAAAATAAGGAATATTCTCAGTTATGACTGTTAAGTAGCGCCATCTAGTGGATAAGATTGGTTCCAAAATGTAAGAAAAAAATGCCTCTTCAGCAGAAATTTTTCGGGAAAATTGTGAAATGTTACAATACTAGTGCCTACAAAAATGAGTATTCATCATATTAATTTTTTTATTATATTTTTGAATTTCGAACAATATGTTTTTGAAGAAATAAAATTCCTAGATAAATGCATCACAAAATCTCTTCCAATTAACTGGAGTAGATTTCTAAAAAAGCTTTAAAACATGATATAATAGCAGAGCAAAAAACTGTAAAAATGACTTCAAAGTTCACTGGAGAGACAGTGAGAATTACTTTCAAAACCCTAATATACATGAAATGGATGTCTGAATCTCCTCGAAATCTTTCACAGCACACTAGAAGCAGTAGCAGAGTAACTGTAAATCAATAACATGCACAGGAATTGATAGAATATGTTCAAAAATACAGTGCAATAGCAAACACAACAAGATAAGATCATAAAATGTACCGTAGTGACAACATAATTCCTTCAAAAAATAATTATATCGAAACGGTTCTGGAAATAACCAGAAAATATTATAAAAATGCATTGAGATAGGTAAGAAGACATTTCTGAAAATACTAATATTTTTCACTAAAAAACACTGTTGAAATAGAGCAGAAAATTTATCCTTAAAATACTCGAACTTAGTTTCTTTTCTCCTCCCCTAAATCTTTTCCTTGCTTATATATTTTGCTCAAAACATATATATGTTGCTTCAATTTGAATCTGAATAGGGAGTTCAAAAGACCTAATCTTTCCTAATAAACACAGATAAAACAAATTGACTTACTCTAAATATTATACAATATACCCTGTATAGCCATGACAAATTCAGCTTTTCATTTCAACGCATGGTAAGAAATTTCTGTACTATTTTTTAGTGCGATATTCAGCTCATTTGCAATAAATACCAGATCGAGTTTTCAACTTTCTCCATAGTGAACAGAGGGCAGAATGTATTTTCATCGTCAATAATAAAAAGGCAATTCGCCATTAGAATAACGTGTAGTCATTAATATTTTCCAGTGAGTACAATATTGGAAAATGGATTGATATATCTTTTTGGCAAACAATTTAGGTAGCAATTTACAATTTATTAAATTTTTGAAAATCTTCCAAATTTTTCCAAAAAATTTGCAAATTTCCGCAATTGGAAAATGGTTTTCTGAAAGGGACAAAATGCTCATTGAATTAATTTAACAGTGTATTCAAAATTCATAACATGAAAATAGGTTCGAAAATATTAAAATTAACATTTTTTAATTGAAACCCTCGCTGAATTATGTGCATTTTTCAGTCTACAAGTCTTATAGATCTCGCAATTGCACAAACTATATCATCAAAATTGAAGTTTGCCTGCAAGTAAACGTTTTTGTGTAGTTATGGAAAATTGCTCGCTGCTAAAATAATGGTATTCAGCACACAAACAGCGTCTTCCATTCAAAGCAGTTTCCGTACACAGAAACAAGTTTACAACCACCGACATGAGCAAAATTCCGAGAGGAACGCTATTTTTCTTACTTTTGCTTTATTTGGATGTTCTTAGGATGGAAATTACGAATTTGAGACTCACGGAAGTAAAAGCAATCATTGCCTTTTACTTCCATGAATCACGAACTCGTATTTTCCATTACCAATAAACATTGCTTTTGGAAACATTTGAAATTTCCTTAAAAAAATTTAACAAATAAAAAAGGGTATTTGAATTTAAAAATAATATTGAATGATGCTCTAAAAGTCTGATTGAAAGATGAAAATGTAAGTTAAATGAATTCCATTTTGAGTAACACCATTTATGAAATATTTAACTAGAGTGTCAGGGAGTTTAAAGAGTGTAGCAAGATTCTCGGACGTAAACGATGTCTTACAAAAACATATGAACCAAGTACGATAACAAAGAACTGTTTTATGCCGTTTGAAGTTGAAGATTGTACTGAAAATCTCACTGAAATGACTGATAGCGAACATCAAATTTCGATTGAAATGAAAATACAAATAGAACTGATAATAAGAAAAAACTATTTAACCTCTTATTTTCTTGAGGAAAAAGGAAGGCTGGATAAACTTTAATAAATTTCTTCTATTAGATATTCAATGTAAAATCTATAAAATGAACTCATTGATCTGGGGTTTCAAAACTCTCAACTATCCAACTAAGGAGTGGTAAATGTTAGAAACTACTATCGATATTTCTTGTGGAACTTCCTATAAATAAAACCAGCAAGAAAAGTTATAATATCACAGGTCTTTTCTAACTCAAAACGAAAGTTGAGAGCTGTAAAAAGAGACCTTGAACTGCCCATTGCGATTGTTGCAGTGCCCAGTGCCAGTGCATCGTCTATTCGAAAATTAAATTACCAGAGCGGATGTAAACACCTGGTTCATAACAAATACCAATATTTATGAAAGTTTGGAAATAGATCATACAAATGAAGAGAAAAAGAATATATTTCACCAATGTTTTAACGATATTCGCACAAATATAAATGATGTAATTTGACATATTGCAGAAGATTATCATACTGTTTATTCCAAAGTCAAAAGACCAAAGGAGATCTTTGTTGAAAAACAAAAAACAAAAATTATCATCCTGAGAAGGAATATTGAGAATTAGTCAGAATTTTCCATTACTTCGAGAAGATGATCAGGTAGACACAAATTTCTACTCTCTCCTGACAACCAAGGCTCACCCTACTGCGGTTGCAGTAGGGGTACTCATCAACCACACATCAAGACTTGCCCTACTTTGCATATACAGCAGGGGTTCTCAACGTGGGAGAAGTGGTGATATTTTTTGGGTACGCCGTAAGATCTCAAAAGTCGCTAGATCTAGTAACAAAGTAAAAAAAAACCATTGTTATGCCATAATTATAGTTTTATATATTTACAAAAGGGGAACGTCAATTACATACACATCTCCAGGGGGCACGTGAAGCATTTGATTTTGAGAACCACTGATCTACATTGATTACATCACCTTTGCCTTGAAGGACTAGAATCAGGTGAAGGAGATTACAAGTGAATTCACCTGGTGCTCTGACAAAATGAACTTTACGATATACGAAATGCTTATACGATGTTAAGCCTTTAATATCGATTTACATTCCTATTCTCTGCAGTTCAATTGTTGAAAGATAGAAATTTCAAACGATTGTTATTCATAAAGAGCCAAAACTCCTTAAATAAGAAATTTTTTCTGTCATAATTTTTAACTAATGACATCTAGTGGATAAGAGTAATTCTAAGAGCAAAGTTAAACGTACCACTTTAGCTGAAGTTATACGGGAAAACTGTTAAGTTTTACAATATTAGTGTCTAAAAGAAATGGGAAATGGGGCAGAAGTAGAAAGAAGAGTCGTCGTCACTGGCGAGGAAAAGTCTCTTCTCCTTTGTTCTAGACCTCGCCACCAATCGTTTACGGTCAGCGAGATGTGTTTTTACCTTATTGGTCGAACTTTCGAAGATCAAAGGGGAGCGCTCCCTCTCCTCTTTCCGGAGTCCCTGGTGTGGGTCGAGGCGTAAGCACCGTCCGCGCTCACCGCCGTGGGGAGGAGGGCAGGGGGTCATCTTGACCTCCGCTGCAGTTCGCTCCGCCGAATTTGAACATGGCGGCTGGCTCAATGGCCGGTGTTCTCGAACCTTCCGGCTCCCAAAGTCGTTCCATAGGAGGAATTCGCTGTGAGCACGACAGTAGCATAAATGAGAGTTCTGGGCCAATGTTAAAGTATAGGGAATCCAATATTAACCTATGGGAAATTTTTTACAGATGAGGTTTAAACTAATTTATTTCTGGTTTTTTGTGAGAGATATGTGAAAAATTTTAAAAATAACTGCGGTGTTTTTAATATCATGTGAAAAAGTAATTTAAGATTTTATTTTTTTAAGATGTTTTTAAATTAATTGGTGAATTAGTTTAAAATTAATTAGGTTAAAATGAGAGTTGTTTGTATATGAGAAAAAATGATGTGGTTTTTTATGTTATCGTACACCTCAATGGATTATTCGTTTGTAAAAAGCCACGTAAATCGGTGTTACTTGTGTTTTTTTGGGGAAAATATGTGTGAAAATCCGAGAAAACCGGGGTGCTTCATGTGAAAAAAAAAGTAATTTAAATTTTTTGGGGGCAGATGAGAACTAATTTGCTTAACTAATTTTTCAGAAAAATGAGGTGTGTGTGAAAGAGAGGTAAAAAATGATGTGGTTTGTTATCATACACTGGATTATTCGGTTGTAAAGAAAGCCAATTCAACTGGTTAATTCTTTTTGCAAAAGTTGAAATATCTTTTGACCTAAATATGCTACAGAGCTCATTCTGGTGTTGTTCAATAATGCTAAGCAGACACTATTTTCTGAACTGACCAGAATCGGATTCGGACCCCTTACCTAGCCGAGAAAGTGGGGTTCGACCATCTTAAATTTTATGATCTCATAACATGTAATCAAGCTACAGATTTGAAACTAATATTATTGGATTTCATTATGGGTGTACTACACTTTGAACACGTGAGCATTATTCTCGACCCCGTTACTTAACTGGGTTGAAAACCTTTTGCATATCACACATTACGGATTCTCATTTAAGATTTCGAGACATTTTCGGTTTTTTCATCAACATCAGATTCTAGTACTGGAACTCATTTCGTTAACTCAACTGGAAACGGTGTTGGACCTGTTTCTAAGCCTAGAAACTGGGTCGAACCCTTTTAAAATTGCATCCTTATAACTCTGATTCTAATTGAGCCACACGTCTCAAACTAATGTCTTTAGATTCGGAAAGCACTAACATTTAATGTATTGGAAGCAGTCTTGACCTGTTAGTTTTTGTTTTCTGGGTTCGACACTTTAAGGTTTTGTCGAAACGTCCATTCTATTTGTGCTAGGATCTTGGTTCTTAATAGCTGGGGTTTACCAAGTTCTATAATCTGACGAAAGAAAAAATCGGTCTGAAACCGTTTTCTATCGGACAAAGTGGGTCGAACCCCCCTCTTGGCGGCTTCATAGCTCTGCTTCTAATAGAGCTACAGAACTCAAACTAATGAGTCTCATTCGGCAAATACCATACGTTAAATGTATTGGTAGCGGTCTCGACCCCATTAAGTTTTGCAGGTTCGATACTTTTAGATTTTGTGTTACAATAATTTTTTTAATCGAAGTAGAAGCTTGGTTTTAACATTGATAGTTATGACTCATCAAGTTCTCTAATCTGACGAAAAAAAAATAATCAGTCTTGACTCAATGAAAAGAAAAAAAATTATTTCAGCTAGATAAACTGCTGGGATATTTAAACCTTTGTCGCTTGTACAAAGTTGTTCTAAGCAGTTCATTACACTTAATTTAATTACAAAGGATTTCAGACCATAGGAGTTCACAGAAATTGAGTCGAGACCACTTAAATTTGAATCCCTATGGTTCCTCTTCCAATTGAGAGAGATAATAAACACTGATTATTAGCATTGCTAAAGAATTACAAATTGCTACAATTTTCAAAATGTTTTTTTTTTGGTACTTTTTTTTTGTTTTCAGTTCAAAGTTTTGTAAATGGTATTGCCTGCTTTAGCATACACATCTGAGATTCTATAATTTCCAAAAACATAAGTTTGAATTCCATTGATATGTCGTTTTGTGTATTCTTGGGATAAAGAAATTTTTTTAATTTGGTATACGTGTATATCATGTTGTTCCGATCGGAATTCCGTTTGTTGCGTGTATACGATTTTTCCATCAAATAGACATTTCCGATAATCTTCGTGACTAAATTCATTTGTAACACCATTAGCTGCTTTTTTGGGAATTGGAGCATCAATAGAATGCAATTTTGGATGTAACGCAACAACCTCTTTGATTGGAAGACATTTTAATTCGTCTTTAAATTTTCCTGGAACCATTTTATTTGATTCATTGTATAATGCATGGTTTGTGGGGTAATTTGAGAAATCAAAGTAGTCTGAGTTGAATTCCTCATATATGTCATCTGTCTGGATATCGACACAGAAGGAATCAGTATCGGTAAATAACAATTCTGCATTAAATTTTGGTTTCAGAAAATTGTAGAAGAAATTATACATATGTAATTTACTGAACTACAAAATCGTTACTCCAATGTAATATGGTTTTTCTAATATAATATTTTACTTTTTCATGTGGAGAATTACGAAATTTTCTGCAAGTTAACACAAGAAACGTACCTAGATTTTGCAATAAATTTTTTAAGCTTTTCTTCAGTATTCACAATGTGGCATTTTATTCTCTTTCACTTATTTTCTAAACATTTGCCATATATAGCATATTGTTCATCAGTTTGAAAAAGTCTTTTTCAAGATTATTTATGGCATTAATTGCTTTTGTTGTATTAAAATCTATGTAAGGTTTCAGCCGTGGTTTTTGATCAAATTCCAAGATTCTATGCACCTGTTTCACCCTCAATCCCAGTTCCACATAGAGTTTAAGTAACCTATAGTGAACGACATAATTTTGTTTGTCGAACAGATTTGGAATCAAGAATGACACATTACTATCAGAGAGTTTCAATTTTTCAAGAGCCAAGGGGAAAACATTGTGTAAATCGTGTAGATGTGCCGGATATTCTAGATCAACTTCGAAGAAATAACCATATTTGCTGTCGTCTGGAATATTAAACAGGTGAATATCATTTACCCATTTGAAATTACCAGTTGGAAGAGCTTGAGACATTGCCCAGCCATATAAATTGTTTGCATCAAAGTACATGATGTAGTTTTGTGGTTTGCTTTTCTCATATGGATCTACTAAAGGATTGTTGGCCTGTTCAAACCTCTTAGACACTAAAGATATTCCTCCTCGCAGAGCTCTTGCTATGAAAAAATACATATCACCTTTTATAAGTTCCAGCTCAATTTCTGTCATTTTTAAACAGGCAGCGTAGGATAAGCCAGGAGAGCTAAAATAATGACAAGGATCGAGTTGGTTGTTATTCATACACGAATTTCTGTAGTTTTCAAATACATTCCCTAACAGTAATACATCAGTGATCATGTACAGATCGTGATATTCCCCAAAGGTAGCAATAGAAAAGGCTTTCCACAAAATTTGAGCTCTTTCGTATTGTTCATTGTTTTGGAAATTCTCTTTGGATGGATGTGACGTTTGCAAAAACTGAGCACTCTCTTGCAAGTACTCGTATGGAAAACTTCCTTTGCTTTTCAAAAGTTTTTTCTGTGAGTCATTCAGATTATGTTGTCTACAGTATTGACTTAGGATGTAGAAATTTTCCACATTTTTCGACATGAATCCAGTGAAGAGCTGAGGAACATGAATGAATCAATAAATTTAATTTGACCGAATTTAATGCATATGTATTTATCTGTAGATTGTGGAATACAAGAAATTTTCTTCTTATCTTTAAATTTCCACAAATCTTTTACTATAAAGTGACCATCAAATCCTTTGAGATTATGAAACAACACTGATTTTTCTAGTGAGAATTTGTATTGAAGATTACATTTGTTGTGAACAGCACCTCTGTATTTTGCAGTTAAGTGATCGTGGTCCCTTACTCTATCATTTCCTAGAATTTTCCCACAGATATTACATTTTTTTGCTCCAGTAAAAAATTGTCAATCAAAATCAGTCATCTTAACATTTCTTTTCTTTAAATAATTGATCAAATTTACGGCTTCGATCATTTCATTCAAAAATTGTTCTGTTACATTTTTTCCGTCTGTACGTTCTGGTTTTGATCAGTTTACCGTCCGGTCCAACTATAATATATGCAAATCCTGACGGTACTAATTACTTAGTTCGCGCCCTACATGGATTATTTTCAATTCTTCTACATTTCGAAAAGCATTCCAAGTCTGCATAAATCACATATGGATGTTTCAAACCGTTTTTTATCATATGGAATTTCGTACTATTCGCTTCGGGAAACTTGATAGTTTGTAAAGTGTTTGATTTGCAAATATCTACGTGATTCTTTAATAAATCGTCGCGAGTGAAATTATGGAGACAGTATGGGCAGGGATAGGATTTACCATTATGTCTTGAAAGGTATGCTGTAAACCTACTAATATTTTTAATCTAACAATAGTAACAATTATTGCCGTCTTTTAAAAGTAAAAGTGTTATGGGTTCTTTAACAGGATTCTGTGAAATATATAACGTATGCAAACCATCTTTCTTAGAATTGAAAACTTTTAAATACATATTATTTAAAACCTCGAACTTCGGGATTTGATCGAGGGTTACTGGATAAGTCAATGAAGATGTGTCTAAGACTTTTTGAAATATTTTATATTTTTCCACACGTGGATGGTCTTTAGCAGCATGTAGAGCTGATAATATTGACCACAAGAAACATTTGATGTCGTAGTTTTTAACATTCACTATTCCTTTTGTAGATTTCAAATGTTGTGGTAAGTTTACGAAAGCAGATGTTCCAAATGCATTATACTGAGACATTTAAATTTCCATAGAAATTATTTTGTCAAACACCCATCCACTTCCCTTTTGTATAAAATTTTCAAAGTCGTTATCAATTTTCTCATAAGCATTTTTTAGTAATTCAATGAGATAGGTAGGCAAACTGATTATTTCGTTACATGTCGAAAAATGTGCACGTATTTTTTTCTGTCCTTCAGGATCCGTTTGCTTTTTAAGTTTTATTTGTAATATGAATCTAACTTTTAGAGGCTGACTGAGTTTATTCTTAATTATATATATCCATTTATTGTTATTTTTCTCCAGAAAAAATTTTATGTCTTCTCTGACATTTATGTTATCAATTTTATATGTACGAAACGTTTTCCGAAAAGCACTGGTTTCATTTGTATGATATTGATTCAGATGACGATTGTAATTGTCTTTTCTGCTAAAGGTGGAATTGCAAAATTCCCATTTTTCAAATGTGCGAGAAGTGCATGCAGTTTTCACATGACGGTTAATATTGGATTTGCGAATAAATATCCCACATTTGGTACATTGAAAAGTTGCGCTCATCTTTGAGTTAGCAGTTATACCCCCTTTATTATATACAGTAGCTAAAAATCATGGTCGAAAAATCATGGTCGAAAAATCATGGTCCGATAATGCAAAACATCGAATTTTTTTTTAATAATCCAAAGTTGAAATAGACATGACTATAGTTTGTGTCCAAGAGTAAATTTCTAAACAATACTGATGTTATTGAACATAATCTTATGTTCCTTTTTGTCAGTAATATCGTTTTTTAGCAAAATATCTAAACTTTCTACAATTTCATTTACTACTTCTGTACTATTGTTTACAGCTCGTTTACTGGCAACCAAAATTGATAATTTTTCGCATATGTCGTCGAAACTCTTGTATAATCCGGAACCAAACTGTTGACTTTCTATTACCGTGAGTATCATTTTAATCGACTTTAAATATTTTCTAAGTGCCTCAATGTGATTATCGATAATTCGATATTTCTCAGTAGTTCTTCCATAACGTTCGGTTTCTGAAGCCTTATTGCCCCCTAGTTTCTGAAGATGCCCGATTGTTTGGTGAATCATTTCTTTCAGCTCAGGAATGGGGTTTCTCGCCTGTAAGATATCACTCGGAAGTTTTAGTTTATATTGATTTAATATTTCATCTTGCAAGTTGGAATCTGGATTATAAACGAACTTTTTTTCTGGGATCTCAGTGGGCTCTTCTGGCTCTAACGTTTTCACTACATCCTGTATGTTTTTCATGGTTTCTCCACGCACAGTTTCCAGACCTTTTAACCGTTCGACCACTGGCTTGTGAAATTTTTCGAGGGTTTCCTTAACTCGTTCCTCTCCCAAATAGTGTCTTCAATTTTAGATTTTGTAGTTTCTCGCGATTTCAAGATTTTATCTATAATACTGTGCAATTGCTTAAGATCTTTCATCTTTATTCATATACAATAAAGACATATCCAGTGATGAAAGTCTGAAACAAGACCTCCAAGCTCTTTTCTTCTTTCTTTTGGATCTGGATAGTGTCTAGCAAGTGAAACACTAATCTTGCTACCCCTGTCAAATTTCTTGTTTACTGGAATAACAGAAAAAAACTGCTGAAGTTGTGGTCTTACTACTTCAACGAATTTTTGATCGTCCAAGTTCATACTATAATTTATACTAAAAGAGGGATTTCTTGTGCAGCAGATTACCTTGCTTATATATCCATTAGAAAGGCATAGATTGTAATTTTCTTTGAAAATAGGTGGCGTTAATAGGTCGAATTTTGTGTTTATCTGTATAATTTGATGAGACTGCAATATGTCTTTTTTCAATTCTTTATCACCATCGGTAAGGCAAATTACAGTATTTTTATCAACGTATAGTTCGTAGCAGCATCATTGTTTCCAATTGGGTTGCGAACATTCGTAATTCATTTTCCCTTTGCATCGCCATTAAAACTGCTCCCACTTGATGCAAAAAGTCCATTTTCATTTCTCAACAGAGAATTGGATGGGTTAGGATCTAACTTTGTCAATCCATCAACGTAACTTTTTGTTGTCGCATTTCTGTTGTGCCTCGGTTCCCCGAGATTTCCTATTCTCTTATTGTTCGCATTAAAGACATCCTCGCCTGTTAATTCGACTTTTTCCAAATATCCCTTAGTTACAGCAGCAGAATCAGACCGGGATCGGCAATATCAAGGATTTGTTTTTTTTTTCTGCATTGAAACTATGCCCGTCGAATGCAATGCTTCGTGGAACGTAAAGCCCATCTTTATTTCTAACCAATGTATTCATTGGACTATTTCGAACAGTGGTCAAGTTGTCGACGTAGTGTTTCGTAGTGGCATTGGATGAATCGGTCGGTTTTGCCTAGATTTTTAATGCGTTTATTGGTTGCATCGTAAATAAAATCAAGCCCATTATTGTTAAGTTCAAGTGCAAAGAACAACGAAACAGATTTCTTCAAGCTGCTAAAAAAAAGGAAAAAATCAACGCTAATGAGATCTCTTCCAGATTTATAAAAACAAAAATCTTCATTAACGAACATTTAAAATTATTCTATAAAGTTAAGCAATTTGGTTACGAACACAATTTCAAATATATATGGACTAAAGAAGGAAAAGTGTATATGAGAAAAAAAATGAGAATTCTCGAGTGTTGCGTATAACAAATTTTAATGATTTAATTAATATTCCTTAAATTATGAATAATTTACATCATATAAATTCTAACATTTTTCCTTTCTATAATAATAAGTGTTCAAAATTTGATAATGTAATAGACTTTGGTAATTTCATTAGATATGATTTATACATTGCTTTAATATACTTCCCCTAAATATTCATAGTTTAAGAGCACATTATGATGAATCATTAATTTTATTGTCTACTGTTAATTACAACTTAGATGTTATAATATTAAGTGAAATATGGGTGAAAGATGATGAAATCAGTTTATTTAATATAATAGGATTTCAAATGATTTTTAAATGTAGATACTGCAATAAATCAGGTGGCATCAGTGGTTTCATTTTAAAAAACAAATATTTGATTTTCATAATATTAACATTGAAATGAATACTGCTGATATTATAAACGTATATGATAAAGCAACTGATCTTTATATTATGGCATTGTATAGGGATCATAATTATTCAACTCATGAATATCTGAAAGAAATAGATTTAATTTTAAAAATAAATAAATAAATACCCCCTCAAGCAGCTGCTTGCCACAGAGGTCTGACAGGAGCCTGTCAGTTTATATGCCAAAGTAGAAGGTCTGAGAGGATGGCAGGACCTCAGCAGAAAAACGACACAAACAGACATACTATTAAATGCAAAAATGTTTTATTTATTGGAGATATCAACATTGATGACAATAATACTAATGAATATTTCAATATGTTATCAGCAAATGGATTTGAATCTTTCATAAACGACTATACAAGAATTTCTAATCACTCTAAAAGTTGCATTGCTCATATCTTTATTAGAGAAAATAAGATATATGATTACAAATGTGCACCATTTATAAATGATATTACACATCACTATACTTTAATTTTAAAATTTTTTAAACCTAATTCAAAAATGAAACAGAAACATGAAATATCTCAAAGAACTAGTATCAATTTTAAAAAAGTTGGAATCCGTGATAAAATATTTAAATTTTAAATTAGATGAAATTGATGATTCAAATATTAATGATGTATATCAAACTTTTATACAGTTAGTTAATAATGCAATGTTAAACAGCACACAAACACAT
Source organism: Ryuthela nishihirai (assembly GCA_038380435.1). Lineage (NCBI taxonomy): Eukaryota > Metazoa > Arthropoda > Arachnida > Araneae > Heptathelidae > Ryuthela > Ryuthela nishihirai. Next base: position 68,479,366 of record JAWZYU010000022.1, on the reverse strand, counting down.
GATATTGATGATAGAAACATAAATATTAATGGTAATCCTTGGATAACTAATGAAATAATTATTTTGATTAAAAAAAGAGAAAAAGCATTTTTAAGACAAAAAATAACCATTTATATTGGAATATAACGATGATTATAAAACAATTGGAAATAACATAGTTTCAAAAATAATCAATTCAAAACTAAATATTATGAAACTGAATTTAAAAAATGTATAAATGATACAAGAAAACAATAAAAAAATGATAAATATCCCCTCAAGCAGCTGCTTGCCATAGAGGTCTGACAGAAGCCTCTCAATTTATATGCCACAGTAGAAGATCTTAGAGGATGGCAGGACCTCAGCAGAAAACAACAGGAACGTCCATGCCTTACCCGGGGCTCGAACCCAGGTCCCTTAGATCAGTAGCCAAGTGTGCTAACCAATAGAAATCTTTAAAGAAAATTTTGAATGAAAAAACTTCTGATTCAACATTACCAGTATATACTGATGTAGTAAAATTAACTAATGACTTCAATTATCATTTCATTAATCATAATAATTATAATAATGATACAACTATTAACTTTCATAATTATCCCTCTATCTTAAATAACAAAAATCCATGCTTTCAAAAAAGACAGATTAAGCTGAATTGAATGATATTATAAACAATTTAGATGAAAATAAAGCTTATGGATTTGATAATATAAGTCCACAAATATTAAAAATCATTAATAAATACCATGCAACATTTTTAACACGACTCATAAATATATCGTTTAATTTTGGTATTTTTATAAACCAGTGGAAAACTGCTATTTTAAAGCCTGCATACAAAGAAGGAGATTCAAATCTTTGAAATAATTATTGACCAATCTCTATATTACCTATTTTTTTCACAGGTTATCGAAACAATAATGAAAAATAAACTTATAATATTTTTGAATAATTTATCATTTTTTTTATGAATCGCAATTTGGGTTTAGAGGACATAAGAGTACAGATCATGCAGTGCTGGAAATGACCACTACTGTTTTACATGGTATAAATAATTCTCAAAAAACTATGGTAATTTTTTTAGATATTGCTAAAGCATTTGATACTGTAAATCATGATATCTTATTGCAGAAACTTAATTACATTGGTGTTAGAGGAAACACGCTAAAATGGTTTAAGTCATATATTACAGATAGTAAACAAATTGTAGACATAAAAAATACAAAACGTTCATACTTATTGCTTACTAAAGGAGTGCCTCAGGGCTCTGTTTTAGGACCTATTTTATTCCTGATTTATTTCAATGATTTCTTTTTTAATAAATTAAAAGTATATCCTATATCCTATGCTGATGATACTGCTATAGTATATAGAAGTAATAATTTTGAAGAATTGAAATCGACTATATCTCATGATTTAAAAAAAAATCACTTATTATTTCATCAAAATCATCTTACATTAAATATCGAAAAATCGTATTCAATGTATTTCAGTCTCACTAACAAGAGTTATTTCAAAGATAAAATCATATATCACAGATTTACTTGTGATAATAATATTGTATGTAGATGTGCAGATATTAAACAAATTAAAACATACAAATATTTGGGGATTACTATTGATAATAATTCGAAGTGCAATAGTCATACAAATATAATTGCAAAACGTTTAACATATTTCCTAATTAGAATATGTCATCTAAAGAAAATTGTAGGTACTTCCTTCCTAATAACACTTTATTATTCATGGATTCAATCTACTTTACAATACTGTTTAATTAGTTGGGGAAGAACATATCTTAATTCTTTAAATAAATTAATAACATTACAAAACAGAATTCTGAAGGTTATTATGAATAACAATATTACAAATTTAAAAAATATGATTCTTGAAAATGAAATTTTGAATTTAAGACAATTATATATTTATAAAAATGCGTATGTTCGCGTTTAAAAACGCAGATTTCTTAAAATTACAACATACAAAAATAAATCTTAGAAATAGAGAACCTTATTATGTACCATTTTCAAGAAAAGAAATTATCCATAAATATTCCATGATTCCAGCTCCACAAAATTTTAATAAATTTCCGAAAAATATAAGGGAAAAAAAGAAATGAAAATACATTTAAAATAAAAATTAAGCAAAGATTATTGCATATACACAATATTGAGTCTTTATTTCATTGTTAAGTTACTTACCTCGTTTCATGTCATTAATGAATAAATCTAAAATTATTAATTTTTGCACTCTTAAACCTTTAATTCTGTATTATAAAAATGCATATCGTTAATAACTAATATACATCTTTGGATATCACATCTTGAGTTGTAACATTCTGTGGAGGTATCAGATTTTTCCGGGTTGTAGATGCATATGTCTGTCTTGTGGGTAATATGGCCGCTCGAGCTGTAGTATATGTAGTACGTCTGGAATATTTACAGTTGAGAACAGTGGTTTCGGGTTGGCGCTTGGGACACTGAAGGGAGGAGGCTTCGTGAATATCACAACAATGTATTTCAGAAGATATACAAGAGGTAGCATGATGTTCCTCACCACATCGGGAACATCGAGGTTTGCTTCGACAAATTTTCTTTCCGTGTCTAAATCTGCAACATTTATCACACTGTCGTGGTCGATCTATGAAAAGGGTGGGGTGATGTATTTCCCACCACAGAATTATTTCATGGGGCATTTGTTGATCAATAATTGTTATTTACACACTTGGTAAAGGAGACATTGTGTTGCCATCACGCTTTCAAAACGACGAATCGAGTAAATATGATGACCTTGAATTGATAGTTCAGTAAATAAGTCCTGAAGGAGATTTCGGTATCAACGTTGCGAAGTTAAAAATTTAGTTGTTAATTATTCTGTCAGGATTTTATGCTCAACTGGAGCATTAAATATCTGCTTGATATTTAGTACCTCAAGGGTGAGTTCAACGGAAGTTGTTGCGATTATTAAGTCGTTCGTCTCAGTGCGTTTCACGGTTAAAATATATTCTAGATTTGAAAGTTTAGCTGTCAGCTGCTGCTTCAAGAAATTAGATTTAGCCGTGGATATGGCTTCGAAATACCTTTCATCCGAATAGAAAAAGATGTGCATCCATTTGATTTAGCAAATGGTAACAGGTCAGAGATATTCATAAACGTTTTGGAATATAGGGCTGAAAATGTTGCGTAGCAGAGCCTCACTACGTAAACGTTTTGACCCTCAATATTGATCATCCATTTTGGGAAAACAAAATTAAAGTACACGCAGAAAAGGCTGCGCTAAGTGTGGGGTTTCCACACTAAAGTCCGTCGAAAAAGTCTTCAGACACAAACAACAAATAAAAAAAAAACTGACCTGAAAAGCTGCGAAATATATCCACGCCTTGGGGGAAGAAAAGAAAGGACGCTCACCTCACCTAGGACACTCACGAGAGAAGAGGCGAAAAAAATTATAAAAATACCACTACACTTACTCAGAATTCTCGCTTTCGTTACACGTGATGCACCAACCAGCTCACACTAACTTCTCGAAAGAGCCGTTCCGTCTCAGCTGACGTTTCCGAAGCAATCCAGATGTTGGAGTCTAGAATCCGACACGTGATTCTCTTTTTCCTAATGCCAAAAGAACACCTCCTCGGGAGCTCTCGAACCCTTCGAACGACGATTAATAGTTTTCATTCAAACGCGTAAGCTATCGTCATACTGGTTATTTTACATAGAAGGCCTTTCTCGTACTGGTTATTCGAAATAATCAATGGCTACAAAAATAGAAATTTAGCGGTGTTGGGACAAAAGAACAATGCTATAGAACTTTAAAAATATACGGAAAATCAAAAACTGGTTTCATATCTACCACGGCAGCATAATTAGTATCCAGCAGAAGATGAGATGATTGTAACTAGTAGTAACAAGATCTGGTTTAAATCCTGGAATAGTATGCCTAGGAAATAAGTTCCATTTGAAATTAGAAGTCCATCAATTCTTCTCTCTATTAGTAATGAACACATCTTTCGTGGTAAATAAATAAATAGTTTACTATGGGTTGTTTTACCTCTGAGCGGTACTTTTTTGTACGAAATGAGCTAAATGGCCAGCTCACAAGGATCTCGAAGGCTCAGAGAAGGTTGGGGGAGGGTACCCATGGAACAGCTGTTGGGAGACAGATGGTAGCCCCCCGCCAAGGCCATCCAGCGTGTTTTTTAATGTGTACAGCGTATAGCTCAGGCACACGGGGACGGTGGAAAGCCCGCCATCCGTCGGATGGGACGTTGAGCCGTGGCTCCGTGTGCGTGAGCTATACCCTGTGCACGTTAAAGAACACGCTGGATGGCCTTGACGGGAGGCTGTCATCTGTTTCCCTACCGCTGTTCCAGTGGGTCCCCTCCCCCAACCTTCTCTGAGTCTTCGGGGTCCATGTGACCTGGCCATTTAGCCCATGGTGCGAAAAAAATTGCCTCTCAGAGGTAAAACAACCAACCAATCAATAACATCCATGCCTTATCCGGGGCTTGAACCAAGGCCCATAGATCAGTTGCCAAGCCTGCTAATTACTCGGTCACGGGAACCAAGTTTAGTTACTATTTGTGAAAACTAGCTATTCGTCCCTTGCTACAGAAGCGAAATCACCAGCAGTTAAGAAACCACTCAGAGAACACCAAAAACTCAGAAATAAGATTTTAAAATGGAAGCCTTCCGTTGACGTCATTTCTGTTTTTAACGTTTATGAATTACGGCTCTCCTGTACAGAGAAGCACAGCTGCCTACATCTCATGCATCAAACTCCATCGTCACCGAAAGCAAACTGACTTAATTAACTAAACTTGACGGTAATATTTGAATAGGGAATAACTGCTGCGTGCTTGGCTGTTGTTCAAAGGAACCTGGTTTGAAGCCTCGGATACGAGAGGGTCAGGTTGTTTTACCTCTGAGCGGTACTTTTTTGCACACCATGGGCTAAATGGCCATGTCCATGGACTCCGATGACTCAGAGAAGGTTAGGGGAGGAGACTCACTGGAACGGCTGTTGCGAGACAGATGGTAGCCTACCGTCAAGACCATCGAGCGGGTTCTTTAACGTGCACAGGGTATGGCTCTCCCGCATACGAGACCACGGCTTAACATCCAATCCGAAAGGACGGCGGTATTTCCAAGCCAATCGATGTCCTTTACTGATCGTGAGCAGGATGGGGAGTTTTGCGGAGATAAATCTCAACGCTGACCCAGCTGGGATTCGAATCTGGGAACTGCAGATTGCGAGCCTGGCGCGCTACCGACTGAGCCACCACCGACCCTATCTGTCCAGGAATTAGGCTATTATGTAATTCCTTTTAACCTATACTTATGCTAATGTCAAAAACTGGATTAAACTTAACAGAGATTTGTCTACACTCAAGTACATACTATAAAATTCTAGGTTATTTTAGTCATGGATCAAAAAATAGAAAGCTTTCTTTAAAAAAAACAAAGAGAGAGGATTTATTTGTTTTTCTTTCGCATCCCCTGATCTTCGTTTTAATCTCCTTTGCAGTTCTTTTATCTCTACACGACTCCTTATCCCCGGGATGTAATCTCTACCAGGGAGAAATTCTTCTCATTGCTATTTGGAGGCAAACTCTTGGGCTGCATTGTTTGTAGCTGAAAGAAATCTTAAATATGTTCATCTGTTTCATAAAGCCTAAAATAAAAGAGGAAATAAACATTAACATGCACATTCCCTCGATTTACACGATGCTCAGTTTAAACCGTTAAAAAAATGAACCATTTTCGATTCACACTGCGATACACTGGGTTTTGCACGGTAAAAAAAATGCAACCAGTTTGGGTTCCCATGATTATAGGCTCGGGTTTACGAAATCAAGAAAATGGAACGAGTTTCGGTTTCCATGATTATAGACTCGATTATATGTGATCAAGACAATGCAAACTATTTCGGCTTCCATGATTATAGACTCGGTTTTATGTGATCAAGACAATGCAAACAATTTCGGTTTCCATGATTATAGACTCGGTTTTATGTGATCAAGACAATGCCAACTATTTCGGTTTCCATGATTATAGACTCGGTTTTATGTGATCAAGACAATGCCAACTATTTCGGTTTCCATGATTATAGACTCGGTTTTACACGGTGAAGAAAATACAACCAATTTTGTTTTCCATGATTATTGACTCGGTTTTACGCGATCAAAAAAATACAAACCGTTTCGGTTTCCACGATTATACACTCGGTTTTCCACGGTCATGGAAATGCAACGAGTTTCGGTTTCCATGATTATAGTCTCGGTTTTATGTGATCAAGTAAATGAAACCACTCTCGGTTTCCATGATTATAGAGTCGGTTTTCCGCGATAAAGAAAATTGAAACTGTTTCGGTTTCCATGATTATAGACTGGGTTTTCCACGGTCAAGGAAATTGCAATCTGTGTCGGTTTCCGTGATTATAGACTCGGTTTTACACGGTACGAATTTAGATTTTTTTATACTTGTAGCTATATATTTTGAAAAATAGCAGTTGTATTTCGTCAAGGTAGATTTTTCAACTATCGTCCCAAGATAAAAATCAACTAGATATTTACATGATACTCCTTTTGATTTTTTCACTCTTCCTAATATTCATGTAACGTCAAAAATCGTGAAACTAAATATTTACACGGTTTCAGTTTTAATTGATATAATATTTTTTCAAAAATAAATACATAATAGTAAATTCTTATAATAATGAAATCGGCATCTCTAACAAGTTATTTCATTTCGCTAAAATTATATTCTTGCCATTGTAGTGTAGTCTACCACGAATCGACAGCGACGCCTGACCCTTGTAGACTGAAATAGACTACTAAGAAACATGTTTTACTTCTTTTTTAGGAACAAGTTTTACTTTGTAAACTGTTACATAGGCTAAATACAGTTGATTCGTGTGTACAATGTTTAATAAAATATCATAAATATAAAAAAAAAATGAAATATAAATACTCAAGCAGCTGCTTGCCACAGAGGTCCGACAGGAGGCTGTCAGTTTATACACCATAGTAGAAGGTGTGAGGATGGAGGGAACTCAGCAGAAAACAACACAAACATCCATGCCTTACTCAGGGACTAGAAACCAGGGCCCTTAGATCAATATCCTAGCTTGTTTAATTTTACAGAATAAACCACTAAATGTTGGCACAAAGGCTTAATTTTTAATATATATTTAGTTCATAAATATCCTTCTTTCAAATTTCGTCTACAAATTCCACAGTGAACAATCGCTCAAAAAATATCCTAACACTATGATTGATTACAGAATTCAGAAAAAAATATCTGGCAACGATTTTTTTAGATATTAGCGATCTGGCAAACCTTCGTGTCACGTAACACGAAGGTTGCCAGATCGCTAATTTCTAAAAAAATCGTTGCCAGATATTTTTTCTAAATTCTGTATTCAACCATAGTGTTCGGATATTTTTTGAGCGGCTATATACAAGAATCTTTGGCTTGATGGCTTGGCTCACAAAGCTGATGAAGCAGTTAGGCAGCACAACAGCAGAGAGCTGTACCAGATAGTTAATGTTTTATGTGGTAGAAAACGGATAGGCATAAAAGGATTGAAGGATAAACAAGGTGAAGTTATAGTAGGGGAGGATTCTGTCATGGTTAGGTGGGCTGAGCATTTCAGTGATGTTCTAAACAATGTAGTTAGTTCTACTCCCATTGTTTGCAATGATGATAGAAGCATTGGTGGATTTTATGTTGGCCCTATAACACAGTCTGAAGTTATTTTGGCTATTTCTAAACTTAGACTTCATAAATCCCCAGGGGTAGATGAAATTACTACTGAAATGATTAGAGCTGGGAATGATTCTGTTACCACTTGGATGACTGAAATTTTGAATATCTTTTATGATAAAGGCATGGTTCCTAAGGATTTTACCAGAGATATTGTTATCCCTATTTTCAAAAAAGGTGATCGCAGTTCATGTGATAACTATAGGGGTATCAGCCTACTCTCTGTTCCAGGTAAAGTTCTTTGCAAGATTGTGCTTAATAGAATTAAGAATCTGGTTGACAGTCAATTGCGTGATGAGCAATGTGGATTCAGAAGTAGTAGGGGATGTGTAGATCAAATATTTTCACTTAGGCAGATTCTTGAGAAATGTTTGGAGTTTCAGAAACCTTTGGTTGCTAGCTTTGTTGATTTCAAAAAGGCTTTCGACTCTGTTGATCGTCATAATTTGTGGTTGATTGTGAAATCATAAGGTATACCAGACAAGTTAGTTAACATAATGAAAGCTCTCTATAATAACACTGAGCCGTGGGTGACAGTTGGTAAGGCTTGTAGCAATTGGTGAAGAATTACTTCTGGTATTCGACAAGGGTGCATTTTGTCTCCTTTTATCTTTAGCTTGGTTATTGATTATGTTATGCGAAATTCACTTCAAGGGAAAGATTTTGGCCTTAAATGGGCTGGAGATAAGAAAATTTCTGATATAGATTATGCTGATGATTTAGCCCTTTTGGCAAATGATATTGATGAGATGAACTCTTTCATTCGAGCTACTGATGAGACTGGCAGTAGAGTAGGTTTGGTTATAAACAGAGAGAAAACTAAAGTGATGAAAATTGGTCAGGCAGGCTGTGATTCAGTTCATCTGAATGGTTGCAGTTTTGAACAGGTGTCACAGTTTAATTACCTTGGGAGCTATGTAACAGATACTGGTGATGTGCGGCATGATTTTAAATGACGAATAGGGATTGCTGCCGGGACTTTTAAGAATCTATGGAGATTGTGGGGAAATAGGCGTATACACCTAGAGACTAAAATTAGACTGTATAATAATTTGGTTCTTTCTAGGGTTAGTTATGGTAGTGAATCTTGGACACTTTTTAAAGAAGATAACAGGATACTAGATGCTTTTGATTCTAGATGCTTACGTAGTATCTTGAGTATTACGTGGTTTAACTTTATAACTAATGATGAGGTTAGGTAAAGGAGTCTGCAACCTCCTTTAAGCAGCATATTGTGCAGAGAGAGACTCCGCTGCTTTGGCCATGTTGCCCGTATGGTTAATTATAGATTGGCGAACAGTGTGCGTAAAGGCCTCAGAAAGAAGGGGAGACCTAGGAAGCGGTGGGAAGACAATGTCAAACAGGACCTTGTTAGAATTGGTGTGCAGTGGCCAGATTCAGCAGATGTTGCTCAGGACAGATATGCTTGAAGAATTAAATTGCACGGTCTGGTTGGACCTCCGTAGGCCATGCCTGTAAATTATTACTGCTATACTGAAATTTCATAAATATATATATAAAATACAAATTGGATGATTCATTTAATCGTAGAAAGGATTTTTTCGGAATCTGACCCTCTTTTTTCCCCCATAAGTTGTTGGTTTCGATTTGCACGATTTCGACTTAAGCTGTGATATCCCTGAACCTACCTACCACGTAAATCAAGGGATGGGTGCATAATAAACATAGACGTTTTTATAAACCGGAAAATATGTTGCGTGAAGTCCGCCAGGGATATTGCCCGATGATTCGGAGGCCCAATTTGCCCTGAACTGTACTCTCTTGGCGGGGCAGTACATTAAAGCTGCGTCCATGTTTGTGTATTTTATGTAGATATCTGTTTATTATGCTATTAGATATCCTCTTTGATCCAGAAGATTCAAATTGTGTGGTTTGACCCTCCCCTCTCCCCAGCCAAGCATTACACCCTCTCCCTGGGGGCGGGGATGGCTCAGTCAGTATCGCGCCAGGCTCCTAATCTGTAGTTCCCAGGTTCGAGTCCCAGATGGGTCAGCGTTGAGATTTTTCTCCGCAAAACTCCCCGCCCTGACCACGGTCAATATGGGACCCCAATGGTCTTGGAAAGACTGCCATCCGTCGGATGGGACGTTAAGCCATGGCCCTCTGTGGGGGAGAGCCATACCCTGTGCACGTTAAAGAACACACTGGATGGCCTTGACGGGAGGCTACCATCTGTCTCCCAACAGCTGTTCCAGTGGGTCCCCTCCCCCAACCTTCTCTGAGCCTTCGGGGTCCGTGTGACCTGGCCATTTAGCCTATTGTGTGCAAAAAAGTGCCGCTCAGAGGTAAAACAACCCTCCCCCCCTGGTTTAAAATTTTCTCTCTTGTTGTTGCAAATGAAATGGCCGATTTTAAGGACGAATAAGAAAGTAGAGAATAAAAAGTAGAAAAATAACCGTTTAATCAAAGTAATCTCCAGCAGCATCAATGCATCGTTGCCAACGTGTGGCAGGGTCATTTATACCACGTTTGTAAAAATCAGTGTATCTGGAAGTGACGTCCTCCACTTCCCTATCAATTGATGCGTCGTTGGCAAAGCACTTCTTGGTCAAAAAATGGCTCAAGTGCCGGAAAAAATGGTAATCTGTTGGGGAAATGTAAGGAGAGTATGGAGGATGAGGCACAATTTCGTATCCCAAATTTTTGATTTGCTGTATGGTTGACACTGCCGTATGTGGTCGGGCGTTATCCTGAAGCAATAGGACTCCATGTCTATTCACAAGTGCTAGTTGCTTAAGGCACAGTTTGTCATGCATTTGCCGCATATCTGTACAATATTGAGCTGCATTTATCGTTTCACCTGGTGGAAGGAATGAGAGTGAATAACACCATCAGAAGACCACCTTAGAGTTGGGTTGGGTTGTTTTACCTCTGAACGGCACTTTTTTGCACACAATGGGCTAAATGGCCAGGTCACATGGACCCCGAAAACTCAGAGAAGGTTGGGGGAGGGGACGCGCTGGAACAGCTGTTAGGAGACAGATGATAGCCTCCCGTCAAGGCCATCCAACGTGTTCTTTAACGTGCACAGGGTATGGCTGTCCCGCACACGGGTCCACGGCTTAACGTCCCATCCGAAGGACGGCGGCCCTTCCAAGCCCATCGGTGTCCCCTACTGACCGTGGGCAGGGCGAGGAGTTTTGCGGAGATAATACTCAACGCTGACCCAGCTGGGACTCGAACCTGGGAACTACAGATTACGAGCCTGGCGCGCTACCGACTGAGACCCCTCGCCCCCCACCTTACAGTAAACAACATATCTTTGGATGCAAAGGTGCCTTTGGAGTCCTTCCTCGAGCGTTTTTCACTCACAACCACTGTGACGAACGTGTACGATTGTCGTAGAATATCCACTTCTCATCCACAGTCACAATTCGTACATTTAGCGTCTGGGCGATTTTGAAAAGTGGACAATTAATGTCTGGGCGATCTCTCTTGAAAAGTGTATATTTAATGTCTGGGCGATCTCGCTTGAAAAGTGTACATTTAGTGTCTGGGCGATCTCTCTTGAAAAGTGTACATTTAATGTCTGGGCGATCTCTCTTGAAAAGTGTACATTTAGTGTCTGGGCGATCTCTCTTGAAAAGTGTACATTTAGTGTCTGGGCGATCTCTTTTGAAAAGTGTACATTTAGTGTCTGGGCGATCTCTCTTGAGAAATGTACATTTAGAGTCTGGGCGATCTCTCTTGAAAAGTGTACATTTAGTGTCTGGGCGATCTCTCTTGAAAAGTGTACATTTAGTGTCTGGGCGATCTCTCTTGAAAAGTGTACATTTAGTGTCTGGGCGATCACTCTTGAAAAGTGTACATTTAGTGTCTGGGCGATCTCTCTTCAAAAGTGCACATTTAATGTCTGGGTGATCTCTCTTGAAAAGTGTACATTTAGTGTCTGGGCGATCTCTCTTGAAAAGTGTACATTTAGTGTCTGGGCGATCTCTCGTACAGTTTGTCGTGGATCTGAATCGATGAAATCGTTTAATTCATTCGAATCAGTGGAGGAAGGACGATGGCCACGGGGTTCGTTTTGTAGACTCAAATATCCTGAGCAAAATTTGCAAACCAACGGCGAGTGGATCTCTCATTAGTTGTTCATCCACCGAATGCTTTATTGGTGTTTTTTGTTGCAGCCGCTGCAGAATTTCCCAATTTGAACTTGTAAAGGTATAGCAACCTTAATTGACTGGGTTCCATGATTGAGTTGATGTCGGTAGTATTCAATGTTTAGTGCTCGTTGAACGAAACAAATACTACGATTGCATCACACACGTGTGACGTTGCCATATGACATAAAAAAATTGCATAAACCTCAGCGCTTGCTTTCTTCCGCAACCAGTAGAAACCTGACGTCATTCAACGCCCATTTCATTTACAACAACCAATATTTAGGGGAAGTCTGAAATTCTGTAAAATTTTATTAGATGGCAGTTCTACGTGATTTTGTGGGGCGAGGTTTTCTCAGTCGGTAGCGCACCAATCTCTTAATCTGTAGTTTCCAGGTTCGAGTGCCAGTTGGGTCTGCGTTGAGATTTATCTCCGCAAAACTCTTCGCCCTGCTCACGGACAGTAGGGGACACCGATGGGCTTGGAAATGCCGCCGTCCGTCGGATGGGACGTTAAGCTGTGGCTCCATGTGCGGAAGAGCCATACCCTGTGCACGTTAAAGAACACTCTGGAAGGCATTGAAGTGAGGCTACCATATGTCTCCCAACAACTGTTCCAGTGGGTCCCCTCCCCCAAATTTCTCTGAACCATCGGTTCCATGTGACCTAGTCGTTTAGTCCATGGTGTGCAAAAAAGTGCCACTCAGAGGTAAAACATCCCAACCCACGTGATTTTGATTTTTTTGAAGTTTCAGTTTGTTACTCAAAATCTATGAAAGATATGGGTGTTTAACTGTTAATGATAAATCAATGGAGAATTCGAGAAACTGAAACCTGCCCACCCCAATTTCAGTTGAACCCAGAGGGCTCCTGTATTGCCTATATTCTGTGTGAAAGGAACGATAATGCAAATTTCCGAAGTGCAAACTACCTGTGTCGATGCAGTAGGACTCGACTATACGAACGACCGCCTAAGATCTTAACAAACATGGGATTGTAAGAGCACAGTGGGCGAGAGGTAGAAGACACAATCAGCAGTATAGGGCTAGTGGTGTTGCTTTTACGGTTGACAACGGTGAAATCCCCCGCATAGTTTTGAGGGTTGTGGTGGTCAGTTTCTCTGCAAGTAGAATAGTCAATTAGGGGCTGCTCAACATCAGGGTTAGGTTGGGTTGTTTTACCACTGAGCGACACTTTTTTGCACACCATGATCTAAATGGCCAGGTCATATGGACCCCGAAGGCTCAGAGAAAGTTGGGGGAGGGGACCCATTGGAATAGCTATTGGGAGACAGATGGTAGTCTCCCGTCAAGGCCATCCAACGCGTTCTTTAACGTGCACAGGGTATGGCTCTCCCGCACACGGGGCCACGGCTTAACGTCGCATCCGATGGACGGTGGCCTTTCCAAGCCCATCGGTGTCCCCTACTGACCGTGTGGGCAGGGCAGGGAATTTTGCGAGATAAGTCTTAACGCTGACGCGGCTGGCACTCGAACCTGGGAACTACAGATTACGAGCCTGGCTCACTACCGACTGAGCCACCCTCGCCCCCCACCTTACAGTAAACAACATCTCTTTGGATTCAAAGGTGCCTTTGGAGTCCTTCCTCGAGTGTCTTTCACTCCCGACCACTGCGACGAACGTGTACGATTGTCGTAGAATATCCACTTCTCATCCACAGTCACAATTCGTACATTTAGTGTCTGGGCGAGCTTTGAAAAGTGTACATTTAATGTCTGGGCGATCTCTCTTGAAAAGTGTACATTTAGTGTCTGGGTGATCTCTCGTACAGTTTGTCGTGGATCTGAATCGATTAAATCGTTTAATTCATTCGAATCAATAGAGGAAGGACGATGGCCACAGGGTTCCTTTTGTAGCCTCAAATATCCTGAGCAAAATTTGCAAACCAACGGCGAGTGGATTTCTCATTAGTTGTTCATCCACCGAATGCTTTATTGATGTTTTTTGTTGCAGCCGCTGCAGAATTTCCCAATTTGAACTTGTAAAGGTATAGCAACCTTAATTGACTGGGTTCCATGATTGAGTTGATGTCGGTAGTATTCAATGTTTAGTGCTCGTTGAACGAAACAAATACTACGATTGCATCACACACGTGTGACGTTGCCACATGACATAAAAAAATTGCATAAACCTCAGCGCTTGCTTTCTTCCGCAACCAGTAGAAACCTGACGTCATTCAACGCCCATTTCATTTACAACAACCAATATTTAGGGGAAGTCTAAAATTCTGTAAAATTTTATTAGATGGCAGTCCTACCTGATTTTGTGGGGCGAGGTTGGCTCAGTCGATAGCGCACCAATCTCTTAATCTGTAGTTTCCAGGTTCGAGTCCCAGTTGGGTCTGCGTTGAGATTTATCTCCGCAAAACTCCCCGCCCTGCTCACGGACAGTAGGGGACACCGATGGGCTTGGAAATGCCGCCGTCCGTCGGATAGGACGTTAAGCCGTGGCGCCGTGTGCGGAAGAACCATACCCTGTGCACGTTAAAGAACACTCTGGAAGGCATTGAAGTGAGGCTACCATATGTCTCCCAACAGCTGTTTCAGTGGGTCCCCTCCTCCAACTTTCTCTGAACCATCGGGTTCCTTGTGACCTAGTCGTTTAGTCCATGGTGTGCAAAAAAGTGACGCTCAGAGGTAAAACTTCCTAACCCACGTGATTTTGATTTTTTTGAAGTTTCAGTTTGTTACTCAAAATCTATGAAAGATATGGGTGTTTAACTGTTAATGATAAATCAATGGAGAATTCGAGAAACTGAAACCTGCCCACCCCTATTTCAGTTGAACCAGAGGGTTCCTGTATTGCCTATATTCTGTGTGAAAGGAACGTTAATGCAAATTTCTGACATTCAAACTACCTGTGTCGATGCAGTAGGACTCGACTATACGAACGACCGCCTAAGATCTTAACAAACATGGGATTGTAAGAGCACAGTGGACGAGAGGTAGAAGACACAATCAGCAGTATAGGGCTGGTGGTGTTACTTTTACGGTTGGCAACTGTGAAACTCCCCGCAGAGTTTTGAGGGTTGTGGTCAGTTTCTCTGCAAGTAGAATAGTCAATTAGGGGCTGCTCAACATCAGGGTTGGGTTGGGTTGTTTTACCTCTGAGCGACACTTTTTTGCACACCATGATCTAAATGGCCAGGTCATATGGACCCCGAAGGCTCAGAGAAAGTTGGGGGAGTTGCCCCATTAGAATAGCTATTGGGAGACAGATGGTAGCCTCCCGTCAAGGCCTTGCAACGTGTTCTTTAACGTGCACAGGGTATGGCTCTCCCGCACACGGGGTCACGGCTTAACGTCGTATCCGATGGACGGTGGCCTTTCCAAGCCCATCGGTGTCCCCTACTGACCGTATGGGCAGGGCAGGGAATTTTGCGGAGATAAGTCTTAACGCTGACGCTGCTGGGACTCGAACCTGGGAACTACAGATTATGAGCCTAGCACGCTACCGACTGAGCCACCCCCGCTCCGCTCAACATCAGAGTCATCGGCGTGAGTCTGATGTTGAGAGGCTAGGGCAGAAACATCTGATTCACTGTTGGTATCAGGACACTCAGAAGGCTCAGTGGGAGTAGTAGCTGGGGCACTGCTGGAATTTAGTGAAGTTTCAAGAGAGCTGCCATAGACACACCTAGTAGGCTTAGAGACACGTGTTGAGAGGGGTCCTCACAGGAAGTACCCGTAATTCTCTGATCCGAGTCATCAGGAAGGCCAGAGGTAATAGGGACAGTCTTGCATCTCGAATCGGAGAGAGTGCGAGGTCTTCCTGTCAGGAGAACCGGTGGAGGTTCTGCTTTCCTTTCAATAGGTGCAATGGGTCCTTTGGGACAAAGTATTTGCTTCGGAAGGTCTAGAAGCTGGGACAGTTATAATTAAACAAATAGGGACTGCTGCTTGGGAGGTGGGTTGGGTTGTTTTACCTCTGAGCGGCACTTTTTTGTACAACATGGGCTAAATGGCCAGGTCACATGGACCCCGAAGGCTCAGAGAAAGTTGGGGTAGGGGACCCACTGGAACAGCTGTTGGGAGACAGATGGTATCCTCCCGTCAAGGCCATCCAGCGTGTTCTTTAACGTGCGCAGGGTATGGCTCTCCCGCACAGGGGACCACGGCTTAACGTCCCATCCGACGGAAGGTGGCCTTTCCAAGCCCATCGGTGTTCCCTACTGACCGTAGGCAGGGCGGGAAATTTTGCGGAGATAAATCTCAAAGCTGACCCAGCTGGGACTCTAACCTGGGAACTGCAAATTACGAGCCTGGCGCGTTATCGACTGAGCCAACCCAGCCCCTAATAGGGACTGTCTTGCATCTAGAGTCGGAGATAGTGCGAAGTCTTCCTGCCAGGATAACCGGGGAGGTTTTGCTTTCCTTTAAATATGTGCAATGAGTCCTTTGAGACAAATTGTTTGCCTCAGAACGTCTGGAAGCTGGGACAGTTTTAATTAAACAAGTAGGGGCTGCCGCTTGGCAGGTGGGTTAGAATCCAGACTCAGGAGAGCTGAAAGAACCTACTTTGTTTCTCTTAAATCCCAGTGGTGAACGAATCGCGATTCCTGGAATATGATCTATAAAGGAATATACACCAATTAAGAAAAACTGTATTAGCTATAAACTAAGAGAGCGAAATAAATTTTCTACTTCCCTAATGCCCCTAGAAATTGCACTGAAATAAACATAGAGTAACACTAGAGAACAAAGTAAAATTACCAAAGGTAGCAGCGGAACATCATGTTCTGGAACACAAAGAAGTAACTGACACGTAGCACAAGACGGCGGGAAATCGCTATCAAAGGCAAAGTCAGGAGCTCACTGAACCAATGTTTCTAACACGCGGTGGGGCGGGGGTGACTCAGTCGGTAGCGGGCGAGGCTCGTAATCTGTAGTTTCCAGGTTCGAGTCTCAGCTGGGTCAGCGTTGAGATTTATCTCCGCAAAATTCCCCGCCCTGTCCACGGTCAGTAGGGGACACCAATGGGCTTGGAAAGGCTGCCGTCCGTCGGATGGAACGTTAAGCCGTGCACAGAGACACCCTGTGCACGTTAAAGAACACGCTGGATGGCTTTGACGGGAGGCTATAATCTGTCTCCCAACAGCTGTGTCAGTGGGTCCCCTCCCCCAACCTTCTCTGAGCCTTTGGAGTCCATGTGACCTGGCCATTCAGCATTGATGTGCAAAAAAGTGCCGCTCAGAGGTAAAACAACCCAACCAGTTCATAATTAAAACAAGCACACAATCAAAGGAAGAAGAAACAAGAAAAATCAGTAAATAAAAAAAAATAGCAAAATAGGATAAATCTCAAAAAAGAAAAGAAATAAGAAAAATATTTTAAATATTGAAAACTTCACTCCCTGCTCCCAGTCACTTGAGAAGGATTTATCACTAATCCCATGCTTGGACTTTCACTCCCTTACTTCGTTTCTCCTTGTTGTCGAATAGAATCCTCTTTACTGGAAAAAAAAAAACATATAACAATTAAAGCAATTTTTCAATAACTTATCCTTTCTCACAAGAAACTAAGCTAGATACCAAATTCTGAGCTTGAAATTCGTAAACTGCCCTTTGTACCACATAACAACAAAAAAATTAATAATAAAAGTTCATTCTTCAATAAATTCTCTAAATTTGCCTTTAAACTCAAATTCTACCCCTTAAATTACCCAGATTCCTTCTTTTGCAGACTTTTCGCCTATCACTAATTATGAATGGGAGTGGTGGCTCAGTCGGTAGCGCGCCAGACTCATAATCTGTAGTTCCCAGGTTCGAGTCCCAGCTAGGTCAGCGTTGAGATTTATCTCCTCAAAATTCCCCGCGCTGCCCATGGTCGTAGGGGACACAGATGGGCTTGGAAAGGCCGCCGTCCGTCGGATGGGACGTTAAGCCGTGGCCCCGTGTACGGGAGAGAGCCATACCTTGTGCACGTTAAAGAACACGCTGAATGGCCTTGACGGGAGGCTACCCTATGTTTCCCAACAGCTGTTCCAGTGGGTCCCCTCCCCCAACCTTCTCTGAGCCTTCGGGGTTCATGTGACATGGACATTTAGTCCATTGTGTGCAAAAAAAGTGCCGCTCAGAGGTAAAACAACCCAACCAATTATGAATGTAATCATAGTTCTTCAAATCTTCTACTTTCTCAATATTTATGGCAATAGGAGGCAGGTTGTTCTTAACCTTTCCTGGGCGCCGGAGAATATCTTCATTATGCTTCAGTCTCCAAAGCTTTCTTATTTATTCTTATTCTTCCGTCTCTCTGTTATGTAATTAAACATGCTATGAAATTACATTTTGAATAAGAGTCCCTACTTATATACTCTACATTATTGTATATATTTTGCGTTTATACATACCTACTTTAAGGGTTGTATACACAAAACAATGTACACGCATCCCTCCATTTACACAGTATATAAATCCCGCAAAATCACCGCATAAATAGAAATGGTACAAATCAAAACCAACAAATTATGAGAAAAAGGCGGGATATATTTCGAAAAAAAAAAAAAAACTCGTTACGAATGAAAGGTCATTGGTATTAGCCAAGATACTGCTGAAAGAAGAAATAAAACTCCAAATGAACTCCAAAAGGAGACCGGAGATCGTACAGGACTAAATGGACTGCCAGGCTAATTTTACTTCAGAGAAAGGTAAGTCAGAAACATCTTATGGCATAAACCGCTCATAGGCGGGTCCTCTGTTGGAGGGGGCGGGGGTGGCTCAGTCGGTAGCACGCCAGGCTCGTTATCTGTAGTTCCCAGGTTCGAGTACCAGCTGGGTCAGCGTTGAGATTTATCTCCGCAAAATTCCCCGCTCTGCCCACGGTCCGTAGGGGACACTGATGGATTTGGAAAAGCCGCCGTCCGTCGGATGGGACGTTAAGCCGTGGCCCCGTGTGCAGGGGAGCCATAACCTGTGCACGTTAAAGAACCCGCTGGATGGCCTTGACGGGAGACTACCATCTGTCTCCCAACAGCTGTTCTAGTGGGTCCCCTCCCTCAATCTTCTCTGAGCCTTCGAGGTCCATGTGACCTGGCCATTTAGCCCATGGTGTGCAAAAAAGTGCCCCTCAGAGGTAAAACAGCCCAGCCCTCTGTTGGACATGACATTTTCTGAAAGTGTTCAAGTCATGAACACTTCACGTAAAAGATACTAAGGTGGTCGGGTTGTGTTACCTCTGATCGGCACTTTTTTGCACACCATGGGCTAAATGGCCAGGTCGCATGGACCCCGAAGGCTCAGAGAAAGTTGGGGGAGGGGACCCACTGGAACTGCTGTTGGGAGACAGATGGTAGCCTCCCGTCAAGGCCATCCAGCGTGTTCTTTAACGTGCACAGGGTATGACTCTCCCGCACACGGGGCCAAAAGGTGTTCGGGAACAGTGACTTTTTGGGTCTCGTGATCCTGTATTTCGAAGTGTAATCGTAGTCGCAAAGTTGTTGATATCATGAGGGTTGATTTCAAGCGATTCATAAGATTTAATAGAAAGTTCTTGATATGGGTGTAGATGTGATCTACCTCCAGATCTTTATGGATGCGTGTGTCGTAAACAAACCATGGTGCACTGACTGAGAACGGCTTTCATTTTGCAAAATCTGTATCTTGTTAATGTTTTTCTTAGTGTTATATCCTCAGATAGGACTAGCATATAAAAGAGTTAGCCTAATCATGGCTTTGTACAGCAACAGTTTGTTCTCAGTCGAAAGTTTGGAGTTTCGTCACAATAATGGATTTAGATTGCATCTGATCTGCTGTGCTTCGTGGACAATATTTTCCATGTGTTGGGTCCAGCTCAGTTTATATTGCAAAACTACATCAGAGTAGTCAGCCGTTTTGTTGCAGTTTATATTGGTGTCCAAAATGCTGAACAGTTGCATATTGTGAATTCTTTTGATCGAAAACAAGATCGCCTGTTTTTTTTATCAGCATTAATTTTGATGTGCCATCGGGAGTACCATTTTTCAATTTTCCTTAGACCTATCTGCAGTCAGTTGACTGCAATGGAAGTAACAAGAGATGAAAAAAGTGCAAAATCGTCTGTGTATAATGGAACTTGAATTTTGTCCAGTTGAGGAAAATCGTGGGTATAAATGTTAAAGAGCGTCGGTCCAAGAATAGACCCCTGTGGCACTCCTGTTTCAATCTCCCTCATTGAGGACAGGGTGTCTTGAGTTCGAAATTTGAAAGTTCTATCCGTAAGATAGGTTTGTACAATTTGAATCAGTGCAATAGGGAAGCCTGCTCTAATGAGCTTAAAAATAAGATCATAAACCATACCTTATCAAAGGCCTTAGCCACATCAAGGATGGTGTAAGCGATAGTCTCCTTTTTATTCAAACCTTCAGCGATTGACTCCACTACTCGAAGAATCTGATGAATTGTTCAGTGGTTTTCATGAAAACCAAACAATGTCAGGAATGATGGCATGTTGAGACATAAAGGAGTCAATCCTTTTCAAAATAACTCGCTCAAACAACTTTCCCAAACAGGAAAGAAAACTAATAGGGCGGTAATTTTGCGAAAAAAGTGGGATCTTTCCCTGGTTTGGGAATTAGTCGAATATGTGCCGTCTTCCAGACGATAAGAAAATATTTTCTTCGCAATAGTTTGTTAAAATCTCACTTATAAGGATCACAGACTTCTAGGGCAGATATTTTAGTATTTTGTTAGTGATCAGGTCCGGACCAGGATATTTTTTGGCGTTCAGTTTCCTGATGGCTTCATACAATTCGCTTGGAGTGGTGAATTTGGCATATCTACCTGATGCCTTGCGAGAATCTGATAAACACATTCTCAATCTCATCGGTAAGTTATCATTAAGAAGTTCGCCAATATCCTAAAACTGAGTTCCGAGTGTATTAGCGAAAGCTTCTGCCCTGTGCTGACATCATATGCAAACCCAGTAGTGGTTTTGCCCACTAATTGGCCTCCCCTTCATGTGCCAGTAGTGGGCAAAACCACTACTGGCACATGAAGTGGAGGTTGACACACATTTTCTGTATTGATTCTATCGCAATTGATACAGAACTTGGAGAGTTAAAATGAAAAGTCCAGGTCAACCTTGAATCACTCTCGTATATTAATCGATAACTTCATTCACAGCTCTCCACACATACTACTCACATCTCCATTCACAAAGGTTGGCAACAACAACACCCCAGAAATTTCATATGCTTTTCAAGGGATCACTACCAACCCTTGCTAGAAACCCCAATTGTTACCCCAAGAAGGTTAGAACTAAGTGCGACTAACTCACTAAATTTGAGACCAATCTCTCAAGTAGCGGCGGAACCACAGGGAAACTGTATTTTTCTGCCACCGATGATGTCACATGTGTCCACTTATCTACTGTGTTCACGTGTTGATAATGAAAACATAAGTTATCTACTGTGTCCACGTGAAATATGATTCGTACTGGCTATATATATTACTATCTTTTTCAATGATATCTTTTATGTTTAAATATAAATTTGGTCGACGGGCTTTATTATTGTTATTATTATAAGATGTGGTACATATTAATTTGCTTGAGAAAATTAAATATGTGTCAAATAACTAATTTCTTCTTCCGTAGCGGATAATCGACTACGTTTACTTTGTTAAATTCTGTGATTCCTAGTATATCAATTTTTGCTATGAATTGAGCCCTTTCAGTTTGATATTTTTTGCACTCCATAATTATGTGTTCTATATTTTCTCTTACATTGCATTCTTCGCAGAGAGGTGAGTTAGTATTTTTAATAGTGAAGATAGTGAAGTGGCCTGTAGTTATTCTTGATAGTTTGTTTGTCTTTGGGTAGCATATTTGTATCCTCATCTGTTTCCGGCAGAGGACCGTAGATTTTTCTCCTAAAGTTCTCTGTCGTCAAAGTGACTTTATCATAGTAAGATGCGAATTCTGCTTTCCTATAGTGAACATTTTCTGCTTGAAAGGATAAGGGGTATCTCGTAGTTGAGCCGAAATTCCTGTATGTAGAGCTTCTTTGGCAAGCTTATCAGCGATTTCGTTTCGCGAATGCCAGTATGTGCCGGGTTCCAGTGCAAATTTCTAATTCTTTGAAAATCAGTGCCTAATTCTTTTTTTCAGTGCCTAATTTCTTTGAAAATCCTACTAATCATTTTCTCTCTGCAGGAACGTTGAACGTGAGGATATTATATAGAGATTACTTTTTTCATGTCCTCACGCAGAAATTCCAGCGCCATAACCTAGATATTCTAGGCATTCAAGAGACCAGATGGACAGGTAAAGGTGAGATATTTAAAAATTACTTTAAATTTCTCTTTACAGGGAGGGAGGATGGAACGCATTAGCAAGATGTGGGTCTCCTACTCAGCAGACATGTTAGTGATGTTCTTCTAGGATTTGAGTGCATTAATAAAAGGTTTCTTAAAGCAAAATTTCAGACAAGCATTAAAGACTTGAATGTTATCTGCTGTTATGCCCCCACTGAGGATGCCGATGAGGATGAGAAGAATAGGTTTTACGGACAACTTCAGGATATTTTGAATTCTGTCAAGAAAGGAGATATTACCTTTGTTCTAGGTGACTTCAATGCCAAAGTTGGTACTGACTCTGATCTTTGGGGAGAGGTGATAGGCACTTTTGCTATTGGTAGCTGCAATGGCAATGTCTCATACAGGTAAGTAAACTCATGGTTTCAGAATAACTAACATATATTACAAACACCGCGAAATACATTGGTAAACACGGGTTTCACCTGATGGGTTACATAAGAATATGGTTGATTATATATTAATTAACAGCAAATTGGCTAGTTCTGTTTGGAATTTCAGATCGTATAGGGGAGCTTAAATTGGATCTGACCATTACCTTGTTAAAAGTGTCTTGCAACTTAAACTTAAAAAGTGTTGTGCTAAAGTTAAAAAATTTATCTTTAATACTGAAGCTCTAAAAGACCCAGTTATAGCTAAAGCTTACCATGATAGGTTACTTAGTCATTATGACAGTCATGGTTTGCTTACTACTGAAGTTGAGGAAAAATGGGACCATTTTGAAAAGACTGTTTTGGAAACTTAACAGTACTCTTTTTTGGAAAAAAGGAACAGAGGAGACAGAATTATTTGAGTGATAAGGCACTTGAGCTTATTTCAGAAAGAAGGAACTGCAGGAATGTCCTTAATCAATAACCTACATGTTGTAATAGAAAGCATTTCAGAGAGCTTAATAAACGTGTAATGGTTCAGTTAGCTACTGATAAGAATCTTTGCCTTGATGGCTTGTCTGACAAAGCTGAGGAAGCAGTTATGCATCACAACAGCAGAGAGCTATACCTGATAGTTAATGTTTTATGTGGTAGAAAACGGACAGGCAAACAAGGATTGAAGGTTGGGTTCGGTTGTTTTACCTCTGAGCGGCACTTTGTTTGCACACAATGGGCTAAATGGACAGGTCACATGGACCCCAAAGGCTCAGATGAGGTTCGGGGAGGGGACCCACTGGAATAGCAGTTGGGAGACAGATGGTTGCCTCCCGTCAAGGCCTCCAGTGTGTTCTTTAACGTGCACAGGGTATGGCTCTCCCGCACACGGGGCCGGGTATTAAGGTCCCATCCGACGGACAGCGGCCTTTCCAAGCCCATTGGTGTCCCCTACTGACCGTGGGCAGCGTGGCGAATTTTGTGGAGATAAATCTCAACGAGATATAACTGACTAAATTCATGCGAACATTACACAATATACCCTTTATATTTCAACACATAAGAAATTTTTCTATTGTTTAGTATTACGAAATTCAGCACAACATCAACAAATATCACATCGAGTTTTTACTGCTCTGCATAGTCAACAGATGGCAGCAGGTACTTACATCATTAATAATAAAAATGTAATTCGTGATTAGAAGAAACTGCAGTCATGAATATATTCCAGTGAGCATAACACTAGAACGTGGAGTGACATATATTTTCGCCAAAGGATTAAGGTCGGAATTTACCTCTTATTAAATTTTTAGAAATCTTCGAAATTTTTCCAATTAACATTACAGATTGCCGTGATTGGAAAATGCATTCCCGAAAGTCACAAAATGCTCATTGAATTAATGTAACAATGTATTCAAAAGTCAGCCTTAAGTTAATTTCGGAAATATTAAAATTTACATTGTTCTATTGAAAAACTCCTTGAAATATATACATTTGTCAGTCCGAAAGACTTGAAGATCTCGCAAGTCCAAAAAATATATCAACACAATTCCAGTTTGTCTGCATGTAGATATTTTTGTATATCTATGGCAAATTGTTCCATGCTAAAATGATGGCATTTAGCACCAAAACAGCGTCTTCCATGTAAAGCAGTTGCCGTACACGCAAACAAGTTTACAAATACCGATATCATCGAAATTCCGACAGGCGGCGCTATTTATCTTATTTTTGATTTTATTTGTATGTTCTTAGAATGGAAATCACAAATTCGCGAATTACGGGAGTAAGAGTAAACAACACATTTTACTTCCATAAATCACGTATTTGTGATTTCCATTTCCAATAAATATTGTTATTCCAAGCAATTTAAATTGTCTTAAATAAATTTTAACAAATAAAAAAAGGTGGTTGAATTAAAAAGTAATTTTGAATGGAACTATATAAGTCTGATTGATAAATAAAAATTTAAGTTAAATGAATTTCATTTTGAATAACACCTGATATAAAATATTTAAGTAGAGAGTAAGGGAGTCTAAAGAGAGTAGCTGGATTCATGGATGCAAAGGATGTCTTACAACCACGGATGAACAGTACGTTAACAAAGAACAGTTTTATGCCCCTTGAAGTTGATGATGACATTGAAAATCTCACTGAAATGACAGGTAGCGAACACAAAATTTCGATTGAAATGAAAATACAAAAAGAAGTGATAATAAGAAAATATAGTTCATGCTTCATATTTTGTTGAGGAGAAGTGAAGGATGGATAAATTTTCATAAAATGCTTCTATTAGATACTCAATTTAGAATCTATAAAATGAACTTGGTCTGTAAATGGTAGCTAGGTAGTCACTGGAAGGAGAGCTATGCACCAATCCCCTGTGATGATGCATAGAACCGGCCAGGCCTAGCACCTAATGTCCGACCCCGCCTTCTCGTGGTGCGGACCGTTAGTAACTTTCAAAAGAGATACTCTCTTGTGGAAGTGAACGGAAGGGGAGGGCTGCCAGATTAGTGTGGCCTACTGATCTGGACAACTATGGCTACTTTTCCTTTTTTTCTACCCTGCTGAGGAGTGGTCAACCACACAGGGTCCTGGTGCTGACCATATAAACCCACTGGACTGGACAGATATATGGCTCTGAGCTTGATTATGGATCCTGATTTTGCTGCACTGGTGGGCTTCTGTGGAGGGAAAATCTTCCGCTGTGTTTTCTGTTTGTTTGTGGGTTGACAGCCCCAAGTGAATAGATTCACAGGATATGTTTATCAGCTGGTGGATAATCCTGAGCAGAGGTCATCGCAGGCACCTGAACTCTTTGCTTCTATTGGCATCGTCAAATTCTACATTGGAGGAAGTCTTCCAGTGTAGATGGCTTCAGCCTTTAGTGGTGGGTGAACGGGTCTTTGCCCCATGTCTGCGATTAGGGGGCTGTTTGATATTGTCGGCAATCCCTCTCTCAATAAACATATTTTCTTTAAACATCCTACTAACCATTTTCTCTCCATAGGTAGTTGGAATGTGAGGACTCTGCACAGAGCTTTTTCTCTTGATGTCCTCACACAAGAATTCCACCATTATAATTTAGATATTCTCGGCTTGCAAGAGACCAGATGGACAGATAAAGGTCAGATTCTTAAAAATAATCTTAAATTTCTCTTTTCAGGGAGGGACGACAACAAGCATCACCAAGGCGTGGGTCTGCTTCTCAGCAGACACGCTAGCGATGCTCTTCTAGGATATGAGTGCATTAATGAAAGGTTTCTTACAGCAAAATTTCAGACAAGCGTTAAAGACCTGAATGTTATCTGCTGTTATGCCCCCACTGAGGATGCCGATAAGGATGAGAAGGATAGGTTTTATGAACAACTTCAGGATATTTTGAATTCTGTCAAGAAAGGAGATATTACCCTTGTTCTTGGTGACTTCAATGCCAAAGTTGGTACTGACTCTGACCTTTGGGGAGGGGTGATTGGCCCTTTTGGTATTGGTAGCTGCAATGGCAATGGGCAACGTCTCCTACAGGTAAGTAAACTCAATGGTTTCAGAATAACTAACACATATTACAAACACCGCGAAATACATAAGTACACATTGGTTTTACCTGATGGGCTGCATAAGAATATGATTGATTATATATTAATTAACAGCAAATGGGCTAGTTCTGTTAGAAATACCAGGGCATATAGGGGAGCTGAAATTGGATCTGACCATTACCTAGTTAAAAGTGTCTTGCAACTTAAACTTAAAAAGTGTTGTGCTAGGGTTAAAAAATTTGCTTTTAATACTGAAGCTCTGAAAGACCCAGTTATAGCCAAAGCTTACCATGATAGGTTACTTAGTCATTATGACAGTCATGGTATGCTTACCACTGAAGTTGAGGAAGAATGGGATCATTTTAAACAGGCTTTTTTGGACACTAGCAGTACTCTTTTAGGAAAAAAGGAGCAGAAGAGGCAAAATTATCTGAGTGATAAGGCACTTGAGCTTATTTTGGAAAGAAAGAACTGCAGGAATGTCCTTAATCAATACCCTACTAGTCCTAATAGAAAGCATTACAGAGAACTTAATAAACGTGTAAAAGATCAGTTAGCTGCCGATAAGAATCTTTGGCTTAATGGTTTGGCTGACAAAGCCGAGGAAGCAGTTAGACAGCACAACAGCAGAGAGCTGTACCAGATAGTTAATGTTTTGTGTGGTAGAAAACGGACAGGTATACAGGGATTGAAGGATAAACAAGGTAAGGTTATAGAAGGTGAGGATTCTGTCATGGCTAGGTGGGCTGAGCATTTCAGTGATGTACTAAACAATGCGGTTAGTTCTATTCCCATTGTTTGCAATGATGATAGATGCATTGGTGGCTTTAATGTTGGCCCTATAACACAATCCGAAGTTATTTTGGCTGTTTCTAAACTTAAGCTTCATAAATCCCCAGGTGTAGATGAAATTACTACAGAAATGCTTAGAGCTGGAAATGTTTCGGTTACCATTTGGATGACTGAAATTCTGAATATCTTTTATGATAAAGGCATGGTTCCTAAGGATTTTACCAGAGCTATTGTTATCCCTATTTTCAAAAAAGGTGATCGCAGTTCTTGTGATAACTATAGGGGTATTAGCCTACTCTCTGTTCCAGGTAAAGTTCTTTCCATGATTGTGCTTAATAGAATTAAGAATCTGGTTGACAGTCAATTGCGTGATGAGCAATGTGGATTCAGAAGTGGTAGGGGATGTGTGGATCAGATATTTTCACTTAGGCAGATTCTTGAGAAATGTTTAGAGTTTCAGAAACCTTTGGTTGCTAGCTTTGTTGATTTCAAAAAGGCTTTCGACTCTGTTGATCGTCATAATTTCTGGTTGATTGTGAAATCATATGGTATACCAGACAAGTTAGTTAACATAATGAAAGCTCTCTATAATAACACTGAGTCGTGTGTGAGAGTTGGTAAGGCTTGTAGCAATTGGTTTAGCATTACTTCTGGTGTTCGACAATGGTGCATTTTGTCTCCTTTTCTCTTTAGTTTGGTTATTGATTATGTTATGCGAAATTCACTTCAAGGGAAAGATTTTGGCCTTAAAAGAATCTATGGAGAGTGTGGAGAAATAGGCGTATACACCTAAAGACTAAAATTAGACTGTATAATAGTTTGGTTCTTTCTAGGGTTAGTTATGGTAGTGAAACTTGGACACTTTGTAAACAAGATAACAGGAAACTAGATGCTTTTGATTCCAGATGGCCTTAGGTGGTTCAACTTTGTAACTAATGATGAGGTTAGGCAAAGGAGTCGGCAACCTCCTTTAAGCAGCATATTGTGCAGAGAGAGACTCCGTTGGTTTGGCCATGTTGCCCGTATGAATAATTATAGATTGGCGAATAGGGTTATGAACAGTGTGCCTAAAGGCCTCAGAAAGAAGGGGAGACCTAGGATGCGGTGGGCAGACAATGTCAAGCAGGACCTTGTTAAAATTGGTGTGCAGTGGCCAGATGCAGTAGATGTAGCTCAGGATAGACTTGCTTGGAGAACTAAATTGCACGGTCTGGTTGGACCTCCGTAGCCCATGGCTGCTTGAGGTTGATGATGATGATGATGATGATGATGATGAACTTATTGATCTGGGCTTTCAAATCTCCCAAGTATCCAACTAAGGATTTTTAAAGTTAAGAACCTACTAACTATATTTCTTGTGGAGCTTCTTAAAAATGAAGGCAGCAAGAAAATTTGTAATATCACAGATCTTTTCTAGCTCTAGGAAGAGACCTGGAACTGCCCATTGCGATTGTTGCAGTGCCCAGTGCCAGTGCATCGTCTCTTCAGAATAAAATTACCAGAGCGGTTGTAAACACCTCCTATTTCATAACAAATACCAATATTGACGAAAGTTTGGAAATAGATCGCAAAAATACACACAATAAGAATATTTCACTATCTTTTTAAGGATATTCGCAGAAATCTAAATCATATAATTTCACATATTACAGAATATGATCATATTCTTAAATCCACAGTATTATCATTTGACTTCACATCACTTCGATAAGGTGATCTGGAAGACAAAATATTCTGCTATTTCCTGCCAATCAAGGCTCACCCTACTTTGGTTGAAGTAGGGTTAATCATGAATCACACATCAAGGGTCACCCTATTGTGTGCATCTACAGTAAGGGTTCTCAACGTGGGGTAGGTGGTAAATTTTTTGGGTATGCCGCGAGGTATCAAAAGTCGCTAGATCTAGTAACAAAGAAAAAATTAACATTGTTATGCCATAACTATAGTTTTGTATATCTGTAAAAGGGGAATGTCAGTTACATACACATTTCGAGGGGTACGTGAAGCATTTAATTTTGAGAACCAGTCACCTACAGTGATTACATCACCTATGCCTTGAAGGACTATAATTTAAATGAAGGAGATTATAGGTGAAGTCAGTGGTGCTCCGAGAAAGTGAACTTTACGTTATACGAAATGCTTATACACTGTTTAGTCCTTAATATCGATTTAGTTTGCTACTCTATGGAGGTCAATTGCTAAAAATAAAAATTTCAAAAGAGATGATAGATGCAGTGTCAAAACGCGTTAAATAGGGGATTTTTTCATTTATGACGTTTAACTCACGCCATCTAGTGGATAAGAGTGGTTCTGAAAGGTAATTTAAAAGTACCTCTTTAGCAGGACTTATACGGGAAAACTGTGAAGTATTACAAGGTCCTTAATTGTGTATCAATTACAATAATTTTTATTATATTAATGTATTTCAAACTATTTTTTTTGAAGAACTAAAATTTCTAGATAAAGACATCACAAAATATCTTCAAATACAGAGGAGTTGATGGGAAAATAGTTTTAAAATATGGTGTAATAGCAGAGATGAAAAACAAATGTAAAAAATACTTCAAAATACACTGGAAAGACAGTGAGAATCGGTTTCAAAATCGTAATATACATGAAAAGGATGGCTGAATCACCTTGAACTCTTTCACAGTACAATAAAAGCAATAACAGAATAACTATAAAAATCAATGACGTGCACAGGAATTGATAACAAAATATGTTCAATAATACACTGTAATGGGAAACAGAACAGCTAAAGATCACAAAATGCACCGAAATGACAACAGATTTCCTTCAAAAACTAAATTATAGCGAAAAGATGCTGGAAAACACCAGAAAAAGTTATAAACACGCAATTGAGTTAAGATGACATTTCTGAAAATAATATTTATCACTAGAAAATACTGTTGAAATAGAGCAGGAATATTATTCTGAAATTACTCGAACTTAGGTTTTTTCCTCCTCCCCTAAATTTTTCCTTTCTTTTACATTTACTTTGTTCAAAATAGTATATCTGTTGCTTTACTTTGAATCGGAATAGGGGATTAACACAGAACTTTCCCAATAAACCGAGATATAACTAACTTCCAGCATACATTACACAATATACCATTTATATTTCAACACATGATAAGAAATTTCTCTTATATTTAGTATTACGAAATTTAGCACATCTTCAACAAATATCACATCGAGTTTTTACTGCTCTGCATAGTCAACAGATGGCAGCAGGTATTTTCATCTTTAATAATAAAAAGCAAATTCGTGATTACAAGAAACTGCAGTGATGAATATGTTCCAGTGAGTACAATAACCGAACGTGGATTACATATGTTTTCGCCAAAGGATTAAGGTCGGAATTAAAAAAAAACAAAATACCCTCTCAAGCAGTTGCTTGCCACAGAGGTCTGACAGGAGCCTGTCAGTTTATATGCCACAGTAGAAGATCTGAGAGGATGGCAGGACCTCAGCAGAAAACAACACGAACATCCACGCCTTACCCGGGGCTCGAACCCAGGTCCCGTAGATCAGTAGCCAAGCGCGCTAACCACGGGTTTTTAGAAATCTTCGAAATTTTTCAAAATAACATTAGAGATTGCCGTGATTATAAAATGCATTCCTGAAAGTCACAAAATGCTCATTGAATTAATGTAACAATGTATTTAAAAGTCATAGCTTTAAGTTAGTTTCTGAAATATTAAAATTAACATTGTTTTATTGAAAAACTCGTTGAAATATATATATTTGTCAGTCCAAAAGACGGGAAGATCTCGCAAGTGCAAAAAATATATCAACACAATTCCAGTTTGCCTGCATGTAGATATATTTGTATATCTATGGCAAATTGTTCTACGCTAAAACGATGGCATTCAGCACCCAAACAGCGTCTTCCATGTAAAGCAGTTGCCGTACACGCCAACAAGTTTATAAATACCGACAGGCGGCGCTATTTATCTTATTTTTGATATATTTGTATGTTCTTAGAATGGAAATCACAAATTCGCGAATTACGGGAGTAAAAGTAATCATTACATTTTACTTCCATAAATCACGAATTTGTGATTTCCACTTCCAATAAACATTGTTATGGAAAGCATTTGAATTTTTATTAAATAAAATTTAACAAATAAAAAAACGGTATTTCAATTTAAATAATATTAAAAAGTACTATAAAATCTGATTCAAAGAAGAAAATCTAAGTAAAATGATTTTCATTCTGAATAACACAAATATGAAGTATTTAAATAGATTCTTGGATGTAAACGATCTCTTACATCCACAGATAAACCCAGTACGTTAACAAAGAACCGTTTTATACCCTTTGAAGTAGTTGATGATTTTGAAAATCCCACAGAAATGATTGCTGGCGAACATAAATTCTCGATTGAAATGAAAATAGAAAAAAGAAGTGATAATAAGAAAAAATAATTTATCCCTCTTTTCTTTTTGAGGAAAGAACAAAGATAGATAATCTTTCAAAAATTGCTTCTATTAGGTATTCAATTTAGAATCTATAAAATGAACTCATTGGTCTCGGGTTTCGAATCTTCCAAGTATCCAACTAAGGACCGGTAAATATAAGAAACTACTATCGAAATGTTTTGTGGAACTTCCTAAACATAAAACCAGCAACGAAATTTATAACATAACAGGTCTTTTCTAACGCAAAATTAAAGGAGAGAGCTGTAAAAAGAGACCTTGAAGTTCCCATTTCGATTGTTCCAGTGCCCAGTGCCAGTGCATCGTCTATTCGAAATTAAGTTACCAGAGCGGTTGTAAACACCTCCTAGTTCATAACAAATCCCAATATTGAAGAAAGTTTGGAAATAGATCATACAAATAAAGGGAAAAAGAATATTTCACCAATTTTTAACGATATTCGCACAAATCTAAATGATGTAATTTGACGTATTGCAGAATATTATCATACTGTTAATTCGAAGTCAAAAGACCAAAGGAGATTTTTGTTGAAAAAAAAACAAAAATTATCATCCTGAGAAGGGATATTCAGAATTAGTCAGAATTTTCCATTACTTCGAGAAGATGATCCGGACGACACCAAATTCTATTTACTCCTGACAACCAAGGCTCACCCTCCTGCGGTTGCAGTAGAGGTACTCATCGATCACACGACAAGTCTTACCCTACTGTGTATGTACAGCAGGGGTTCTCCAAGTGGGATAAGTGGTGATATTTTTTGGGTACGCCGCCGTAAGATCTCAAAAGTCGCTAGATCTAGTAACAAAGGAAAAAAAAAACCATTGTTATGCCAAAACTTCAGTTTTATATATTTACAAAAGGAGAACGTCAATTACATACACATTTCCAAGGGGTACGTGAAGCATTTGATTTTGAGAACCACTGATCTGCATTGATTACATCATCTTCGCTTTGAAGGACTAGAAATTAGATGGAGATTACAAGTTAATACACCTGGTGCTCTGACAAAGTGAACTTTACGATATACGAAATGCTTATAAGATGTTAAGTCTTTAATATCGATTTACTTTCCTATTCTCTGCAGCTCAATTCTTAAAAGATAGAACTTTCAAAAGATTCATGCAGAGCCAAAACTCGTTAAATAAGAAATTTTCTCAGTTATGAATGTTAACTAACGACATCTAGTGGATAACTGTAATTCTAAAAGCTAAGTTAAACGTACCTCTTTAGCAGGAGTTATACGGGAAAATTGGTTTTACAATATTAGTGCCTCCAAAAAAAAATGAGTATTCATTACATTAATTTTTTATTTTATTTATGAATTTCGAACAATTTTTTTTTGAAGAACCAAAATTCCTAGGTAAATGCATCACAAAATCTCTTCCAATTCACTGGAGTAGATGGCAAACAAAGCTTTAAAATGTAATGTAATAGCAGAGCAAAGAACTGTAAAAATGACTTCAAAGTACACTGGAGAGACAGTGAGAATTATTTTCAAAACCCTAATATACATGAAATGGATGGCTGAATCTCCTCGAAATCTTTCACAGCAAACTAGAAGCAGTAGCAGAGTAACTGTAAATCAATAAAGTGCACAGGAATTGATAACAGACTATGTTCAACAATACAGTGCAATGGGAAACACAACAAGATAAGATCATAAAATGTACCGTAATGAAAACAGATGTCCTTCAAAAATTAATTATATCGAAACGGTGCTGGAAATCACCAGAAAATATTATAAAAATGCATTGAGATAGGTAAGAAGACATTTCTGAAAATACTAATATTTATCACTACAAAACACTGTTGAAATAGAGCAGAAAGTTTATCCTTAAAATACCCGAATTTAGGTTCTTTTCTCCTCCCCTAAATCTTTTCCTTGTTTATATACTTTGTTCAAAATATATATATGTTGCTTCTCTTTGGTCGGAATAGGGGGTTTAAAAGGCCTAAACTTTCCTAATAACCGTAGATATAACAAATTAACTTGCTGTAAATATTAAACATTATACCCTGTATAGCCATAAGAAATTAAGTTTTTTATTTCAACGCATGGTAAGAAATTTCTGTACTATTTAATAGTGCGATATTCAGCTTATTTCCAATAAATACCAGATCGAGTATTCACTTTTCTGCATAGTGAACAGAGGGCAGCATGTATTTTCATCATCAATAATAAAAAGTAAAGTCGCGATTAGAATAAAGTGCAGTCATTAATATGTTCCAGTGAGCACAATACTGGAAAATGGATTGATATATCTTTTTGCCAAAGAATTTATGTAGCAATTTACAATTTATTAAATTTTTGAAAATCTTCTAAATCTTCAGCAGCCAAACAGCGTCTTCGGTGCAAATCAATTTCCGTACACACAAACAAGTTTACAACCACCGACATCAGCGAAATCCTGAGAGGCACGGGGGCGGGGTTGGCTCAGTCGGTAGCGCGCCATGCTCGTAATCTGTAGTTCCCAGGTTCGAGTGCCAGCTTGGTCAGTGTTGAGATTTATCTCCGCAAAATTCGCCGCCCTGCCCACTGTCAGTAGGGGACACCGATGGACTTGAAAAGGCCGCCGTCCGTCGGATGGGACATTAAGCCGTGGCCCCGTGTGCGGGAGACCCTTTCCCCGTGCACGTTAAAGAACACGCTGGATGGCCTTGACGGGTAGCTACCATCTGTCTCCCAACAGCTGTTCCAGTGGGTCCCCTCCCCCAACCTTCTCTGAGCCTTCGGGGTCCATGTGACCTGGCCATTTAGCCCATGGTGTGCAAAAAAGTGCCGCTCAGAGGTAAAACAACCCAAACAACCCGAGAAGCACGCTATTTGTCATATTTTTACTTTATTTGGATGTTCTTAGGATGGAAATTACGAAATCGAGACTCACGGAAGTAAAAGTAATCATTGCCTTTTACTTCCATGGATCACGAACTCGTAATTTCCATTACCAATAAACATTGTTTGTTTGAAGCATTTGAAATTTTCTTAAAAAAAATTTAACAAATAAAAGAACGGTGGTTGAATTTGAAAATAATGTTGAATGGTACAATAAAAGTCTGATTGCAAGATGAAAATGTAAGTTAAATGATTTTCATTTTGAGTAAAACCATATATGAAATATTTAAATAGAGTGTCAGGGAGTTTAAAGAGAGTAGCAAGATTCTCGGATGTAAACGATCTCTTACAACAACAGATCAACCCAGTACGATAAAAAAGAATCGTTTTATGCCGTTTGAAGTTGAAGATGTTACTGAAAATCTCACTGAAATGACTGTTAGCGAACATCAAATTTCGATTGAAATGAAAATACAAATAGAACTGATAAGAGGGTAAATAGTTTTTTCTTATTATTTTCTGAGGAGAAATGAAGGACGGATAAACTTTCATAAATTTCTTTTATTAGATATTCAATTTAAAATCTGTAAAATGAACTCGTTGATCTGGGGTTCCAAAACTCCCAACTATCGAACTAAGGACTGGTAAATATAAGAAACTACTATCGATATTTCTTGTGGAATTTCCTAAAAATAAAACCAGCAAGAAAAGTTATAATATCACAGGTCTTTTCTAACATAAAATTAAAGTTGAGAGCTGTAAAAAGAGACCTAGAATTGCCCATTGCGATTGTTGCAGTGCCCAGTGCCAGTGCATCATCTATTCGAAATTAAATTACCAAAGCGGTTGTAAACACCTCCTGGTTCATAACAAATACCAATATTGATGAAGGTTTTGAAATGGATCATACAAATAAGGAGAATAAGAATATTTCACTAATTTTTAACGATATTCCCACAAATCTAAATGATGTAATTTGACATATTGCAGAATATGATCATACTGTTAAATCCAAAGTCAAAAGACCAAAGCAGATCTTTCTTGAAAAAGGAAAAAATAATGACCATCCTGAGTAGGAATACTGAGAATTAGTGAGAAATTTTCCATTACTTCAAGAAGATGATCACGAAGACACAATATTCTGCTCTCTCCAGCCAATCAAGGCTCACCCTACTGTGGTTGAAGTAGGGGTAGTCATCAATTACACATCAAGTCTCACCCTACTGTGTATCTACAGCAGGGGTTCTCAACGTGGGGTAAGTAGTGAAATTATTTGGGTACGCGGTGAAATCTCGAAAGTTGCTAAATGTTGTAACAAAGTAAAAAAACAAACCATTGTTATGCCATAACTATAGCTTTATATATATACAAAATGGGAACGTCAATTGCATACACATTTCCAGGGGGTACGTGAAGCATTTAATTTTGAGAACCACTGTTCTACATTGATTACATCACCTTTGCCTTGAAGGACTTCAATTTAGATGAAGTAGATTATGGGTCAATTCACTAGTGCTCCGACAAAGCGAACTTTATGATACATGAAATGCTTTTACCATGTTTGGTTCTTAACATCGATTTATTTGCTATTATCTCAAGCTCAGTTGCTGAAAGATAGAAATTTCAAAGTAGATGATACATGCAGAGTCATAACGCATTAAATAAGGAATTTTCTCAATTATGACTTTTAACTCACGCCATCTGGTGGATAAGGGTGATTCTAAAAGCTAAGTTAAAAGTGCTTCTTTAGCAGAAATTATGCGGGAAAATTGTGAAGTGTTACGATACTAGTGCCTACAAAAAATTAGTATTCATTACAATAATTTTTTATTATATTTATGAATTTCGAATAATTATTTTTCAAGCATTAAAGTTCCTAGATAAATACATCACAAAATCTCTTCCAATTCACTGGAGTAGATGGCAAAAAAGGTTTTAAAATGTGCTGTAATAGCAGAACAAACAAATGTAAAAATAACTTCAAAGTGCATTGGAGAGACAGTGAGGATTACTTTCAAAACCCTAATATACATGAAATGGATGGCTGAATCACCTCGAAATCTTTCATAGTCCACTAGGAGCAATAGCAGAGTAGGTGTAAATCAATAACGTGCACAGGAATTGATAATAGAATATGTTCAAAAATACACTGCAATGGGAAACAGAACAACTAAAAAATCATAAACTGCAGCGTAATGACAACTGATTTGCTTTAAAAACTAAATTATATGGAAACGGTACTGGAAAAAAGCAGAAAATTTTATAAAAATGCATTGAGTTGTTAAGAACACATTTCTGAAAATACTAATATTTATCACTACAAAACACTGTCGGAATACAGGAGAAATATTTTCCTGAAAACCCTCGTACTTAGGTTCTTTTCTCGTCCCATAAATATTTTCCTTGCCTTTATATTTCAAAAGGTCAAAGATAAAAAAAATATTTACTTTAGCAGTCCGAGACCATATAGTGTATATACCTGCATAAACTGAGATAAACCGTTAAGGTAATTGATTGAAATATAATTGAGAAAAACGGCAACGCCATGGCAGAGACTGCCTTTGATAAAATAAAGGAAGAGTTGATTAAGCCAGAAATAGAAGTGTATGGGGGGTTGATAAGGAGGAAGGTATCGTGGGGGGAATAATATCATGTGGAAGCATAAGATTGGGGTGAGTGATTAAAGGAAGAGGAAATAGCAGATATAAGCGGCGCGGGGAGAGGGGTGTCAGCAGTGCAATGGGTGCGAGAAGGGGAATAGAGTGGGGAGAGGGAAAGTTGGAGGAGAAGGTTGGTCAGATAATAAAAGAGGGAGTGGTGGGTCTGTGTTAAGAGAATTAAGGACAAAGAGCTTGACATTAAGAGCAAAGGGAAGATTAATATATTAGTGGGAAAGAGAAGTTGAGATAGAGGGAAATAGAGAGAGTAATGAAGTTGTAGAAATGAATATATATATGACATTGATGACTTAAGAGACTTAGAAGATTATATATATATATGATATTGATGACATGAAGCGGATGCTTGCATCGGGTGTCATAACCGCGGTCATCAACCGTCATTCGGATTCTTTAGTGTCAGTATACACTTGGGGCAAAGACATTTGTGGAATGGGATGATCTGATAGTTTGTAGAAGATTGAATAAGCTCATTTTGATGGTCCTTGGCTTGATCTTAATATATTTCGGCAAGTTTTTTAATAGCTTGAATGATGGTATCATATTCAAGATCTCTACGAATAACGGAGTTTTTGACGAACCAGGGTGCTGCTATAGCTGATCGCAATATTTTATTTTGAGTCACCTGAAGTCTGGGTAAATTATTCCGTGAAGTTGGTCCCCATATAGAAGCTACATAGAGTAGAATGGGCTTTATAATTTGCGTGTATAGCAGAATTTTATGTTTACTTGATATTGTTGATCCCATGAGGGGAAATAATTTACAATGCAGTGCTCCAGCTTTTTTGATGACATTGTGATCTGAGCATTCCATTTGAGTTTATGGTGAATCGTGACTCCAAGATATTTAAAGTGATCGCTCCACGCTATCTGTTTGTGAAAAAGGTAGAGGTTGTTATGACGGGGATTTCTTCTATGTCACGTAAGAACGGCAGTACGTTTTGAAGGGTTGACCTGCACCCTCCAATCCTTGCACCAATTTTCGAACGAGCTAAGCATTGTCTGCATTCTTTTGCAGGCAAAAGATGCTCGAAGGGAGACAGCAAGAAATGCTGTGTCGTCAGCGTACATAGCACTTATTATTCGATTCTGTTTTGGTACATCGGAAATAAAGATGTTAAATAATGTCGGAGCCAGAATAGAGCCCTGACGGACTCCTCAAGGGATAGGTTTTTGATCAGAGATGGAGTTTGCGACCTTGACTTGGAAAGTTCTTTTAGTGAGATAGCTTTGGATGATTGCTATGAGAGCTGGTGTAAAGTGATATTTAATGAGTTCAAATGGGAGTCCCTCAGTCCAGACCCGATCGAACGCCTTTGCAATATCGATGTATACAGCCACTGCAGATTCTTTTTTATTGCAGGCCTCTGCAATGGTCTCCACTACCCGATGAATTTGCTGCACTGTTAAGTGCGTCCTGTGGAAACCAAATTGCTCAGGAGGGAGGACATTGAGCAACTGCATTGAGAAATCTAGGCGCTTGGAATGGATTTCTCCAAATGTCTTCCCAAGCAGGGAAGTAAGCTAATTGGGCGATGGTTTTCATGGAAGAGTAAACTTTTTCCAGGTTTTGGCAGCATAATAACTATGGCATTTTTCCATCGTGATATAAACTATAAACCCAACTATAAATTGTTGGGTTGCAGACAATATTTATATTATTTATAGTTGGGTTGCAGTCAATAGAGATGCTTAGTAGGTATTGAAATTTTGTCCAGTTTACAAAAGTTGTGGAGTTATTCAGAGAATTTAGTTCGAGGTTGGATGACATTATCACAGGGCAATGATCAGAATTTAGGATATGTGCAACACTGAAATTATACGTTGAATAAAAATTTATTAGTAAGAAGATATCCAAAATATCGGGTTTGTGCATAGTGTTGTGGGAGTAGAAGGTTGGTTCAGTACGAGAATCAATTATAAATCCATTAGGATTTGCAAAGTCAAGAAGGGCTTTGCCATTTTGAGTGGTGCGAGTGAATCTCCATTGTTTGTGTGTACATTTGAGGTCACCCGCCACGATGCAAGGCATGCTGGGAGAGAACAACTTTTTAAGATCAGAGTCCAGAACTTTGGCATTAGGCGGTTTCTAAACACTGGTAATCTGTATGTTGCCTAGGGGGATATTACTGAGCTGTACAGTTGGGTTGGGTTGTTTTACCTCTGAGTGGCACTTTTTTGCACACCATGGGCTAAATGGCCAGGTCACAATAACCCCGAAGGCTCAGAGAAGGTTGGGGAAGGGGACCCACTGGAACGGCTGTTGGGAGACAGATGGCAGCCTCCCGTCAAGGCCATCCAGCGTGTTCTTTAACGTGCACAGGGTATGGCTCTCCCGCACACGGGGCCACGGGCTGTACAGTGGTAGCTTCGATATCATTTAAACCGTTAATGGGTAAAAAGGCATGTGGGATCGAATTTTTAACCAATATTGCAGTCACTCTACTTTTATTGTGGAGGCGATCGGTTCTATAGCTGCTAAAGTTGGGAATTTTAAAAGTTGTATGTGGTGTGAGATGAGTCGTTTGTAAAATAGCTACATCGATAAAATAATCAATCAGAAAGTCATTGAACTCGAAAAGATCTTGCTTAATTCCTTTAGCGTTCCAGGAAGCGATCGTAAATTCTGGATTAGGAGTATTAGACGCCATCGCGAAGCAGGTTAGTGAGTTTTTCAACAGCCTCAAGCAGGATGTCGCATTTGGCAGTAAGAGTGTGAGCTTCTTTAAATTTTTTAAATAAGTATGTTGCCACACCAAGAATTTCGTTTTTCTTGAAGTTTTTGAAAAAAGTGAAAAAATGACGAAATTGATTGATTGAGTCAGTGAGTGAGCCAGATTCATTATCAGTTGGTGTGGGAGTAGGTTGGGGTAAAGAGTCGGGATGCAGTTTTGCTTGCATATGTAGTAAAGTTGGGTTGGGCAGAGTTAAGTGCGGAATGTGTAGAAGCAGTATAAGTCCTAGGATATGGGGGGGGGGGGGGCGATCTCAGTAGTATTTGGGAGTGAGGAGGTTTTAGGATATTTGGGGCATCCTTTATAATTGGCAATGTGTGGCCCTTTACAATTTGCACATTTTAAAGGGTCATCTCTTGATTTGTGTGGACAATCTACGGTTAAATGCAAGACTCCACATTTGATGTGGAGCGGGGTTCATTTGATGTGGAACGGGGTTCATTAAAGCAATGATTTTGGACGTGTCCGAATCTTTGACATCGATGACATAGTGTCATTCCAGATTTCTTTTTGTAGGATTCAACCGTTATTTTTAGGTTAAATAAGAATTCAAGGTTAAAGATATTTTTGTCTCTCTCAGATTTTTCTGTTTCAATGAAAAAAAATGGTAGAGGTGGTCGAGGTAAAAATGGTTGGGTTCTCTGGAGAATTTTACCACTTTTATGAAGGGAACAGATTTAACAATTAATTCAGATTTCAAATCCTCAATTTTTGTGTCCCCTGGCAGATTTTTAATGACGTACTTTAGGTTTTTTTCTGTGTTTAGAAGGAAGGTGTGGAAATTATGTGTATTATATTCAAGGAAGTTGGTAAAACTTCCAATTTAGTGGGATTTACTCGCAGAGAATCGTTTGAGAGGTTAGTGATGAAAGATGCTATGGCAATGTTATTGAATTCTTTCCAGTTTTGAATGACTCTTAATATGAGTGGGGTAATTCTAATAGGGGGGTTGTTTTTTGTAGCAGTAGAGTCAGTGGGCTGGATGAATTCTCATCAATATCATCATGTTCAGGAAGGCTATCAAAAGAATTGGAAGTAGGAATTATGCCGGGGGGGGGGGGGGGGGGTACAGCTTGTTATAGTTGTTGAACTTTTTCTTTTGCCTGAGTTGCGATGCAGGTGATAAATTGGAGTTGTAAAGCCATCATCTTTGCTGGTAGATGCAGATTCACTGTTATTACCAGGGGGCGGTTCTAAGTTGATCACTAATTCCAGATTAGGATTAGTTGAGAGGGGGTAGTCATTAAGTGGGGAGTGAATACAATTTATCTGGTTGAGGTAAGAGAAAGTGCCTAACCATTGTTTACTGTTGGCTTGGGAAATTGAATAACCTAGTTGGAAAAGTAATTCATTTAGTTTTTTAATAATCTGATCTGGAAAAATTGTGAATATCGTCCATTTTATGAAATAACTCATTGATTTCGAGATTGAGAAGATTCGGATCATTTCTTGCGCATTTCATGTTTAGGAAGAAAAGTGAAGTGATGAAATTGGGGTAAAATGTGGAAGAAAAATAATTTTTTCTTTTTCTTTTTTCTTTTAAAATACATGCATGTTTAAAGTCAAAAGGAACCTGAATGCATAAATTTAAGGTATGGGGAAGTGGTAAATTATGGGCGTAAAGAAAATATAGAGAAAGGGAAATCAAATAACACAGCAATAGAAACAGTTATACAATATAAAATAGTCAATTACTTTAGATTCTATCAGCTTCTGGCACAAGACAAAAGGAGCAATAATAAATTAAAATATTGTCAGGCACTGTAAACAGTGAGGTGCCTGCAAAATGTTAGGAGAGAAGGAATGGGAAGTGCAATGTCCAACTTTGAAATTTTAAGCTGATGTTCATTCTTTAGTGTTACAAGATCAAATTATTTGAAGAAGGAAATAAAGCGGTTATTTTTCTCAAGTTTTTAAATTTAATCTAGATCCCTCTCTAAAGTGAGGGGATATTCAAAACGGTAGAATATCCCAAATTTTAATATGCCTGAAATATATATATATATATCTGTTGCTTCACTTTGGCCGTCCCGTGGCTGATTGGTTAGCATGCTTGGCTACTGATCTAAGGGACCTGGGTTCGAGCCCCGGATAAGGCATGGATGTGTGTGTCGTTTTTCTGCTGAGGTCCTGCCATCCTCACAGACCTTCTACTATGGCATATAAACTGACAGGCTTTGAATCGGAATAGGGGGTTTAACAGACCTAAACAAAAGAAGGTCTAAGGAGAAGACGGCAAGCTTCGAATAAGGGTAAGCTCTGCGGAATTTTGCTGAACCTGAATGTGGCAAATTGCCGTGTAGCCATAAAATCAACTGTTAGGGTCGATCTGCGCATGCGCACTGCAATAATTTTAGCCCGCTGCAGCTATAGTTTGCCTTAGTCTTCAAATGTTTAATGTGATTTAATTAGTGTTTCAACCTGTCTAACACCCATGTCTATTTGTGTACAGTGGTAGCTGAGCCTAAAGTTATTCAATGAGTATTTTATCCCATTCAGGAGTGCATTTTACGATACCTGGAGGAGCCGTTGTATGTTTTTATTAGTACTTTTGGAGAATTTTCTGAAATTAATATGTAAATTAATTCATTTAATCATGTTACAAACATGTATGTCAATGTATGTTGTAGTTTTGTGATCCCACCTTGCCTAAACTTTCCCAATAAACCCAGATTTAACTAACTAATTTACTGCAAATATTATAAAATATAACCTGCATAGTCAAAAAAATTGATAAAAATTAAAATATTAAAAATTGGTATTTCGACGCATGATAAGAAATTTCTCTATTATTTAATATTGCGAAATTAAGCACATTTTCAATAAATACGATATCGAGTTTTTACTTTTCGGCATAGTCAACAGATGACAGATGACAGGTACTTTCATCATCAATAATAAAAAAGAACTTCGCGATTAGAAAAAGTGCAATCGTTAATTTGTTCCAGTGAGTACAATAGTGGAACATGGACTGATATATCTTTTAGCCAAAGGATTAAGGTAGCAATTTACAACTTATTAAAATTTTAAAAATCTTCGAAATTGTTCCATATAACTTTACAAATTTCCGTGATCAAAAAATGCATTTCTGAATAGGAACGAAATGCTCATTGAATTAATGTAAAAATGTATTCAAAGGTCATAGCCTTAAGATATTTCCGAAAGTATCAAAACTAATATTTTTTTATTGAAAAACTCTTTGAAATATATATATTGTCAGTGATAATTCAATTTTGTCTGCATGTAGATATTTTTGTATATCTATGGCAACTTGTTCCATGCTAAAATGATGGCATTCAGCACCCAATCAGCGTCTTCGATGCAAAGCACTTGCTGTACAAACAAACAAGTTTACAACCACCGACATCAGTGAAAGTCCGACAGAGACCGCAATTTATCTTATTTTTGCTTTATTTGAATGTTCTTAGGATGGAAATCACAAATTTGCGACTCACGGGAGTAAAAGTAATCATCTATTTTACTTCCATAAATCGCAAATTTGTGATTTCCATTTCCAATAAACATTGTTATTGGGAGCAATTGAAATTTTCTTAAATAAATTTAACAAATAAAAGAAACGGTGGTTGAATTAAAAAAATAATTTTGAATGGTACTATAAAAGCCGATTAATAAGTAATAATCTAAGTTAAAGTCAAGGATTCTAAATTGAGTAGAAGGTTTCATGGACGTAACCTATCTGTTAGATCCACGGATGAACCTAATACGTTAAAAAAGAACCGTTTTATGACCCTTGAATTTGATGATGATATTGAAAATCTCACAGAAATGATTGATAGGTAACATCAAATTTCCATTGAAATGAAAATAGAAAAACAAGTCATAATAAGAAAATATAGTTTATCCTTCTTTTTTTCTTGAGGAAAAAAGAAGGATGGATAAGCGTTCATAAAACGCTTCTTGCCTCCTCAGCTGTTGAGAACTTTTCAGCTAAGATCATCTGGCGAGACAATCCGCATACAAACCCGTTGTACAATCGATTACAGATCGTTTGTGGAAACAATTTGAATAGTCTGAATAATCTTTTCACATCTACCTCCTCAAAAATGGAAAGAATCTTAAAGTTGTATTGAAAAGTATTCGTGGTGAAATAACTAATGAGAATCTAGGAAATGAACTCATTGATCTGGGTTTCAAAACTGTCAAGTATCCAACTAAGAAATGTCACAATAAGAAACTACTATCGATATTTCATGTGGAACTTCCTAAAAATTAAGCCAGCAAGAAAATTTATAATATCACAGATCTTTTCTAACTCAAAATTAAAGTTGAGAGCTATACGAAGAGACCTGGAACT
The DNA here is from genome assembly GCA_038380435.1 of Ryuthela nishihirai. Classification (NCBI taxonomy): domain Eukaryota; kingdom Metazoa; phylum Arthropoda; class Arachnida; order Araneae; family Heptathelidae; genus Ryuthela; species Ryuthela nishihirai. The sequence goes on along the minus strand of JAWZYU010000022.1, from coordinate 68,435,497 downwards.
GGCCATTACGATTGTTGCAGTGCCCAGGGCCAGCGCATTGTCTCTTTAAAATAAAATTACCAGAGAGGCTGTAAACACTTCCTTGTTCAAAACAAATACCAATATTGACGAAAGTTTGGAAATAGATCGTATATATACACAATAAGAATATTTCACTAATTTTTTAACAATATTCGCAGAAATCTGTATGATATAATTTGACATATTGCAGAATATGGTCATATTTTTAAATCCAAAGTCAAAAGACCAAAGCAAATCTTCCTTGAAAAAAAAATGATGACCATAATCAGTGGAATATTGACAATTAATCGGAAATTTTCCACTACTTCGATAAGATTATCTGGAAAAAAAATATTCTGCTCTCTCTTGGCAACCAAGGCTCACCCTACTCTGGTTGAAGTATGGGTAATCATCAATCACACATCAAGACTCACCCTACTGTGTATCTACAGTAGGGGTTCTCAACGTAGGATACGTGGAAAAATGTTTGATTACGCGGTGAGAGCTCAAACGTCGCTAGATCTCTTACAAAATAAAAAATAACCATTGTTATGTCATAATTATAATTTTATATGTATTTATGGAAGAGGAACGTCAGTTACATACACATATCCAGGGGGTGCGTGAAGCATTTAATTTTGAGAACCATTGAACTAAAGGGATTACATCACCTATGCCTTGAAGGACTAAAATTTAGAAGAAGGAAATGATGAGTGAATTCAGCTGGTGGTCCGACAAAGTGAGCTTTACGATATACGAAATGCTTATACCATGTATGGTGCTTAATATCGATTTACTTTGCTATTCTTTGCAGCTCAATTGGTAAAAGATAGAAATTTCAAAAGGATAATAATAAAATATATGCAGAGTCAAAACGCGTTAAATAAGGAAGTTTTCAGTTATGACTTTTAACTCATGCCATCTAGTGGATAAGAGAGATTTTAGAAGATAAGTTAAAATTACCTCTTTAGAAGGAGTTATACGGGAAAATTCTGAAGTATTACAATTCTAGGGCCTACAAAAAAATGAGAGTCCATTACAAAAATTTTTAATTCATGCATTTGAAAGAATTTTTTTTTCTTCAAAATCTAAAATTTCTAGATATGTGGATCACAAAATATATTCAAATATACTGGAGTAATAGGGAAAATAATTTTAAAATATTCTGTAATAGCAGAAAAACAACAGAAAAAAGTATTTCAAAATACACTAGAAAACAGTGAGAATCGCTTTCAAAATCCTAAAATATATGAAAAGAGACTGAATCACGTCGAAATCTTTCATAGTACTCTAGAATCAATAACAGAATAACTATAAAATCAATAGCGTGCAAAGGAATTGATGACAGACTACGTTGGAAAATACACTGCAATGGGAAACAGAACAACTAAAAGATCATAAAAAGGACCATAGTGAGAAAACGATTTGCTTCAAAAACTAAATTATACTTAACGGTGCTGGAAAAAACCAGAAAATTTCATAAAAATTCATTGGGATTGGTAAGAAGGCATTTCTGAAAATTCTAATATTTATCACTACAAAACATTTTTGAAATAGAACAGAAATATTATCCTGAAAATACTCGAACTTTGGATCTTTTCTCCTTCACTAAATCTTTTCCTTGCTTTTATATTTATTTTGCTCAAAATATATCTGTTGCTTCACTTTGAATCGGAATAGCGGGTTTAATAGACCAAAACCTAAGAAGGTCTAAGGAAAAGGACGCAAGCTTCGCACAACGGTAAGTGGCGTCGCTCTGCGGAATTTTGCCGAACCTGAATGTGGCAAATTGGGGTGCATCATAAAAACAACAGAAAGGAGCGATCTGCGAAGGAGCAGGGCAATAATTTTAGCCTGCTTCAGCTATAGTTTGCCTTATTCAAATGTTTAATATGATTTAATTAGTGTTTCAACCTATCTAACACCCATGTCTATTTGTGAATAATATTAGCTGAGCTAATATTATTCAATGAGTATTTTATCCCGTTCAGGAGGGCATTTTACGATACCTGGATAGCCGTTGTATGTTTTTTTTAGTACTTTGGGATAATTTTTAAAATAAATATGTAAATTAATACATTTAATCATCTTACAAGCATGTAAGTCAATGCATGTTGTAGTTTTGTGATCCCTGTAGCAAATCAATGTATATAGGATTCCGCATTTTGTTTCGAAAGTGTAGTTCTTTTTTATGGTTGATACGAGAAGTACCTAATGCCATCTGTTGAAAGTTCATACAAGTAACAAATTCGATATGATATTTTTTTAAAATATGTACAAATGTGTGATATGTAATTATAGAACACTTGTATCGTACATTGATGTATAAATCTCAATTTATTGTAATACATTGAATATTTTAGATTTTTCAAAATATTAAAATTTTCTTACAGTTGTTACCTATTTTAAAAAATGGGATTTTCTTAAAGAAAATAATTTCTAACACTCTTTTTTTTTCTCTATCGAAAAGTAGATTAAAAAAGTCTTCATTAAGGAGACACTTTGGAAATGAACATTTTTCAGAGTCAAAGTGTGTGTAAAATTAGTTACTTTGTGTAGGCCATTAAAAACCTTGTTTGGCGGGGAAAACATCATGCAGGGGACTCGCTCTTCATCCTGGCTAGGTAGCTTCACTGTAATTCACCAATTTGCCATGTTTAGAGGGTGCTACAATCGAAAGGTTTACGTTATGCCTATTGAAGGTTGCTCACTTCTCTCTTAAACAAGCCTTGCCTAAACTTTTCCAATAAACCCAGATTTAACTAACTTACTGCAAATATTATACAATATATCTTGTATAGCAAAAACAAATTGATCTTTATATTTCAACGCATGATAAGAAATTTTTCTATTATTTAATATTACGAAATTCAGCACATTTTAAATCAACACCATCTCGAGTTTTACTTCTCTGCATAATCAACAGATAGCAGCAGGTACTTTCATTATCAATAATAAAAAGGAAATTTGCGATTAGAAGAAAGTGCAGTCGTTATTATGTTCCAGTGAGCACAATACTGGAATATGGATTGATCGATCGTTTCGTCAAAGGATTAAGGTAGAATAAATTTTTAGAAATTTTCCAAATTGTTCCATATAAATTTACAGATTCTTGTGATCGGGGGATGCATTTCTGATAGGGACAAAACGCTCATTGAATTAATGTAACAGTGCATTCAAAAGTCATAGCCTTAAGATAGTTCCGATTGCATTAAAATTAATATTTTTTATTGAAAATCTCGTTGAAATATATACATTTCTCAGCCCACAAGACTTTAAGATTTCTAATGTGCAAAAAATATATCATCACAATTCAAGTTTGCCTGCATGTAGATATTTTTGTATATCTATTGGAAATTGTTCTGTGCTAAAATGATGGCATTCAGCACCCAAGCAGCGTGTTCGATGCAAAGCAGTTGCTGTACACACAAGCAAGTTTACAACCACCGACATCAGTGAAAGCCCGACAGGGAGCGCAATTTATCTTATTTTTCCGTTATTTGAATGTTCTTAGAATGGAAATCACAAATTTGAGACTCACGGGAGTAAAAGTAATCATCCATTTTACTTCCATAAATCGCAAATTTGTGATTTCCATTTCCAATAAACATTGTTATTGGAAGCAATTGAAATTTTCTTAAATAAATTTAACAAATAAAAGAAACGGTGGTTGAATTAAAAAATAATTTTGAATGGTAGTATAAAAGTCCGATTAATAAATAATAATCTAAGCTAAAGTTAAGGATTCTAAATTCAGTAGAAGGTTTCAAGGACGTAACCAATCTGTTAGATCCACGGATGAACCTAATACTTTAAAAAAGATCCGTTTTATGACCCTTGAATTTGATGATGATAGTGAAAATCTCACAGAAATGATTGATAGATAATATCAAATTTCCATTGAAATGAAAATACAAGAACAAGTCATAATAAGAAAATTATAGTTTATCCTTCTTATTTCTTGAGGAAAAAAGAAGGATGGATAAACCTTCATAAAACACTTCTTGCCTCCTCAGCTGTTGAGAACTTTTCAGCTAAGCTCTGTGGCGAGACAATCCGCATACAAACCCGTTGTACAATCGATTACAGATCGTTTGTGGAAACAGTTTGAATAGTCAGAATATTCTTTTCACATCTACCTCCTCAAAAATGGAAAGAATCTTAAAGTTGTATTGAAAAATATTCGTGGTGAAATAACTAATGAGAATCTAGAAAATGAACTCATTGTTCTGGGTTTCAAAACTGCCAAGTATCCAACTAAGAAATGGTCACAATAAGAAACTACTATCGATAATTCTAGTGGAGTTCCCTAAAAATTAATCCATTAAGAAAATTTATAATATCAGTGATATTTTGTAACTCAAAATTAAAGTTGAGAGCTATACGAAGAGACCTGGCCATTGCGGTTGTTGCAGTGCACAGGGCCAGCGCATTGTCTCTTTAAAATAAAATTACGTGAGCGGCTGTAAACACCTCCTGGTTTTTAACAAATAGAAGTATTGACGAAAATTTGGAAATAGATCATGCAAATATACACAATAGGAATATTTCACAAATGTTAAGGTTATTCGCAGAAATCTAAATGATACAATTTGACATATTACAAAATATGATCATATTGTTGAATCCAAAGTCAAAAGACTAAAGCAAATCTTTCTTTAAAAAATTGGTGAACATCCTCAGTGGAATATTGACTATTAATCAGAAATTTTACGTTACTTCGATAAGATGATCTAGAAGACAAAGTATTCTGCTCTCTCCTGTGAATCAAGGCTCACCCTACTGTGGTTGAAGTATGGGCAGCCATCAATCACACATCAAGACTCACCCTACTCTGTATCTACAGTAGGGGTTCTCAACGTAGGGTACGTGGAAAAATTTTTGGTTACGCCGTGACAGCTCAAAGTCGCTAGATCTCTTACAAAGTAAAAATTAACCATTGTTATGTCATAACTATAGTTTTATATATATTTATGAAAGAGGAACATCAGTTACATACACATATCCAGCGAGTACGTGAACATTTAATTTTGAGAACCATTGAAATAAAGGGATTACATCACCTATGCCTTGAAGGACTAAAATTTAGATGAAGGAAAGGATGAGTGAATTCAGCTGGTGCTCCGGCAAAGTGAGCTTTACGATATACGAAATGCTTAAACCATGTTTGGTCCTTGATATCGATTTACTTTGCTATTCTCTGCAGCTCAACTGGTAAAAGATAGAAATTTCAAAAGGATATATGCCGGATATATACTGAGTCAAAACGCGTTAAATAAGGAATTTTTCAGTTATGACTTTTAACTCATGTCATATAGTGGATAAGAGTGATTTTAAAAGCTATGTTAAAATTACCTCTTTAGAAGGAGATATACCGGAAAATTCTGAAGTATTACAATTCTAGGGCCTACAAAAAAATGAGAGTCCATTATAAAAATTTTTAATTATATTCATGCACTTCAAAGAATTTTTTTTTCAAGAACTAAAATTTCTAGATATATGGATCACAAAATATATTCAAATATATTGAAGTAAAGGGGAATATAATTTAAAAATACTCTGTAATAGCAGAAAAACAACAGAAAAAATATTTCAAAATACACTGGAAAACAGTGAGAATCGCTTCGAAAACCCTAAAATATATGAAAAAAGGCTGAATCACGTCGAAATCTTTCACAGTACTCTAGAATCAATAGCAGAATAACTATAAAATTAATTGCGTGCAAAGGAATTGATGACAGACTAAGTTCGAAAATACACTGCAAAGGGAAACAGAACAACTAAAAGATCATGGGGCGGGGGTGGCTCAGTCGGTAGCGCGCCAGGCTCGTAATCTGTAGTTCCCAGGTTCGAGTCCCAGCTGGGTCAGCGTTGAGATTTTTTTCCGCAAAATTTCCCCACCCTGCCCACGGTCAGTGGGGGACACCGATGGGCTTGAAAAGGCCGCCGTCCGTCGGATGGGACATTAAGCCATTGCCCCGTGTGCGCGAGAGCCATACCCTGTGCACGTTAAAGAACACACTGGATGGCCTTTATGGGAGGCTACCATCTGTCTCCCAACAGCTGTTCCAGTGGGTCCCCTCCCCCAACCTTCTCTTAGCCTTCGGGGTCCTTGTGGCCTGGCCATTTAGCCCATGGTGTGCAAAACATTGCCACTCAGAGGTAAAACAATCCAATCCAACTAGAAGATCATAAAATGCACCATAGTGAAAAACAGATTTGCTTCAAAAACTAAATTATACTGAAACGGTGCTGGAAAAACCAGAAAATTTCATAACAATTCTTTGAGATTGGTAAGAATGCATTTCTCAATATTCTAATATTTATCACTACGAAACATTGTTGAAATAGAACAGAAATATTATCCTGAAAATACTAGAACTTTGGATATCTTCTCCTTCACTAAATCTTTTCCTTGCTTTTATATTTACTTTGCTCAGAAATATATCTGTTGCTTCACTTTGAATCGGAATAGGGGGTTTAACAGACCAAAACCAAAGAAGGTCTAAGGAAAAGGACGCAAGCTTCGCACAACGGTAAGTGGCGCCGCTCTGCGGAATTTTGCCGAACCTGAATGTGGCAAATTGGGGTGCATCATAAAAACAACAGAAAGGGGCGATCTGCGAAGGAGCAGGGCAATAATTTTAGCCTGCTTCAGCTATAGTTTGCCTTATTCAAATGTTTAATATGATTTAATTAGTGTTTCAACCTGTCTAACACCCATGTCTATTTGTGAACAGTGGTAGCTTAGCTAATATTATTCAATGAGAATTTTATCCCGTTCAGGAGGGCATTTTACGATACCTGGATAGCCGTTGTATGTTTTTTTAGTACTTTTGGAGAATTTTTAAAATTAATATGTAAATTAATACATTTAATCATCTTACAAGCATGTAAGTCAATGCATGTTGTAGTTTTGTGATCCCTGTAGCAAATCAATGAATATAGGATTCCGCATTTTGTTTCGAAAGTGTAGTTCTTTTTTATGCTTGATACGAGAAGTACCTAATGCCATCTGTTGATGCCACATGATAATATTCATATATGATAATGATATATGATAATATTGATATATGATAATGCCATATGATATATTTTCAAAATATGTACAAATGTGTGATATGTAATTATAGAACACTTGTATCGTACATTGATGTATAAATCTCAATTTATTATAATACATTGAATATTTTAGATTTTTCAAAATATTAAAATTTTCTTACAGCTGTTACCTATTTTGAAAAATGGGATTTTCTTGAAGAAAATAATTTCTAACACTCTTTTTTTTTTCTCTAACGAAAAGTAAATTAAAATGGTCTTCATTAAGGAGACACTTTGGAAATGAACATTTTTCAGAGTCAAAGTGTGTGTAAAATTAGTTACTTGGTGTAGGCCATTAAAAACCTTGTTTGGCGGGGAAAACATCATGCAGGGGACTCGCTCTTCATCCTGGCTAGGTGGCTTCACTGTAATTGACCGATTTGCCATGTTTAGAGGGTGCTACAATCGAAAGGTTTGCGTTACGCCTATTGAAGATTGCTCACTTCTCTCTTAAACAAGCCTTGCCTAAACTTTTCCAATAAACCCAGATTAAACTAACTAACTTACTGCAAATATTATACAATATGTCTTGTGTAGCAAAAACAAACTAATCTTTATATTTCAACGCATGATAAGATATTTCTCTATTATTTAATATTACGAAATTCAGCACATTTCAATCAACACCATATCGAGTTTTACTTCTCTGCATAATCAACAGATAGTAGCAGGTATTTTCATCATCAATAATTAAAAGGAAATTTGCGATTAGAAGAAAGTGCAGACGTTATTAGTTCCAGTGAGCACAATACTGGAACATGGATTGATATATCATTTTGTCAAAGGATTAAGGTAGAATAAATTTTTAGAAATCCTCCAAATTGTTCCATATAAATTTACAGATTCTTGTGATCGGGGGAAGCATTTCTGATAGGGACAAAACGCTCATTGAATTAATGTAACAGTGTATTCAAAAGTCATAGCCTTAAGATAGTCCGATTGCATTAAAATTAATATTTTTTCATTGAAAATCTCGTTGAAATATATACATTTCTCAGCCCACAAGACTTTAAGATTTTTAATGTGCAAAAAATATATCATCACAATTCAAGTTTGCCTGCATGTAGATACTTTTGTATATCTATTGGAAATTGTTCTGTGCTAAAATGATGGCATTCAGCACCCAAGCAGCATGTTCGATGCAAAGCAGTTGCTGTACACACAAACAAGTTTACAACCACCGACATCAGTGAAAGCCCGACAGGGAGCGGAATTTATCTTATTTTTCCGTTATTTGAATGTTCTTAGAATGGAAATCACAAATTTGAGACTCACGGGAGTAAAAGTAATCATCCATTTTACTTCCATAAATCGCTGTGTTTGGCAATTAAAATCCGAAAACCCACTATTTATATAAAAATATTTGTGATTTCCATTTCCAATAAACATTGTTATTGGAAGCAATTGAAATTTTCTTAAATAAATTTAACAAATAAAAGAAACAGTGGTTGAATTAAAAAATAATTTTGAAACTTACTATAAAAGTCCGATTAATAAATAATAATCTAAGTTAAAGTTAAGGATTCTAAATTCAGTAGAAGGTAAAAAGCAATCTGTTAGATCCACGGATGAACCTAATACTTTAAAAAAGATCCGTTTTATGACCCTTGAATTTGATGATGATTTTGATAATCTCACATGCTTGCAGAAGATACTCCGTTGGTTTGGCCATGTTGCCCGTATGGATAATTATAGATTGGCGAATAGGGTTATTAACAGTGTGCCTAAAGGCCTCAGAAAGAAGGGGAGACCTAGGATGCGGTGGGCAGACAATGTCAAACAGGACCTTGTTAGAATTGGTGTGCAGTGGCCAGATGCAGTAGATATAGCTCAGGATAGACTTGCTTGGAGAACTAAATTGCACGGTCTGGTTGGACCTCCATAGCCCATGGCTGCTTGAGGATGATGATGATGACAATGATGTTTAGCAGGAGTTATAAGGGAAAACTCTGAAGTATTACAAGGCCTTAATAATTGTGCACCATTACAATAATTTTTGTATTATATTAATATATTTCAAACTATTTTTTTTGAAGAACTAAAATTTGTAGATAAAGGCATCACAAAATATCTTCAAATACAGAGGAGTAGATGGGAAAATAGTTTTAAAATATGGTGTAATAGCAGAGATGAAAAACAAATGTAAAATTTACTTCAAAATACAGACAGTGAGAATCGGTTTCAAAATCATAATATACATGAAATGGATGGCTGAATCACCTCGAACTCTATCACAGTACAATAAATGCAATAGCAGAATAACTATAAAAATCAGTGACGTGCACAGGAATTGATAACAGAATATGTTCAAAAATACACTGCAATGGGAAACAGAACAACTAAAGATCACAAAATTCACCGAAATGAAAACAGATTTCCTTCAAAAACTAAATTATAGTGAAACGATGCTGGAAAAACCAGAAAATATTGTAAACATGCATTGAGTTAGTTAAGATGACATTTCTGAAAATATTAATATTTATCACTAGAAAACACTGTTGAAATAGAGTAGAAATATTATTCTGAAAATAATCGAACTTAGGTTTTTTCCTCCTCCCCTAAATTTTTCCTTTCTTTTACATTTACTTTGTTCAAAATAATATATCAGTTGCTTTACTTTGAATCGGAATAGGGGTTTAACACAGAACTTTCCCAATAAACTGAGGAATAACTAACTTACTGCATACATTACAGAAATATCCTTTATATTTCAACACATGATAAGAAATTTCTCTATTATTTAGTATTACGAAATTCAGCATATCTGCAACAAATATCTCATCGAGTTTTTACTGCTCTGCATAGTCAACAAATGGCAGCAGGTATTTTCATCATTAATAATAAAAAGAAATTTCGTGATTAGAAGAAACTGCAGTCATTAATATGTTCCAGTGAGTACAATACTAGAACGTGGATTACATATATTTTCGCCAAAGGATTAAGGTCGGAATTACATCTTATTAAATTTTTAGAAATCTTCGAAATTTTTCCAAATAACATTAGAGATTGCCGTGATTATAAAATGCATTCCTGATAGTCACAAAATGCTCATTCAATTAATGTAACAATGTATTGAAAAGTCATAGCCTTAACTTAGTTTCGGAAATATTAAAATTAACATTGTTTTATTGAAAAACTCTACATTTGTCATTCCAAAAGACTTGAAGATCTCGCAAGTGCAAAAAATATATCAACACAATTCCAGTTTGCCTGCATGTAGATATTTTGTATATCTATGGCAAATTGCTCCATGCTAAAATGATGGCATTCAACACCCAAACAGCGTCTTCCATGTAAAGCAGTTGCTGTACACGCAAACAAGTTTACAAATACCGACATCAGCGAAATTCCTACAGGCAACGCTATTTATCTTATTTTTGATTTATTTGGATGTTCTTAGAATGGAAATCACAAATTCGCCAATTACGGGAGTAACAGGAAACAACACATTATACTTCCATAAATCACGAATTTGTGATTTCCATTTCCAATAAACATTGTTATTGCAAGCAATTTAAATTTCCTTAAATAAATTTTAACAAATAAAAAAACGGTGGTTGAATTAAAGAGTAATTTTGAATGGCACTATATAAGTCTGATTGATAAATAAAAATCTAGGTTAAATTATTTTCATTCTGAATAACACCATATATGAAATATTTAAATAGAGAGTAAGGGAGTTTAAAGAGAGTAGCTGGATTCACGGATGTAAACGATTTTTTACATACACGGATGAACCCAGAACGTTAAGAAAGAACCGTTTTATGCCCCTTGAAGTTAATGAGGACATTGAAAATCTCACTGAAATCACAGATAGCGAACACAAAATTTCGATTCAAATGAAAATAAAAAAATAAGTGATAAGAAGCATAAACTATATTTTCTTATTATTTTCTTGAGGAGAAGTGAAGGATGGATAAATTTTCATAAAGTGCTTCTATTAGATATTCAATTTAGAACCTATAAAATGAACTCATTGATCTGGGCTTTCGAATCTCCCAAGTATCCAACTAAGGATTTGTAAAGATAAGAAACTACTAAATACATTTCTTGTGGAGCTTCTAAAAAATGATGGCCGCAAGAAAACTTATAATATCACAGATCTTTTCTAACTCAAAATTAAAGTTCAGAGCTGTAGGAAGAGACCTGGAACTGCCCATTGCGATTGTTGCAGTGCCCAGTGCCCGTGCATCGTCTCTTCAGAATAAAATTACCAGAGCGATTGTAAATACCACTTATTTCATAATAAATACCAATATTGACGAAAGTTTGGAAATAGGTCGTACAAATACACAGAATAATAATATTTCACTATCTTTTTAAGGATATTCGCAGAAATCTAAATGATATAATTTCACATATTACAGAATATGATCATATTCTTAAATCCAAAATATTATAATTTCAAAAAATATATGATGACAATCCTCAAAAGGAATATAGAGAATTAATCACAAATTTTCCATCACTTCGATAAGATGATCTGGAAGACAAAATTTTCTGCTCTCTCCTGCCAATCAAGGCTCACCCTACTTTGGTTGAAGTAGGGTTAGTCATCAATCACACATCAAAACTCATCCTATTGTGCATCTACAGTAAGGGTTCTCAACGTGGGGTAGGTGGTAAATATTTTTGGGTACGCCGCGAGGTATCAAAAGTCGCTAGATCTAGTAAAAAAGTAAAAAATGAACATTGTTATGCCATAACTATTTTTGTATATCTGCAAAATAGGAACGTCAGTTATATACACATTTCCAGGAGTACGTGAAGCATTAATTTTGAGAACCAGTCACCTACAGTGATTACATCACCTAAGCCGTGAAGAACTACAATTTAGATGAAGGAGATTATAGGTGAAATCACATGGTGCTCCGAGAAAGTGAACTTTGCGTTATACGAAATGCTTATACCCTGTTTAATCCTTAATATCGATTTAGTTTACTACTCTATAGAGGTCAATTGCTAAAAGATAGAAATTTCAAAAGAGATGATAGATGCAGTGTCAAAACGCGTTAAATAGGGAATTTTTTTCAGTTACGACGTTTAACTCATGTCATCTAGTGTATAAGAGTGGTTCTAAAAGCTACGTTAAGAGTACCTGTTTAGCAGGAGTTACACGGGAAAACTGAAGTATTACAATACTTCAGTTATAATAAAATGAGTGTCCATTACATTAAATGTTTTATTATATTTTTATATTTGAAACTATTTTTTTCGAAGAACTCAAACTCCTAAGTAAAGACATCTTAAAATATCTTCAAATACATTGGAGTAGATGGGAAAATAGTTTTAAAATATGCTCTAATAGCAGAGCTAAAAAAAAGGAAAGTTATAAATTACTTCAAAATACACTGGAAAGATTGTGGGAATAGCTTTCAAAACCCTAATACACATGAAATGGATGGCTCAACCACCTCTAAATCTTTCACAGTACAATAGAAACAATAGCAAAACAACTATGAAATCAATAATGCGCACAGGATTTGAAAACAGAATATGTTCAAAAATGCACTGCAATGGGAAACACAAGAACTGAAAAATGATAAAATATGCCGTAATAACAACAGATTTCCTTCGAAAACTAAATTATAGCGATATGGTGCTGGAAAAAACAGAAAATTTTGTAAAAATGCATTGAGATAGGTAAGAAGACAGTTCTGAAAATACTAATATTTATCACTACAAAACACTGTTGAAATACAGCAGAAATATTATCGTGAAAATACTCGAACTAAGGTTCTTTTCTCCTCCCCTAAATCTTTTCCTTGATATTATATTTACTTTGTTCAAAATATATATATCTGTTGCTTCACTCTGAATCGGAATAGGGGTTTTAACAGACCTAAACTTTCGCAATAAACCCAGATAAAACTAATTTACTGTAAATATTATACAACATAACCTGTATAGCCAAAACAAATTGAGCTCTATTATTTAACGCATGATAAAAAATTTCTCTATTATATAGTATTACGAAATTCAGCACCATTTCAGTAAATATCGCATCGAGTTTCTGCATAGTAAACTCTCTGCATAGTAAACAGATGGCAGCAGGTACTTTAATCATTGATAATAAAACGGAAATTCGCGATTAGCAGAAACTACAGTCATTAATATGTTCCACTGAGCAAAATACTGGAAAATGGATTGATACATCTTTTTGCCAAAGGATGAAGATAGCATATTCATCATCATCATCATCATCATCCTCAAGCAGCCATGGGCTACGGAGGTCCAACCAGACCGTGCAATTTAGTTCTCCAAGCAAGTCTATCCTGAGCTACATCTACTGCATCTGGCCACTGCACACCAATTCTAACAAGGTCCTGTTTGACATTGTCTGCCCACCGCATCCTAGGTCTCCCCTTCTTTCTGAGGCCTTTAGGCACACTGTTCATAACCCTATTCGCCAATCTATAATTATCCATACGGGCAACATGGCCAAACCAACGGAGTCTCTCTCTGCACAATATGCTGCTTAAAGGAGGTTGCAAACTCCTTTTCCTAATCTCATCATTAGTTACAAAGTTGAACCACCTAATGCCCAAGATACTGCGTAAGCATCTGGAATCAAAAGCATCTAGTTTCCTGTTATCTTGTTTACAAAGTGTCCAAGTTTCACTACCATAACTAACCCTAGAAAGAACCAAACTATTATACAGTCTAATTTTAGTTTTTAGGTGTATACGCCTATTTCTCCACACTCTCCATAGATTCTTAAAAGTCCCAGCAGCAATCCCTATTCGTCTGTTAATCTCATGCCGCACATCACCATTATCTGCTACACAGCTCCCAAGATAATTAAACTGTGACACCTGCTCAAGACTGCAACCATTCAGATTAACTGAATCACAGCCTGCCTGACCAATTTTCATCACTTTAGTTTTCTCTCTGTTTATAACCAAACCTACTCTACTACCAGTCTCATCAACGGCTCGAATGAAAGAGTTCATCTCATCAACATCATTTGCCAGAAGGGCTAAATCATCAGCATAATCTAAATCAGAAATTTTCCTATCTCCAGCCCATTTAAGGCCAAAATCTTTCCCTTGAAGTGAATTTCGCATAACATAATCAATAACCAAGCTAAAGAGAAAAGGAGACAAAATGCACCCTTGTCGAACACCAGAAGTAATGCTAAACCAATTGCTACAAGCCTTACCAACTCTCACACACGACTCAGTGTTATTATAGAGAGCTTTCATAATGTTAACTAACTTGTCTGGTATACCATATGATCTCACAATCAACCACAAATTATGACGATCAACAGAGTCGAAAGCCTTTTTGAAATCAACAAAGCTAGCAACCAAAGGTTTCTGAAACTCTAAACATTTCTCAAGAATCTGCCTAAGTGAAAATATCTGATCTACACATCCCCTACCACTTCTGAATCCACATTGCTCATCACGCAATTGCCTGTCAACCAGATTCTTAATTCTATTAAGCACAATCATGGAAAGAACTTTACCTGGAACAGAGAGTAGGCTGATACCCCTATAGTTATCACAAGAACTGCAATCGCCTTTTTTGAAAATAGGGATAACAATAGCTCTGGTAAAATCCTTAGGAACCATGCCTTTATCATAAAAGAGATTCAGAATTTCAGTCATCCAAGTGGTAACCGAAACATTCCCAGCTCTAAGCATTTCCGTAGTAATTTCATCTACCCCTGGGGATTTATGAAGTTTAAGTTTAGAAACAGCCAAACTAACTTCAGATTGTGTTATAGGGCCAACATTAAAGCCACCAATGCATCTATCATCATTGCAAACAATGGGAGTAGAACTAACTACATTGTTTAGAACATCACTGAAATGCTCAGCCCACCTAGCCATGACAGAATCCTCCCCTTCTATAACCTTACCTTGTTTATCCTTCAATCCTTGTATGCCTGTCCGTTTTCTACCACACAAAACATTAACTATCTGGTACAGCTCTCTGCTGTTGTGCTGTCTAACTGCTTCCTCGGCTTTGTCAGCCAAACCATCAAGCCAAAAATTTTTATCAGCAGCTAACTGATCCTTTACAAGTTTATTAAGGTCTCTGTAATGCTTTCTATTAGGACTAGTAGGGTATTGATTAAGGGCATTCCTGCAGTTCTTTCTTTCCGAAATAAGCTCAAGTGCCTTATCACTCAGATAATTTTGCCTCTTCTGCTCCTTTTTTCCTAAAAGAGTACTGTTAGTGTCCAAAAAAGCCTGTTTAAAATGATCCCATTCTTCCTCAACTTCAGTAGTAAGCAAACCATGACTGTCATAATGACTAAGTAACCTATCATGGTAAGCTTTGGCTATAACTGGATCTTTCAGAGCTTCAGTATTAAAAGTAAATTTTTTAACCCTAGCACAACACTTTTTAAGTTTAAGTTGCAACATACTTTTAACAAGGTAATGGTCAGATCCAATTTCAGCTCCCCTATATGCCCTGGTATTCCTAACAGAACTAGTCCATTTGCTGTTAATTAATATGTAATCAATCATATTCTTATGCAGCCCATCAGGTGAAACCCATGTGTACTTATGTATGTCGCGGTGTTTGTAATAAGTGTTAGTTATTCTGAATCCATTGAGTTTACTTACCTGTAGGAGACGTTGCCCATTGCTATTGCAGCTACCAATACCAAAAGGGCCTATTACTCCTCCCCAAAGGTCAGAGTCAGTACCAACTTTGGCATTGAAGTCACCAAGAACAAGGGTAATATCTCCTTTCTTGACAGAATTCAAAATATCCTGAAGTTGTTCATAAAACCTATCCTTCTCATCCTCATCGGCATCCTCAGTGGGGGCATAACAGCAGATAACATTCAAGTCTTTAACGCTTGTCTGAAATTTTGCTGTAAGAAACCTTTCATTAATGCACTCATATCCTAGAAGAGCATCACTAGCGTGTCTGCTGAGAAGCAGACCCACTCCTTGGTGATGCTTATTGTCGTCCCTCCCTGAAAAGAGAAATTTAAGATTATTTTTAAGAATCTGACCTTTATCTGTCCATCTGGTCTCTTGCAAGCCGAGAATATCTAAATTATAACGGTGGAATTCTTGTGTGAGGACATCAAGAGAAAAAGCTCTGTGCAGAGTCCTCACATTCCAACTACCTATGGAGAGAAAATGGTTAGTGGGATGTTTAAAGAAACTATGTTTATTGAGAGAGGGAATGCCGACAATATCAAACAGCCCCCTAATCGCAGACATGGGGCAAAGACCCGTTCCCCCACTACTAAAGGCTGAAGCCATCTACACTGGAAGACTTCCTCCAATGTAGAATTTGACGATGCCAATAGAAGCAAAGAGTTCAGGTGCCTGCGATGACTTCTGCTCAGGATTATCCACCAGCTGATAAACATATCCTGTGGATCTATTCACTTGGGGCTGTCAACCCACAAACAAAAAGAAAACACAGCGGAAGATTTTCCCTCCACAGAAGCCCACCAGTGCAGCAAAATCAGGATCCATAATCAAGCTCAGAGCCATATATCTGTCCAGTCCAGTAGGTTTACATGGTCAGCACCAGGACCCTGTGTGGTTGACCACTCCTCAGCAGGGTAGAAAAAAAAGAAAAGTAGCCATAGTTGTCCAGATCAGTAGGCCACACTAATCTGGCAGCCCTCCCCTTCCGTTCACTTCCACAAGAGAGTATCTCTTTTGAAAGTTACTAACGGTCCGCACCACGAGAAGGCGGGGTTGGACATTAGGTGCTAGGCCTGGCCGGTTCTATGCATCATCACAGGGGATTGGTGCATAGCTCTCCTTCCAGTGATTACCTAGCTACCATTTACAGACCGATAGCATATTACAACTTATTAAATATTTAAAAATCTCCCCAATTTTTTCAAATAATTTTACACATTCCCGTGATAGGAAACTGCATTTCTGAAAGGGACAAAATACTCATTGAATTAATGTAACAATGTATTCAAAAGTCATAGCCTTAAGTTAGTTTCGGAAATATTAAAATTAACATTGTTTTATTGAAAAAATCGTTGAAATATATACATTTGTCAGTCCAAAAGACATGAAGATCTCGCAAGTGGAAAAGATATATCAACACAATTCCAGTTTGCCTGCATGCAGATATTTTTGTATATCTGTGACAAATTGTTCCATGCTAAAATGATGGCATTCAGCACCTAAACAGAGTCTGCCATGCAAATCAGTTGCGGTACACACAAAAAAGTTTACAACAACCGACATAGCAAAATTTCGACAGGCAGCGCTATTTATCTTGTTTTTGTTCTATTTGTATGTTCCTAGGATGGGAATCAAAAATTCGCAAGTTACGGATTCGTGATCCATTAATCACGAATTTGTGATTTCCATTTCCAATAAATATTGTTATTGTTATATCGTATATCGTAATAGTCAGTTTCCCGGAGCACCAGGTGAATTTACCCATAATCTCTTGCATCTAATATGTAGTACTTCAAGGCATTGGTGATGTAATCACTGTAGATATTTGAACCACACTAGGTGTAGATAGTTGAACCACACTAGGTGGGCCCTGACGGTCATGAGAGATAAGAATGATTAATATTCCAGATCATCTTATCGAAGCATGGAGAGTTTATGACTATTTGTCAATGATCCATCAGAGGAGGGGCGGGGGTGGCTCAGTCGGTAGCGCGCCAGGCTCGTAATCTGTAGTTCCCAGGTTCGAGTCCCAGATGGGTCAGCGTTGAGATTTATCTCCCCAAAATTCCCCGCCCTGCCCACGGTCAGTAGGGGACACCGATGGGCTTGGAAAGGCCGCCGTCCGTCGGATGGGACGTTAAGCCGTGGCCCCGTGTGCCGGAGAGACATACCCTGTGCACGTTAAAGAACACGCTGGATGGCCTTGACGGGAGGCTACCATCTGTCTCCCAACAGCTGTTCCAGTGGGTCCCCTCCCCCAACCTTCTCTGAGTCTTCGGGGTCCATGTGACCTGGCCATTTAGCCCATGGTGTGCAAAAGAGTGCCGCTCAGAGGTAAAACAACCCAAAATCCATCAGAGGATAATCAGCAGCCTTTTCAAGCAAGATTTGATTTGGTCTCTTCACTTTGGGTTTAGCAGTATTGATCATATTTTGTTATATGCCTAATTATATCATTTGTATTTCTACCAATATCGTTAAAAAAGTTTCGGGAGATCTTTTTAATGTATGTATTTATATGATCAATTTTCAGATCTTTGTGAATATTCCTGTTTATTATGAACCGTGGGGCGTTTACAACCGCTCTGGTAATTTTATTCTGAAGAGTCTGAAGCTTCTTACAGTTGGTGATATTAGTCTGATTCCAGACTGGGCATGCATAAGTGATTGTAGGCCTAATGACCATTTTTTAGATTAGAAGTTTATTGCTTAACGACATGATAGAATGTCTCCCAATAAGTGAATTTAAGTTACATCCAACTGCTCGTGCTTGATTGATCACTTTATCTATGTGTTGAGACCATTTCAATTTTGAGTGCAAGACAACTCCAAAGTAATCAGCAGTATCCAGGATTTGACTCCATGGGATGTCTGCATTAAAGATTCTGGTCTGAACTGGATTTGACACTCTTTTGTGAGTGAAAAGTATAGATTAACTTTTCTCAGCATTTATCTTAATCTTCCATTTGGAACACCATTCTTCCAGTTCATTGAGTCCAGCTTGCAGTTTCGTGATTGCAAGCTTGGGATTAAGCGAAGGAGCAAGAATGGCAGTATCATCCGCGTAGAGGGCTACGTTACTTTTGGCTGGAGAAGGGATGTTATGTGTGTAGATGTTATATAGGGTGGGACATAAAAGAGAGCCTTGGGGCACCCCTGATTCAATATATCTCTCAGAGGACAGAACGTTTCGAGTGCAAATCCAAGAGGCTATTTGATATATACGAGTTTATAAATTTAATAAGCGATATGGGAAATTTAGTACGTATGAGCTTATAAATAAGTCCATCAAGCCAGACTTTGTCGAATGCTTTGGATACATCCAAAAAGACCACAGCCACTGTTTCATTTTTGTTCAAACTTGCAGAAATAATTTCCACCAGTCTGAGAAGTTGATGGACAGTAGAGTGTTCTTTTCTGAACCCAAACTGGATATTGGGGATTATATTATTGGTATTTGTAAAGTCGGTTATTCTATTCAGGATAATCCACTCGAACAGCGTATCCATGCAGGAGAGTAAGCTGATCGGGTGGTAATATTGTGGAAATATCAGTTCTTTTCCAGGCTTGGGTATAACCCTGATATTTGCCATTTTCCAAATCTTGGGGAAATGCCTGAGTTTCAAAAGCCTGTTGAAAATGTTGCAAAACCAGACCAGTGCTTTAGTTGATAGATTTTTTTAAAATACTGTTTGATATGAGATTAGGACAAGGAGCCTTCTTCGTTTTGAGCTGTTTGATAGCCAAAGAAATCTCTTGTGGTGTAGTAAATCTGATATGTGCACTTCACCTGCGCAAAGTTGTTGAGCATATCTTCCACCATATCAATTGTGTCATCATCTGATGGCTCATCGTTGTCTCTGAACTGCAATTCAAACACATCAGCAAAAGCTTCTGCTTTAACTGTGTTGATGAAAACTATCCCATTCCATGAATTGGCGGGAAGTTAGTGTATTTATTCTTAAGGGTTTTGGTGATTTGCCAAATTGGGTTGTCTATTGTAGTAAGAGATCTGATTTTCTCCTCACAGGAGACATTTCTAAAGTCTTTAATTGCTTCTCTCACCTGACAATTCAGCTTATAAAATTTCCTTTTCACCTGCTGGTCCCTGGTACTTTGCCAGTTTCTCCTGATGCGATTTTTAAGCGAGATAAAGTCTTTAATACATTGAGAGAGAGAGTTGTAATCTTTTGAATTTTGAACTCTTTTACTAACACGATTTCTGATATCATGAATTTCGTTACAGAAATTTGTAATTTCGTTATTAATATCCTCAATATTCTTTAACCTTGGGTTTGCAAACGTTTCCTGATTAAGGGTTTTTTTACAGTTATCTCAATTAGTGAGTAAAGTCTTTTAATGGATTCTTCTGTATTTCCAAATTATTCGAGTATAATTGGCAGATGGTCCGAGTTTAATTGATTTATTACTCTGAGGATGTAATCTGGGTTGCAGTTTCCAATAATAATAATGTCCAAAACTTCGGGTCTAAAATATGTATTCGCAGGATAATAGGTATATTCCTGGGGGACATCAACCATGAGTCCCGTAATCGCAGAGTAATTATGGAGTATATTTCAATTTTTGTTACTACGTCTCGAGTGCCACATTTGATTTTTACAGTTAAGGTCTCCTGCAACTATGGTAGGAGTGTTTTTGTCAAAAATTATGTTTAGTTCTTTTGGAAGAAGAGGCGTATTCGGAGGCTTGTATGCTGCGAGCAGAGTAAGTTCTACAATTTGAGTGAAAGGGAGTGTAATGGTTGTGAGTTCCAAGTTTTTGAAGTTAGTGAAAGTGATTTCATGATGCGGTATGTTCGTTTTCACAATGATAGCTGTACCGCCTCCTTTGTTGTGGGTTCTGTCATTTCGGTACACATTATAGTTAGGAATTTTAATAGAGTCACTGGTTTTCAGATGTGTTTCGACACTACCAAGTTATGGAAAGCCGCGACTATCTACGTCGGGGGCAAGTCTATACCACATAGATGCATCTCATCCCCAACAATACTATGGCGAGCTGTCCTATAGAAGGAAATCTCATCCATTGGTCAAAACCTGGAATTTACTCTGTTCCCCAGTTAGTCATGAACATGGATATATAGATCCAAGTTCGCTCGGCACCCGGGGTGGAAGCTCTTAGTGGGACCCAGACTTTGAAAAGGGCCCTTGCCTACTAGGGGACGAAATCCGTTCTGCAGGGCTTTGAACTGCTCTACTGAGCACCTGATTTTGAGTCTTGGCACTGTCCAAACGGGCCACTGAAGCGGTCAGCAGTGTCTTCGACCTCGGTTGATGATTTTGGCTTTAAATGGGCTGGAGATGCGAAAATTTCTGATTTAGATTTTGCTGATGATTTAGCCCTTTGTGTTCATGAGATGAACTCTTTCATTCGAGCTGTTGATGAAACTGGTAGTACAGTAGGTTTGGTTATAAACGGAGAGAAAACAAAAGTAATGAAAATTGGTCAGGCAGGCTGTGATTCAGTTAATCTGAATGGTTGCAGTCTTGAGCAGGTGTCACAGTTTAATTATCTTGGAAGTTATGTAACAGATACTGGTGATGTGCGGCATGAGATTAACACACGGATCGGGATTGCTGCCTGGAATTTTAAGAATCTATGGAGGGTGTGGAGAATTAGGCGTATACACCTAAAGACTAAAATTAGACGGAATAATAGTTTGGTTCTTTCTAAGGTTAGTTATGGTAGTGAAACTTGGACACTTTGTAAACCAGATAACAGGAAACTAGATGCTTTTGATTCTAGATGCTTATATAGTATCTTGGGTATTAGGTGGTTTAACTTTGTAACTAATGATGAGGTTAGGTTAAGGAGTCTGCAACCTCCTTTAAACAGCATATTGTGCAGAGAGAGACTCCGCTGGTTTGGCCATGTTGCCCGTATGGATAATTATAGATTGGCGAATAGGGTTATGAACAGTGTGCCTAAAGGCTTCAGAAAGAGGGGAGACATGGGATACGGTATGTAGACAATGTTAAACAGGACCTTATTAAATTTGGTGTGCAGTGACCAGATGCAGCTCAGGAGAGATATGCTTGGAGAACTAAACATAATGGTCTGGTTGGACCTCCGTAGACCATGGCTGTTTGAGGATGATGATGATGGGCAAATCAAATGCAGTTGGGAAAATTCACACTGACTTGCTGCAATTTAGGCTGATATAGATATTGGGATTATTTCTGTGAAATTATGGCTAGTTGGCAAAATTGGAAGTTACATGGGGATGCAGGAAAGCTGTTAAAATAGAATAACCCTTCCCCCTCGGAGCGAAAATTTAGGTACGAACCTGAAAGAGATATTATTTTCTCAGTTGGCAAAATGTGATTTTTGAATCGGAAAATTTTCGATTTATCCCCCCCAACCCCGCCAACCATAGTCCTTCGCTATGCCTCTGGACCGAAGTCATTGATGACGACTGCCTCAGAGCTAGCGTAGCAACACAGTTTGTCTTGCTGAAAACGTCGCTAGCTGCCTAACTAATAATGTCAGTTACAGCTTTTTTTTGGGTCGAAATCATTTTTCTTGTTCGAAAAATAAACCTATTTAAATATAAAACTGAAGTTTTATGAAATCGAAGGTTCCTATTTCCTTGGGATTTGAGTTGGTGTAAATGGTACCTAGGTAGTCACTGGAAGGAGAGTTATGCACCAACCCCCTGCGATGCTGGATAGAACAGGCCAGGCCTAGCACCTAATGTCCGACCCCGCCTTCTCGTGGTGCAGACCGTTAGTACCTTTCAAAAAGATACTCTCTTGTGGAAGTGAACGGAAGGGGATGGCTGCCAGATAAGTGAGGCCTACTGATCTGGACAACTATGGCTACTTTTCTTTTTTTTTTTCTACCCTGTTGAGGAGTGGTCAACACACAGGGTCCTGGTGCTGACCATATAAACTTACTGGAGTGCACAGATATATAGCTCTGAGCTTGATTATGGATCCTGATTTTGCTGGACTGGTGGGCTTCTGTGGAGGGAAAATCTTCCACTCTGTTTTCTGTTTGTTTGTGGGTTGACAGCCCCAAGTGAATAGATTCACAGGATATGTTTATCAGCTGGTGGATAATCCTGGGCAGAGGTCATCTCAGGCACCTGAACTCTTTGCTTCTATTGGCATCGTCAAATTCTACATTGGAGGAAGTCTTCCAATGTAGATGGCTGCAGACTTTAGTGGTGGGGGAACGGGTCTTTGCCCCATGTCTGCGATTAGGGGCCTGTTTGATATTGTCGGCATTCCCTGTCTCAACAAACATAGTTTCTTCAAACATCCCACTAACCATTTTCTCTCCACAGGTAATTGGAATGTGAGGACTCTGCACAGAGCTTTTTCTCTTGATGTCCTCACACAAGAATTCCACCATTATAATTTAGATATTCTCGGCTTGCAAGAGACCAGATGGACACATAAAGGTCAGATTCGTAAAAATAATTTTAAATTTCTCTTGTCAGGGAGGGACGACATTAAGCATCACCAAGGCGTGGGTCTGCTTCTCAGCAGACACGCTAGTGATGCTCTTCTAGGATATGAGTGCATTAATGAAAGGTTTCTTACAGCAAAATCTCAGACAAGCGTTAAAGACTTGAATGTTATCTGCGGTTATGCCCCACTGAGGATGAGAAGGACAGGATTTGCGGACAACTTCAGGATATTTTGAATTCTGTCAAGAAAGGAGATATTACACTTGATCTTGGTGACTTCAATGCCAAAGTTGGTACTGACTCTGACCTGTGGACAGGAGTAATAATCCCTTTTGGTGTTGGTAATTGCAATGGCAATGGGCAACGTCTTCTACAGGTAAGTAAACTCAATGGATTCAGAATAACTAACACTTATTACAAACACCGCAACATACAGGGGCGGGGGTGGCTCAGTCGGTAGCGCGCCAGGCTCGTAATCTGCAGTTCCCAGGTTCGAGTCCCAACTGTGTCAGCGTTGAGATTTATCTCCGCAAAATTCCCCGCCCTGCCCACGGTCAGTAGGGGACACCGATGGGCTTGGAAAGGCCGCCGTCCGTCGGATGGGACGTTAAGCCGTGGCCCCGTGTGCGGGAGAGCATACCCTGTGCACGTTAAAGAACACGCTGGAGGGCCTTGACGGGAGGTTACCATCTGTCTCCCAACAGCTGTTCCAGTGGGTCCCCTCCCCCAACCTTCTCTAAGCCTTCGGGGTCCTTGTGACCTGGCCATTTAGCCCATGGTGTGCAAAAAAGTGCAGCTCAGATAAAACAACCCAACCAGCAACATACATAAGTACACATGGGTTTCACCTGATGGGCTGCATAAGAATGATTGATTATATATTAATTAACAGCAAATGGGCTAGTTCTGTTAGGAATACCAGGTCATATAGGGGAGCTGAAATTGGATCTGACCATTATCTTGTTAAAAGTGTCTTGCAATTAAACTTAAAAAGTGTTGTGCTAGGGTTAAAAAATTTATCTTTTATACTGAAGCTCTAAAGACCCAGTTATAGCCAAAGCTTACCATGATAGGTTACTTAGTCGTTATGACAGTCATGATATGATTACTACTGAAGTTGAGGAAGAATGGGATCATTTTAAACAGGCTTTTTTGGACACTAACAATACTCTTTTAGGAAAAAAGTAGCAGAAGAGACAGAATTATCTGAGTGATAAGGCAATTGAGATTATTTCGGAAAGAAAGAACTGCAGGAATGTCCTTAATCAATACCCTACTAGTCCTAATAGAAAGCATTACAAAGAACTTAATAAACGTGTAAAGGATCAGTTACCTGCTGATAAGAATCTTTGGCTTGATGGCTTGGCTGACAAAGCCGAGGAAGCAGTTAGACAGCACAACAGCAGAGAGCTGTACCAGATAGTTAATGTTTTGTGTGGTAGAAAACGGACGTGCATTCAAGGATTGAAGGATAAACAAGGTAAGGTTATAGAAGGTGAGGATTCTGTCATGGCTAGGTGGGCTGAACATTTCAGTGATGTTCTAAACAATGTAGTTATTTCTACTCCCATTGTTTGCAATGATGATATAAGCATTGGTGGCTTTAATGTTGGCCCTATAACACATTCTGTAGTTATTGTGGCTATTTATAAACTTAAACTTCAGAAATCCCCAGGGGTAGATGAAATTACTACGGAAATGCTTAGAGCTGGGAATGTTTCGGTTACCACTTGGATGACTGAAATTCTGAATATCTTTTATGATAAAGGCACGGTTCCTAAGGATTTTACCAGAGCTATTGTTATCCCTATTTTCAAACAAGGTGATCGCAGTTCTTGTGATAACTGTAGGGGTATCAGCCTATTCTCTGTTCCAGATAAAGTTCTTTACATGATTGTGCTTAATAGAATTAAGAATCTGATTGACAGTCAATTGTGTGATGAGCAATGTGGATTGAGAAGTGGTAGGGGATATGTGAATCAGATATTTTCACTTAGGCAGATTCTTGAGAAATATTTAGAGTTTCAGAAACCTCTGGTTGCTAGCTTTGTTGATTTCAAAAATTTCTTTCGACTCTGTTGATCGTCATAATTTGTGGTTGATTGTGAGATCATATGGTATACCTGAAAAGTTAGTTAACATAATGAAAGCTCTCTATAATAACGCTGAGTCGTGTGTGATAGTTGGTAAGGCTTGTAGCAATTGGATTAGCATTACTTCTGGTGTTCGACAAAGGTGCATTTTGTCTCCTTTTCTCTTTAGCTTGCTTATTGATTATGTTTGCGAAATTCACTTCAAAGGAAAGATTTGGCCATAAATGGACTGGAGATAAGAAAATTTCTGATTTAGATTATGTTCATGATTTAGCCCTGTTTGCAAATGATGTTGATGAGATGAACTCTTTCATTCGAGCTGTTGATGATACTGGTAGTAGAGTAGGTTTGGTTATAAACAGAGAGAAAACTAAAGTGATGAAAATTGGTCAGGCAGGCTGTGATTCAGTTAATCTGAATGGTTGCCGTCTTGAGCAGGTGTCACAGTTTAATTATCTTGGGAGCTATGTAACAGATATTGGTGATGTGCGGCATGAGATTAGCAGACGAATAAGGAAAGCTGCCGGGACTTTTAAGAATCTATGGAGAGTGTGGAGAAATAGGCATATACACCTAAAGACTAAAATTAGACTGTATGAGATTTTGGTTCTTTCTAGGTTTAGTTATGGTAGTGAAACGTGGACGCTGTATAAACAAGATAACAGGAAACTAGATGCTTTCGATTCTAGATGCTTAGGTAGTATCTTGGATATTAGGTGGTTTAACTTTGTAACTAATGATGAGGTTAGGCAAAGGAGTTTGCAACCTCATTTAAGCAGCAAATTGTGCAGAGAGAGACTCCGTTGGTTTGGTCATGTTGCCCATATGAATAATTATAGATTGGCGAATACGTTAGCGTATGGATATGGCGAAGAATTGATATAATTTGAGGTTTTTTTTGAGATTTTCGGAGCTTTGTGTACCGGGAACACATTACAGTGTAATAAGCAACCATTGGCAAGGTCTATGCGATTAAAAAATACACACGGACTGTATTCCCTATATCCTTCTCTAAACTACCATTTTGCTGCTCAAAAAAATATCAGGTGAATCAAGTTTAATATTATTCATAAAGTGTTTGTGGTTCGTTTATAAATTCCTTCAGGGAAGTAACTTGGTAGTGAATAATTAATTTACAGTAGAGGTAATCTAATTTTCCACTTTTTAGCATGAGAGTTATGAAATTTCAACCGAGAGCTTACTACACAGCAGATTATTCTGATTATGGGATATAAATTTTATAGTTAAACACTATTTGTCGCTGTCGACCACTAACGACCGCTTTCATTTCGGCTCGAATTTTGTAAAGCTCGCTCAGTAGAACTAATGGTTGTCCGAGGAAAAAAAATCTTTGCTTAATTTTTAAATTCTTCATTTTGCTATTTGTCGTTACAGTATGCGTAGAAATATTTCTATATCGTAAATGATCAAACGGCAGTTTTTTTTATGTACAGGCTTTCAGATCTATTTGCCCATTATCGTGGACGAGGTTGGAAACCAACGTTTGATATTCGCAACAGATATATCGAGCTGATAGGGTGACGTAATGACCTCAAGAAATGTCAACTGGGTGAAAAAAATATAATTTACCCACTACACGGAAACGTATTGTTCAGAGCTAAGAAGAAGGTAATGTACAGTACAGCGAAATGTGTAATAGAAGCCTTAGATTAAACCACAGGGTTGTCCTTTGGGAACACAGGAAAAAACGTTCTTTACCCCTAAGGACAAAGTTGCCTATGACATACGTAAGAGATTCACACCTAGCCTCGATCTAGGAATTTCTAGTTGGACACCACAGGGAAACGTGTACTGTGAAAGCCACCTGTCTGGATAGCCTTCAACAAAAAGAGCGAAAATAAATATGCCTAAACAAGCAATTCCTTTCATTGGTTTAAGATAAGTTAAAGTTAATTTATTTTAATAACATTCAAAATAATTTACTTATTAAGATTTTATTTAAATATTTCAGAAAATTATAAAAATATTTACCAAAATTAAAAAAAGAAATAACTACCAGTTGATATTTTAGGATTAGAAGTTTTTTAATTTATACACTTTGGTTACGAAAGATCTTATAGAAATTATGGTGGCAATACTTGGATATACCAGAGATGACGCCACGTCCGTGTTTTCGCGATATCATTTGTAATTCTAATTTACCTGCTGTATTCTTCTGTTAATTTCCGTTTTTATTTTAACCACACGTCGTCGACTTTTATTGTGAGTAAGTGATCTCATTTTTTTAATGTGCGTCAATCTGTAGCTGAATTTTTTGTTTTGAAAATAATAATTCCACTTTCTCACTGGCATACCACTGAAGATTATTGTTAACCATTCCAGCTTCTGCAACCATTTAAATACTAAAACAATATTTTTGAAAATCGATATTTAAAAAATATTTGATTATGATCTTTACTTTATAATCAGTGACATTTTTCCATTAAATGCATATTTTAGAGCTTCCAAGTAATGTTTCTCACTGGCATAACAAGGAAATTCTGTAGCCGTTCGGTAGGGTACCTGAAAAGCATAGGAAATTAATAATATCCGTATTACGAGCCAAAGTAAAGTGGTCGACACCGACAAATAGCGGTTAACTATCAATTTTATATCCCATAATCAGAATAATGTGCTGCATACTATTTGTTGGTTCGAAACCGACCGAAATTTCTTAGCTCTTAGGCTAAAAAGTGTAGAATTACATTACCTCTACTGCTAACTAATTATTCACGACAAAGTTACTTACCTGAAGGAAAATATAAAAGAACCACAAACACTTCAGGAATATTATTTAACTTGATTTGGCTGATACTATTCGAGCAGCAGAGTTTTGGGTTACAGAAGGACAGGCCGACGGTATTTATCCACGGGCCTCGCCTATGGCTGCTTATTATACTCGAATCTGTTCGCGATAGGCAAAGCTCTGGTAACTACAAACCCTCTAAATAGGATAACTTCTTCGCCATATTTTAATAGCTAACGCGGCAAATGGAACAGCGAGAAAAGCGTCGGACGATTTCAATAATAGGCGAAGGACATCTGACAGTGACGATTGAGAATGCATTGTTTGCAGAATCGAAAGGAAGTGACATTTCCATTGTTTCGTATTCCAAACAGAGGGTTTTTTGCTCTTCCGCACTTAGGTTTTCCGATACCTTCTATACCAAATTTACTAAAAATTATTCATGTAATCTAGTACCTCTTTCAAAAGTTATTTGGATTCACCGTGAGTATCTTAAATATCCCTGTTCGGGGAGGAAAGACAATAAACATCACCAAGGCGTGGGTCTGCTTCTCAGCAGACACGCTAGTGATGCTCTTCTAGGATAAGAGTGCATTAATGAAAGGTTGTTTACAGCAAAATTACAGACAAACGTTAAGGACTTCAATCTTATTTACTGTTATGCCTCCACTGAGAATGCCGATGAGGATGAGAAAAAAGGTTTTACAGACTCCACACTGTCTCCCACACACGGATCCTCATACGAGCTTCCATATCAAAGGAAATTCGTAATTCTTTGCTGTCCGAACATGTAGTAACTAGTAAATTTCTTCTATTTTGAGGGGAAAGAAAACGAAGTTTGTTAGGGGCGGGGGTGGCTCAGTCGGTAGCGCGCCAGGCTCGTAATCTGTAGTTCCCAGGTTCGAGTCCCAGCTGGGTCAGCGTTGAGATTTATCTCCGCAAAATTCCCCGCCCTGCCCACGGTCAGTAGGGGACACCGATGGGCTTGGAAAGGCCGCCGTCCGTCGGATGGGACGTTAAGCCGTGGCCCCGTGTGTGGGAGAGCCATAC
Source organism: Ryuthela nishihirai (assembly GCA_038380435.1). Lineage (NCBI taxonomy): Eukaryota > Metazoa > Arthropoda > Arachnida > Araneae > Heptathelidae > Ryuthela > Ryuthela nishihirai. Next base: position 68,406,442 of record JAWZYU010000022.1, on the reverse strand, counting down.
CCTGTGCACGTTAAAGAACACGCTGGATGGCCTTGACGGGAGGCTACCATCTGTCTCCCAACAGCTGTTCCAGTGGGTCCCCTCCCCCAACCTTCTCTGAGCCTTCGGGGTCCATGTGACCTAGCCATTTAGCCCATGGTGTGCAAAAAAGTGCCGCTCAGAGGTAAAACAACCCAACCCAAACGAAGTTTGTTAGTTTTATGGACAGCAGCATTACCTACTTAACGAGGTTTCATGTGACATGAAACTTGTTCCGTTCGGGCCTCACGTTCCTAACATTTAACAGAAACTTGGCCGCTGTAGGATAAGAAATAAGCTTTATTTTCTGGGGGACGGGCTTCTATTTCCTGCTTAGGTCAACCATGAAATTTCAGATGAGTTAACTGCACAGCGACTTTGCAAACCTGTTGGTGTCCCCTTTTTCATTCGCAGAACAACGGGATTAAATCTTAACGTTGCCCGAAGTGTGACTCGATCCTCAAAATTTCAGATTCGCAGCGTGGACGCCTAACGACTTGACTAATGCTTCTTCCATCTTTACTCCTTCTGACCGCATATGTTTTGAGATTGTATTTAGTAATGCGGTAGACCTTATCCTATAAAACATGATACCAGGTCCGTGATGATTTAATTTTTATAAATTGGGTGTCTCCACGGTGCCACAATTGTTAATAAATCCTTTTATTTTTTTTAAATTGAAACTTACCGGTTTGGTTTTAAAGAAAATAAATATATAATGAATTTTAAATTTTTATTTTTAAAACTTCATCCTGCCTGTAATATATTATGCAAAATCTGTTGCAAACACAGCGAAACAGTACTGCTGACGTCATCTCGGTGTTTTTGCTAGTTTATCATTAACCCGTATTCACAGGCAGCACTAAGTTTAGGAGTTGATTTTCATGCCGCCATTTGTCTTTCTCACCACTCTATTTTAACTTCTACTTTTACACGAGATAAGTAACATTTATATAATAAGAAATGAGTTTAAATTAATAAAAATCAAATGAATACTTAAAGATTTTCATATCTATTTTTTCATATGCACTGTATTTTCTTACACGGTTTTCTCGGGAACCTATCAGAAACAGAATTGGGTGAATTGAATTAGATTGTTCCTATTGTTTATTAAGAAGGATTTATTTTTTGTTAAAGTTGACTGCTTAGCGCGCTTGGCAACTGATCTAAGAGACCTGGATTCGAACCTTGGATAAGGCATTGATGTGTATTGCTTTTCTGCTGAGGTGCTTACTTACGGTAACAACAATGCAATCAGTTTAGGTTAATGAGTGACAAATTTGAATATCAATCAAGTATATTATTTTTTTTACACGTTTTTGATTTAACACAGATCAGAAAATAAATTTAAATTCCCTGTTTACACGATTTATTTTGATGTAACACGGTTCACACGGCGCCTTTTTCAAAATCCCCATTTTAATTTAATTCTGAAAAAATATTTCTATTGAAGAAAAAAATTCTAGAAGAACCAACATGCCGCTTTTATGGTCACATTTTCCGGTGTAGGTTTATGGTTTTAGGTTGTTTTACCTCTGAGCGGCACTTTTTTGCACACCATGGGCTAAATTGCCAGGTCACATGGACCCCGAAGGCTCAGAGAAGGTTGGGGGAGGGGACCCACTGGAACAGCTGTCGGGAGACAGATGGTAGCCTCCCGTCAAGGCCATTCAGCGTGTTCTTTAACGTGCACAGGGTATGGCTCTCCCATACACGGGGCCACGGCTTAACGTCCCATCCGGCGGACGGCGGCCTTTCCAAGCCCATCGGTGTCCCCTACTGACCATGGGCGGGGGGGGGGGGGGAATTTTGCGGAGATAAATCTCAACGCTGACCCAGCTGAGACTTGAACCTGGGAACTACAGATTACGAGCCTGGCGCGCTACCGACTGAATCACCCCCGCCCCCAAAGGTGGCGGGAGAGAGTAGCAGAAAATCCGAAAACGAAACGCATGTAGTGGAAAAGGACAGAGTGGGTTCACTTTCTGTTTAATGGTTGCCCTAATAAGGCTATTCGCCGTCTCATGGCCGAGCGGTTAGCGCGCTTGGCTACTGATCTAAGGGACCTGTGTTCGAGCCCCGGGTAAGGCATCGCTGTTTGTGTGTTTTTCACTGCAAACGTTCGGCAAAAGCCTTAAGGTGCGATGCAAATCCATTCCCATTTTTCTATCTTATTACACCACGACGTGCACATAAGTGTTAATTTTCATTTCTGGGCCAAAACAATAATATTAATCTTCAGATTACCCGCAAATATCAAAGTTTTTACCGAAAACGACTTTTCAAAAAGCGGAATATCCAAAGCTTTAACGGTTCGTAAACATTATAAATGGTTGCTGCCTACGTAAAGCCCTTCCACATCGCAGTACATGACTAAAATCTCACCCAAAATATATTAAACAAAAGAATGGTTACTTCCTCCGTGGATCGTACGAGGGTGAGAAAAAACATCCAGTGGGACAACTCAAAAAAGCTCGCAATGGGAAACTCAAAGTATGCAACTTCGAACTTTTACTACGGCTTCACAATATTTCGTCTACACTTCTCCGAAACTTTATATAACCATTTTTCTTCTCTGTAGAAAAATAAAAATGAATCTTAGGTACCTGAGATGATCGAAACATAATATAAAAATATACCTAAAATAGTAACGCATAGAACGGGCCACGCCTAGCACCTAATGTCCGACCCACCTTCTCGTGGTGCAGACCGTTAGTACCTTTCAAAACAGATACTCTCTTGTTGAAATGAAGGGAAAAGGAGGGCTGCCAGATTAGTGTGGCCTACTGATCTGGACAACTATGGCTACTTTACTTTTTTTTTCTACCCTGCTGAGGAGTGGTCAACCACAAAGGGTCCTGGTGCTGACCATATAAACCCACTGGACTTGACAGATCTGAGCTTGATTATGGTCCTGATTTTGCTGCACTGGTGGGCTTCTGTGGAGGGAAAATTTTCCGCTGTGTTTTCTGTTTGTTGGTTGACAGCCCCAAGTGAATAGATTCACAGGACATGTTTATCAGCTGGTGGATAATCCTGAGCAGAGGTCATCGCAGGCACCTGTACTCTTTGCTTCTATTGGCATCGTCAAATTCTATATTGGAGGAATTCTTCCAGTGTAGATGGCTTCAGCCTTTAGTGGTGGGGGAACGGGTCTGTGCCCCATGTCTGCGATTAGGGGGCTGTTTGATATTGTCGGCATTCCCTGTCTCAATAAACATAGTTTCTTTAAACATCCCACTAACCATTTTCTCTCCATAGGTAGTTGGAATGTGAGGACTCTGCACAGAGCTCTTCCTCTTGATGTCCTTACACAAGAATTCCACCATTATAATTTAGATATTCTCGGCCTGCAAGAGACCAGATGGACAGATAAAGGTCAGATTCTGAAAAATAATATTAATTTTCTCTTTTTCAGGGAGGGACGACAATAAGCATCACGAAAGCTCGGGTCTGCTTCTCAGAAGACACGCTAGTGATGCTCTTCTAGGATACGAGTGCATTAATGAATGGTTTCTTACAGCAAAATTTCAGACAAGCGTTAATGACTTGAATATTATCTGCTCTTATGACCCCACTGAGGATGCCGATGAGGATGAGAAGGATAGGTTTTAAGGACAACTTCGCGATATTTTGAATTTTGTCAAGAAAGGAGATATTACCCTTGTTCTAGGTGACTTCAATGCCAAAGTTGGTACTGACTCCGTACTGACCAAAGTTGGTACTAATACCTGTGGACAGGAGTAATAGGCCCTTTTGGTATTGGTAGCTGCAATGGCAATGGGCAACGTCTCCTACAGGTAAGTAAACTCAATGGATTCAGAATAACTAACACTTATTACAAACACCGCAACATACATAAGTACACATGGGTTTCACCTGATGGGCTGCATAAGAATATGATTGATTGTATATTAATTAACTGCAAATGGGCTAGTTCTGTTAGGAATACCAGGTCATATAGGGGAGCTGAAATTGGATCTGACCATTATCTTGTTAAAAGTGTCTTGCAACTTAAACTTAAAATGTGTTGTGCTGGGGTTAAAAAATTTGCTTTTAATACTGAAGCTCTGAAAGACCCAATTATAGCCAAAGCTTACCATGATAGGTTACTTAGTCATTATGATAGTCATGGTATGCTTACTACTGAAGTTGAAGAAGAATGGGATCATTTTAAACAGGCCTTTTTGGACACTAACAGTACTCTTTTTGGGAAAAAGCAGCAGAAGAGACAGAATTATCTGAGTGATAAGGCACTTAAGATTATTTCGGAAAGACAGAACTGCAGGAATGTCCTTAATCAATACCCTACTAGTCCTAATAGAAAGCATTGCAAAGAACTTAATAAACGTGTAAAAGATCAGTTACCTGCTGATAAGAATCTTTGGCTGATGGTTTCGCTGACAAAGCCGAGGAAGCAGTTAGACAGCACAACAGCAGAGAGCTGTACCACATAGTTAATGTTTTGTGTGGTAGAAAACGGACAGGTGTACAGGGAGTGAAGGGTAAACAAAAGGTAAGGTTATAGAAGGTGAGGATTCTGTCATGGCTAGGTGGACTGAGCATTTCAGTGATATTCTAAACAATGTGGTTACTTCTATTCCCATTGTTTGCAATGATGATAGATGCATTGGTGGCTTTAATGTTGGCCCAATAACAAAATCTGAAGTTATTTTGGCTGTTTCTAAACTTAAACTTCATAAATCCCCAGGGATAGATGAAATTACTACGGAAATGCTTAGAGATGGGAATGTTTCGGTTACCACTTGGATGACTGAAATTCTGAATATCTTTTATGATAAAGGCATGGTTCCTAAGAATTTTACCAGAGCTATTGTTATCCTATTTTCAAAAAAGGTGATCGCAGTTCTTGTGATAACTATAGGGGTATCAGCCTACTCTCTGTTCCAGTTAAAGTTCTTTCCATGATTGTGCTTAATAGAATTAAGAATCTGGTTGACAGGCAATTGCGTGATGAGCAATGTGGATTCAGAAGTTGTAGGGGATGTATGGATCAGAGAACTATTCAGAGATTAAGAACTTTGTATATGTAGATACTGAAACTCTCTTTGCTCTCCTTCTCGAGATTCTTCTTATCGCCAGCACGAACGGCTTTTTGCGCCTTTCCTGCCTTTTTTCACAGCTTTTCCTGAAGGTTGAGGCGGCATTTTCTCTACAGATGCTGGAACAAATCCTTGTTTGGAAATTAAAAATCTGAGAACTCACTCTTGAAATCTCCAAATTGAATATTCTTGTGTTCTGGTTGCAATCCCCTTTTAAAAACTCCGGACGGATCGTACCGCTGTTTATGCGGACCTCTGAATGAGCCGTGTGAGGTAGAATGAAAACTCCTGGTAGGAGTTTTCTGTGGATAGGAAATGCTTGTTCAACAAAGTCCCAGTCGCATGTAAAATTTAAATAAATGCATTATTTTAATAAGAAGTTAATATTTTGACATGAGAGACAGAGGTTGTCAAATTATTGTTTTCTCTGCGAAATAAAAATATAACAAATAGAACTTCGAACATATGATTCTATTTATACACCTCAGTAGCATACCGATGTGAAATGCTTTTACAACAGTTTCATTTAAATACAGAACAAACTACAACGCCATTAAAAAATTACTGTAATATTAATATGTGTTTAGTATATAATATTGTGGGCTAAGTAAAAAAAAAGTACAAAAAAGTAGGAATTTTTACATTCTATGCATTAAAAAATTAGGTCACCGAATACAGAATTCGGTAGGGGAGGTTTTTTTTTTGCATTACCAATGTATAGGTGGTGTGTTTTAAGGAGAGGTTTTTTATCTGTGAAATATCGAGGGATGTAATAGTGGTGGAAAAGATGTGTTTCATGTAATTTTTGGGGATGTAGATCTTAGGAAAGAAATAAATTTCTGTAGTATTTAATAATTACTCAGAAGTATCTCTCATAGGGTCAAAAATATTAATAATAATCTGATTTCATTTCCTTTAGAGCCCTGATGAGGAATATAAAATTTTGGTTAGTGCACCTACGAGTGAGATACAGATAGGCAGTATTTATGAGATAGTGTTAGTACAATATAATGTTTTTGAAATACTTTGATGATGGACAACTTAATGTGGTGCACTGCCTGAGAAAAAAAATGCACTTCTACTTGCAGAAACAAGCTGTCGAAGCACATTGCAAATTTCATTTGGCTATATAATTCACACACCTGTCGCAGGGCAGTGGCCTTGGCTACAGTTCTAAGAGACCTGGGGTTGACCTGCAGGTTAAGCACAGATGCCGTCAGATCTCTGTGGCAAGCAGCTGCTTGTTCCGTTATTATTTACACTAGGGCTTCTCAATATGGGACGTGCAGTAAAAAAAAAAAATATTTTTTTTTTTTTGGGGGGGGGGGGGTGTTAAAGGTTCCTAGGTATGTGGAAGACACATTTAAACTGATTTCACATAGAGAACTTGGGTACGTTTAGGGACCTGGGCATGGTGGCAGGCATTCCTTTTCTTAAAGTGCTACTTCCTCGCGACACTTACCTCTGCCGCCGGAGGTCTCTGCGCCGAGTATTCCTCCTGCTCACGTCCCATCTCACGGGGACTCCACGTTACACCCTTTACTCCATTCCACACTAGACAATTGCTCTCTAGTGCTACATGAAAGGAGAGTGAGAGGCACATATTTTTAAAAAAACATATTGAGGAAATCAGATATTTCAACGGTTTTTTTTTTCACATTTAAATATGGAGGTGGGGGTGAAAAGATAGTTTTCAAGTTGCATTTGGTTTCTTCAAGACCATGATTTCCCTCCTAACTTTTGGTAAGACACAGATTACAATTGCTTGCTATTGCTTCGTAATTAAAAAAATGCCTGGCTAACAAATTTGAAAAAAAATATTAAATAAAACAGAGGTGGGGGGGGGGGAGACAGAGAGAGATGACACTTTCCAAAGTTCCATTTGGTTTCTTCCACCTTATGATTTCTTTCCTACCCTTAGGAAACAGGTTAACATTCCCAACTCTTACTCCCTAATTACAAAATGCCAGGCCAGGAAATTCGAAATAAAGGATCTGGGGGGCGGGGGATGACACTTTTTAAGTTCCATTTCGTATCTTTCATCTAATGATTTCTTTGCTACCTTTTGTTTGGCCACAGATTACCACTGGCTGCTATTACTTGCTAATTACAAAGTGTCAGGCAAGGAAATTCAAAACAAAAAAAAAAAAACCGTGTAGAAGGGGGGCGGGGAGTGTTACTGTATCGTACATCATGTTTTGGAACTTCACATAAAAAATAATTATTTACCTGTACCTTCTTTACCCTCTCGTTCCAGGCAATATTTGGTGTCTAGAGCAGTTCAAATCACTTCTAATTTACTCCTAAAAACGACAGTTTTTAGGAGTAAATTAGTTGTGATGTTTGTTGTGAATTATTGTTTCTTGCCCCTGCGGAGCAACGCACTCGTCACGCGACCCGCCTCTTCAATATTCCACTGCGTACCCCTTACTTCCTTAACTTCCTTCCTTCCTTTACTTTCAAACACGCACCATCCATATTCACGCCAACAACCCATCCAAATCACAAATCACATAAATATCACAACACCTTGAAAAATAACAAAACGTTGCCAACATATTACCACGTAATAAATTAAACACATCTCCAGTTCTTTACAATACATTTTAAACTACACTACTGTACACTCTTCATCACACAAAATCATATTAACTCGAACATTTACACCAAATACACCTCACCACTAGAAATATGAAATACCCTCTATATACACACAACATACCTACACGAAAAACTAGATAAAAAAATTACAACATCACACTTAAAAAAAAGAAACCAATCCTGCTACTCTTAAATAGTTTTTCTCCAGACCTCAATTAGAAATTTAAAAAACACAGCTAAAAAGAAAACTGCATAAATTACACAGTTTGAATTATTTTTAAACCTCTTAACAGCAAAGGAAATTGAAATAAGAATCAACAATAAACTATATTTAAGTGAGCTAGCTAGGTAGTCACTGGAAGGAGAGCTATGCACCAATCCCCTGTGATGATGCATAGAACCGGCCAGGCCTAGCACCTAATGTCCGACCCCGCCTTCTCGTGGTGCAGACCGTTGGTACCTTTCAAAAGAGATACACTCTTGTGGAAGTGAACGGAAGGGGAGGGCTGCCAGATTAGTGTGGCCTACTGATCTGGACAACTATGGTTACTTTTCTTTTTTTTCTACCCTACTGATTAGTGGTCAACCACACAGGGTCCTGGTGCTGACCATATAAACCCACTGGACTGGACAGATATATGGCTCTGAGCTTGATTATGGATCCTGATTTTGCTGCACTGGTGGGCTTCTGTGGAGGGAAAATCTTCCGTTGTGTTTTGTATTTGTTTGTGGGTTGACAGCCCCAAGTGAATAGATTCAGAGGATATGTCTATCAGCCGGTGGATAATCCTGAGCAGAAGTTATCGCAGGCACCTAAACTCTTTGCTTCTATTGGCATCGTCAAATTCTACATTGGAGGAAGTCTTCCAGTGTAGATGGCTTCAGCCTTTAGTAGTGGGGGAACGGGTCTTTGCCCCATGTCTGCGATTAGCGGGCTGTTTGATATTGTCGGCATTCCCTCTCTCAATAAACATAGTTTGTTTAAACATCCCACTAACCATTTTCTCTCCATAGGTAGTTGGAATGTGAGGACTCTGCACAGAGCTTTTTCTCTTGATGTCTTCACACAAGAATTCCACCAGTATAATTTAGATATTCTCGGCTTGCAAGAGACCATATGGACAGATAAAGGTCAGATTTTTAAAACTAATCTTAAATTTCTTTTTTCAGGGAGGCACGACAATAAGCATCACCGAGGCGTGGGTCTGCTTCTCAGCAGACACGCTAGTGATGCTCTTCTAGGATATGAGTGCATTAATGAAAGGTTTCTTACAGCAAAATTTCAGACAAGCGTTAAAGACTTGAATGTTATCTGCTGTTATGCCCCCACTGAAGATGCCGATGGGGATGAGAAGGATAGGTTTTACGGACAACTTCGGGATATTTTGAATTCTGTCAAGAAAGGAGATATTAAACTTGTTCTTGGTGACTTCAATGCCAAAGTTGGTACTGACTCTGACCTTTGGGCAGGAGTAATAGGCCCTTTTGGTATTGGTAGCTGCAATGGCAATGGGCAACGTCTCCTACAGGTAAGTAAACTCAATGGATTCAGAATAATTAACACTTATTACAAACACCGCGACATACATAAATACACATGGGTTTCTCCTGATGGTCTGCATAAGAATGATTGATTATATATTAATTAACAGCAAATGGGCTAGTTCTGTTAGGAATACCAGGTCATATAGGGGAGCTGAAATTGGCTCTGACCATTATCTTGTTAAAAGTGTCTTGCAATTAAACTTAAAAAGTGTTGTGCTAGGGTTAAAAAAATTTATCTTTTATACTGAAGCTCTAAAAGACCCAGTTATAGCCAAAGCTTACCATGATAGGTTACTTAGTCGTTATGACAGTCATGATATGATTACTACTGAAGTTGAGGAAGAATGGGATCATTTTAAACAGGTTTTTTTCGAAGCTAACAATACTCTTTTAGGAAAAAAGGAGCAGAAGAGACAGAATTATCTGAGTGATAAGGCACTTCAGATTATTTCGGAAAGAAAAAACTGCAGGAATGTCCTTAATCAATACTCTACTAGTCCTAATAGAAAGCATTACAGAGAACTTAATAAACGTGTAAAGGATCAGTTAGCTGCTGATAAGAATCTTTGGCTTGATGGTTTGGCTGACAAAGCCGAGGAAGCAGTTAGACAGCACAACAGCAGAGAGCTGTACCAGATAATTAATGTTTTGTGTGGTAGAAAACGGGCAGGTATACAGGGATTGAAGGATAAACAAGGTAATGTTATAGAAAGGGAGGATTCTGTCATGGCTAGGTGGGCTGAGCAGTTCAGTGATGTTCTAAACAATGTAGTTAGTTCTACTCCAATTGTTTGCAATGATGATAGATGCATTGGTGGCTTTAATGTTGGCCCTATAACATAATCTGAAGTTATTTTGGCTGTTTCTAAACTTAAACTTCATAAATCCCCAGGGGTAGATGAAATTACTACAGAAATGCTTAGAGCTGGGAATGTTTCGGTTACCACTTGGATGACTGAAATTCTGAATATCTTTTATGATAAAGGAATGGTTCCTAAGGATTTTACCAGAGCTATTGTTATCCCTATTTTCAGAAAAGGTGATCGCAGTTCTTGTGATAACTATAGAGGTATCAGCCTACTCTCTGTTCCAGGTAAAGTTCTTTTTATGATTGTGCTTAATAGAATTAAGAATCTGGTTGACATCAATGGCGTGATGAGCAATGTGGATTCATAACTGGTAGGGGATGTGTGGATCAGATATTTTCACTTAGGCAGATTCTTGAGAAATGTTTAGAGTTTCAGAAACCTTTGGTTGCTAGCTTTGTTGATTTCAAAAAGGCTTTCGACTCTGTTGATCGTCATAATTTGTGGTTGATTGTGAGATCATATGGTATACCAGACAAGTTAGTTAACATAATGAAAGCTCTCTATAATAACACTGAGTCGTGTGTGAGAGTTGGTAAGGCTTGTAGCAATTGGTTTAGCATTACTTCTGGTGTTCGACAAGGGTGCATTTTGTCTCCTTTTCTCTTTAGTTTGGTTATTGATTATGTTATGCGAAATTCACTTCAAGTGAAAGATTTTGGCCTTAAATGGGCTGGAGATACGAAAATTTCTGATTTAGATTATGCTGATGATATAGCCCTTTTGGCAAATGATGTTGATGAGATGAACTCTATCATTCGAGCTGTTGATGAGACTGGTAGTAGAGTAGGTTTGGTTATAAACAGAGAGAAAACTAAAGTGACGAAAATTGGTCAGGCAGGCTGTGATTCAGTTAATCTGAATGGTTGCAGCCTTGAGCAGGTGTCACAGTTTAATTATCTTGGGAGCTATGTAACAGATAATGGTGATGTACGGCATGACATTAACAGACGAATAGGGATTGCTGCAGGAACTTTTAAGAATCTATGAAGCTTGTGGAGAAGAAGGCGTATACACCTAAAGACTAAAATTAGACTGTATAATAGTTTGGTTCTTTCTAGGGTTAGTTATGGTAGTGAAACGTGGACGCTGTGTAAACAAGATGACAGGAAACTAGATGCTTTTGATTCTAGATGCTTACGCAGTATCTTGGGTATTAGGTGGTTTAACTTTGTAACTAATGATGAGGTTAGGATTGGTGTGCACCTTATTAGAATTGGTGTGCACCTTATTAGAATTGGTGTGCACCTTATTAGAATTGGTGTGCAGTGGCCAGATGCAGTAGATGTAGCTCAGGATAGAGTTGCTTGGAGAAATAAATTGCACGGTGTGGTTGGACCTCCGTAGACCATGGCTGCTTGAGGATGATGGTGATGATGATGATAATGACATAACTCAGAACTTACGATAATTTCCGCTTCCTTTCTGCGAAACTGTCACTTTACATTATCAGATTTAAACATTATTCCAAATGGAAATTTGTTCTCACCAAATATCTAGACTTGATTAATAATTTCACCGTCTAATACAGAAAATGATTCACATCAGATCTAAATATCATGAAATTGAAATCTTATAAGAAATCTCTCTCATATCAACTGCATCTTAGACCTAAAGCATGTTCATATTTTCAATAATGCTACAGCGACATTGGTACTTTGACGAAACAATGTCATGTACTTCCGCTTATCGTAATAAGCTTTATACGATATAATTGTTGGAAATTCTCGTATTTCCGGCGACGCGAAGAACAATAAGAAGAGGTTGCGGAGTATGAAAATTAGATTTGGTATTTTCAGACGTATACCTGATTTGAAATCCATATATTCGATAACAGACGTTATATAGCGAATGCTTAGTCACAGGGAGCTAATTATCAGAGTTTAATTCAAATAGGTAACAGGAATAAGCGTGTGAAGATCGCGCAAGGGGGGGATTAAATTTTAATGAAGCAAAGAGTGGATATCACTTTTACCGAAGGCGGAGGTTTATTAACAAAAACCGTGAAGACGTTTTTATGAAAAGGCAGTAGGTTAAGTCAACGATTTAGCATTCAAACTATGTGATATAAAATGTTTTCAACAGGATTCTAAATAGAAAGTAGTTGATTATGAAATAATACAAAGTCTGAAGATTGGATATTACACTATGATTTTTGAATTTTCTTTTTATATTTAGATTATTCATTGTCAATAATTTATTTTGAAATTTTGAAAGGTTTCATAATTAGTAGGTTAAATCCGGTCTTAGGGTATTAATTCAACGTTAAATGATACTGGGCGGTCCTTCTCGAGGTTTTCCGAAATGCAATTAAAATTCGAGTTTTGAATTTCGAAAAAAGCTGACAGTTGGGTTGTTTCACCTCTGAGCGGCACTTCCTTGCACACCATCGGTTAAATAGTTAGGTCACAAGGACCTAGAAGACCCAGATACCGTTCGAGGAGGGGACCCAATGGAACAGCCATTGGGATATAGAAGGTAGCCTCCCGTCAAGGCCATCCAGCGTGTTCTTTAAAGTGCGCAGGGTACGGCTCACCACTTAATGTTCCATCCCGTGGCCTCGTGTGCGACAGAATCATACCCTGTGCACGTTAAAGAACACGCTGGACAGCCATGACGGGAGGTTACCATCTGTCTGCCAACAGCTATTCCAGTGGGTCTCCTCCCCCACCCTTTTCTGAGCCTTCTGGGTCCCATAGTGTGCAAAATACTGCCGCTCAGAGGTAAATACAACCCAACCTACATTTTATCTGAAAATCGAAGTACTACCGTCACCATCATTCTAGGACAGGAGGTTTCAATCTGTTTCCTAACAGTTGTTCAGTGGTTCCATTTCCCCTAAACCCCAACCCTCTAGGTCAGGAAAAGGACAGTGATGGGCTTGGAAAGGCAACCGTCTATTGGATGGTACGTAAAACCGTAGACCAGTCAGTGAACAGGAGAGCTATTCCTCGCGCACGTTGAAGACAATGCTGGCTGTCCTTGAGGGGAAGCTACGATCTCACTCCTAACAGTTGTCCAAATGGTCTTTTAACTCTCACCCTGTTCTTGGTCAGATAGCTGTCACCTATGGGCTTGGAAAGGATGCCATCTCTCAGAAGGGACATAAAGCCGTGTTTTGTGGTGACTCAGTCTGTAACGCAGCAGGCTCGCAATCTGTAGTTCCCAAATTCGAGTTCCTGGTTAGTGTTGAGGTTTATCTCCGCAAAAATGCTAAACCCTGCCCACGGTCAATAGGGGACACTGATTGATTTGGAATTGCCGCCTTTCATTGGATGGGACGTTAAGCCATGGCTCCGTGTGCAAGAGAGCCATACCCTGTGTGGGGCGGGGGTGGCTCAGTCGGTAGCACGCCAGGTTCATAATCTGCAGTTCCCAGGTTCGAGTCCCAGCTGGATCAGCTTTGAGACTTATCTCCGCAAAACACCCCGACCTGCCCATGGTCAGTAGGGGACACCAATGGGCTTGAAGAGACCGCCGTCAGTCGGATGGGACGTTAAGCCGTGGCCTCGTTGCTGCAGAGCCATACTCTTTGCACGTGAAAGAACACAATGGATGGCTTTGACGGGAGGCTACCATCTGTCTCCCAATAGTTGTTCTAGTAAGTTCCCTTTCCCAACTTTCTCTGAGCCTCACAGTGGCCTTGTGAGGTGGCCCATTGCTAAATGGCCAGCTCACAAGAGCCTAAAAAGCTCAGTGAAAGTTGGGGTTAGGACCCAATGGAACAGCTGTTGAAAGACAGATGGTATACTCACGTCAAGGACATCCAACTTGTTCCTTAACATTGGGTTGTTTTAAATTTGAGCGGCACTTGCCTGCATACAATGGGCTAAATGGCCAGCTAACAAGGGCTCCATTGAAACCATTTTTTTTCAGGGAAGTGCCGGTCAGAGGGAAAACAACCCAATGCTAATGAACATGTTAGATGTCCTAGAAGCCAGGCTAAAATCTGTCTTTGAACAGCTGTTCCATTGGGTTCCCCACCACCAACCTTCTCTGAGCCTTCAGGACATTTGGGATCTTGGTCATTATACTATGACAATTTAATAAGGTTAATGGCCAAATTATCCTTCAAATTTTTTATTAATAGCTCTTAAAACCAAATGGCCATTTAATCCATTGTGTTGAGAAAATTACCGCTAGAGATAAAATAACCCAATGTTAAAGAATAAGGTGGATGTCCTTGATGCCACCATCTGTCTCCCAACAGTGTTTCCGAAAGGTCCTTCTGTGAGCCTTCGGGTCCTTGTGAGCGTGCCAATTAGCCCATTGTGTACAGAATAGGCCCGCTCAGTGGTAATACTATCCAACTCTCCCAGGAATAAAGATAAGCTAATGTAATAGAGCCGTCAGCGTATAAAAGATTACCATTAACGCGTAAAGCGATAAAGCTCCTGGTCAAACTTTTAGCGCTCCATAGTTAATGAATTGTGCAGGAATATGGGCAAATATTATTGTATTATTACTGGCTGTCATGAGGTGAAAACTAATTTAGATAATGGAAAAAAGTTAATTATAAAATTTAATATTTATTTTAAAAGGATAAAAAAACTTGTGGCAAAATCATAAATTAAAAAAGTTATTTGATATGAGATCTTTTTACACAGAAAGCAAATATAAATAGTAATGTAACTTGAGTGTGTTTTAAACGTTTCTTCAGTGTTGCAGTGAAAAGGAGTTAAATTTGAATTTCGTGGGATCACTAAGTTTTACAAAGTAAAATTTAAAGGGAAACTTGTTAAGCGGCGATAAATGTTATAAAGCGTTGGAAATCCAGTTCATCTTTATTCGGCAGGATTGTTTATTGCCTCCCCTCAGATTTTTTTCGGACCTGGTTTTACCTAAAAAGCCGTCCCGTGGCCGAGTGGTTACTACGCTGGGCTACCGATCTAAGGGATCTGGTTCGAGCTCCGGATTAGGCATGGATGTGTGTCGTTTTTCTGCTGAGGTCCTGCCATCCTCTCAGATCTCCAACTGTGGCACATAAATTGACAGGCTCCTGTCAGACCTCTGTGGCAAGCAGCTGCTTGAGGGGTATTTATTTATTTTTTTAATTTTTACCTAATCTACAGGGTGTACCAAAAATAAATGAATAGCGAGACTGTCCGGACATTCCTTTGATGTTCCGTTTCAGAAAAGAACACACCTCAACGCTGAAGAGTAGCAGGTGAGAGGTTATTTTGAAGGGTGAAAAAAGGGAGTGGTGTGTTGACGGTACTCATTTATAACCGTTCACCGACCACCGTCCATCGTAAGAGACGTTAAGCCGTGGACCCCCGTGTGCGGAAGAGTCTACGTTAAAGAACACGCTGGATTGCCTTGAATGGCGAACAGCCTGATTCAGTGGGTCCCCTCGACCTTCTCCGAGCCTTCGGGGGGCCGGGTGACCTGGCCATTTAGCCCATGGTGTGCAAAGTGCCGCTCCGAAGTAAAAAAAAAAAAAGTAACGGCGCCCTGTGCCTGGACCCTACCAACAGCTGTTCCGGTGGGACCTTTCGACGTTCTCTGAGCATTTGTGGGTCCGGGTGACCTGGCCATTTTGCACATGGTGTGCAAAGTGCCACTCGGAGGTAAAAACAACAACAACAAATTAGCCCTGTGCCTGGCTCCCATTCCGCCAACGGCTGTTCCGATGGGTCCCCCTCTACCATCTCTAATCCTTTGGGGTCCGGGTGATCTGGCCATTTAACCCACAGTGTGCGAAGTGCCGCTCAGAAGTGACGTATTCCTGGGCAGATGTCCTCGACGGTCAACTGTTTCGATGGATTCCCTCGACCTTTTCCGAGTCTTCGGGGTCTGGGTGATCTGGCCATTTAGCCCATAGTGTGCAAAAAAAAGTGCCACTCAGAGGTAAAACAACCCCTTTTCTCTTTCCCCCTCTCTATTTTTACAAATTTTGCAAAAGGAGATTGACTTTTTTGGTGGTCCGAGGAATAGGAAGGGGAGGAGGGTAAAAAAAATGGGATATCGTGAATCATTCCGTGCCGAAAGTAACCGAGCATGAGCATAAGCAAAAACCTCCTGCACGGTGTTTCTCCGTGCTGCTAGTGTCCGAGTGGTTTCTTTTTACCCAGATAAAAGAAGTGTGGCCAGCCTAGGCAGCAGGCAGCTTTTTTCTCTCACTGCACGGACCATCGGATGGCCATGTGGTGGAAATAAGGCCCAGTTAGGAACCACTAATGGATAGGTAAGCACTTTACCCCTCAATACAGGCAGAGGCCTTGCAACGAGACCCGGAAATCAAAGGTACACGTGATCTTGTGTCACGCTCTGTTAAACGTACGTCCGGCGCGTACTTGCGCACTGAAACCATAAGTTTACCATAGTCGAGACCATTCATACGGCGCGTTCTATTCCTTTCCCCCTCCATCATCTCTTCACTTACTTCCCCAAGTCTCCATCCCGTCCACCGAGCCTTTGGAGTCCAAGTGACCTGGCCATTTATCCCACGGTGTACAAAGAGTCGCTCAGAGGTAATGCCATACCCCGTGCACGTTAAAGAACATGCTGGATTGACATTAACGGGAGGTTTTACCCAAACAGCTGTTTCTCCCAGACCTTTTCTGAGACTTCGGGGTATGTCCGACCATTTATTCCATAGTGTGAAAAATGCCACTCGGAGGTAAAACAACCCAACCCCTTTATGGCAAAAGTTTGCAATCCCGAAATGATCTTAGGAACCTGGGAGACCAAAATCCCGTAAGGCTCTTAGGGTGGCACAATCCTGTAAGATTTAGGGTGGCACGATCCTGTAAGTGGCACGATCCTGTAAGTGGCACAATCCTGTAAAACCGTCTCTGGGACGCTAACGGCCTTACGGGAAAGCGCCTCTTTCGTCTGCTGAGTCCCTAAGAGTCTTACGGGATTGCACACTTTTGCTTCCCAATCCCTAAGAGCCTTATGGGATTGCACAGTTTTGCCTCCTGGGTCCCTAAGAGCCGTACGGGATTACACACTTTTGCCTCCTGGGTCCCTAAGAGCCTTACGGGATCGCACACTTCTGCCTCCTGGGTCCCTAAGAGCCTCACGAGATTGCACACTTTTGCTTCCCGGGTCCCTAAGAGCCTTACGGTATTGCACACTTTTGCTTCCCGGGTCCCTAAGAGCCTTACGGGATTGCACACTTTTGCTTCCCGGGTCCCTTAGAGCCTTATGGTACGGCACCCGTTAGGACATTATGGTCCTGGGAGACCAAAGTGTGGAATCCCGTAAGGTTCTTAGGCACCCGGGAGGCAAAAGTGTGCAATCCCGTAAGGCTCTTAGGGACTGGGAGACCAAAGTGGCACCATCACGTAAGACCGTTAGGTTCTCTGGGACGGTAACAGCCTTATGGGACAGCATCACTTTGGTCTCCCGGGTCCCTAAGAGCTTTACGGTATTGCACACTTTTGCTTTCCGTGTCCCTAAGAGCCTTATGGGATTGCACACTTTTTACTTCCCGGTCCCTAAGAGCCTTATGTGATTACACGCTTTGGTCTCCCGGGACTGTAATGCCCTTATGGGTGCCATCCCGTAAGGCTTTTAGGGACCAGGGAGACGAAAGTGTGCAATCCCGTAATGCTCTTAGGGACCAAGGAGGCAAAAGTGTGAAATCCCGTAAGGCTCTTAGGGACCCGGAAGACCAAATTGGCGCTGTCCCCTAAGGCCGTTAGTGTCCCAGAGACCCTAACAGTCTTACGGGACAGTGTCACTTTGGTCACCAGGGTCCCTAAGAGCCTTATGGGATTGCACACTTTTGCCACAAAGGGGTTGGGTTGTTTTACCTCCGAGTGGCACTTTTCATACTATGGGTTAAATGGTCGCACATTACCCAAAGGCTCAGAAAAGGTCTGGGACAAACAGCTGGTTTGGTTAAACCTCCCGTCAATGTCATCCAGCATGTTCTTTAACGTGCGCGGGGTATGGCATTACCTCTGAATGGTACTTTCTACACCATGGGCTAAATGGCCAGGTCACCTGTACCCCAAAGTCTCGGTGGACAGGACGGAGACGTGGGGAAGTAAGGGAATAGATGATGGAGGGTGAGGGAATCGAACGCGCCGTATAAATGGTCTCAACAATGGCAAACTTATGGTTTCAGTGCGCACGTACGCGCTGGACGTACGTTTAACAGACGTGACACAAGATCACGGTGATCTTGTGTCACGCTCCTTTGATTTCTGGGCCTCGTCGCAAGGCCTCTGGTGTATTGAGGGGAAAAGTGCTTGCCTATCCGTTAGTGTTTCCTAACTAGGCCTTATTTCCACCAGTTGGCCATCCGATGGTTCGTGGAGTGCGGAAAAAACTGTTTGCTGCCTAAGGGGCCTCGTCGTAAGGCCTCTGTGTGTATTGAGGGGAAAAGAGCTTGCTATCCGTTCCTAAGTGGCCTTAAATCCACCACGTGGCAATCCGATGCCTGCTGCCTAGGCTGACCACACTTCCTTTTATTTGGGTAACAAAAACACTCGGTCACTAGCGGCACGGAGAAACACCGTGCAGGAGGTTTTTGCGTCTGCACATGCTCGGTTACTTTCGGCACAGAATGATTCACGAGATCCCATTCTCTTTACCCTCGCCCCCGTCCCCTCCTATTCCTCGGAACCCCAAAAAAGTCAATCACCTTTTGCACAATGGGTAAAAATAGAGAGGGGGGAAGGAGAAAAGAGGTTGTTTTACCTCTGAGTGACACTTTTTTTTGCACACTATGGGCTAAATGACCCCGAAGACTCGGAAAAGGTCGAGGGAATCCATCGAAACAGTTGACCGTCGAGGACATCTGCCCAGGGATACGTTACTTCTGAGCGGCACTTCGCACACTGTGGGTTAAATGGTCAGATCAGCTGGACCCCAAAGGCTTAGAGATGGTAGAGGGGGACCCATCGGAACAGCAATTTTGGGGAATGGGAGCCAGGCACGGGGCTCCTTTGTTGTTGTTTTTTTTTCCTCCGAGTGGCACTTTGCACACCATGTGCTAAATGGCCAGGTCACCCGTACCCACAAAGTCTCAGAAAACGTCGAAACCGGAACAGCTGTTGGTTGGGTCCAGGCACTGAGTGCCGTTACTTTTTTTTTTACTTCCGACGGCACTTTGCACACCATGGGCTAAATGGCCAGGTCACCCGGACACCTGAAAGCTCGGAGAAGGTCGAGGGGACCCACTGAAACATGTTTTTCGATAGTCAAGGCAATCCAGCGTGTTCTTTAACGTGGACTCTCCCGCACACGGGGATTCACGGCTTAACATCTCATCCGATGGACGGTGGTCGCTGAACGTGTTATAAATGCGTACCATGAACACACCACTCCATTTTTTCACCCTTCAAAATAACCTCTCACCTGCTACTCTTCAGCGTTGAGGTGTGTTCTTTTCTGAAACGGAACATCAA
Organism: Ryuthela nishihirai; assembly: GCA_038380435.1. Classification (NCBI taxonomy): domain Eukaryota; kingdom Metazoa; phylum Arthropoda; class Arachnida; order Araneae; family Heptathelidae; genus Ryuthela; species Ryuthela nishihirai. The sequence continues at coordinate 68,386,984 of JAWZYU010000022.1, read as the reverse complement.
AGGAATGGTCGGACGGTCTCGCTATTCATTTTTTTTTTCTACACCCTGTGAGAGAAATTCTGGTGGGTAAATGACCTATCGAAAAAGTAGAGAATTCCTCTAAAAATCTTATTTTTTCTACCGATTCGCTATTCGTTTTTAATGAGTTCTGAACTGTTCAAAAATATTTTCAGAGATGAATAATCTTCATATCAAAGATCAAAGTCCGGTTAGTTGAACAATGACGTGTCTCGCAGATGTTGTTAGCAAAAATGAATGGCTAAACCGTCTCGTTAATTTATTTTTGGTACACCCTGTGAGAGAAATTTTGGAGGGCAAACGACTTCTTCAAAAAGTAGAGAAATCCTCTAAAAATGGTGTTTTATTATAGGGATTTCCCCTTACTTTTCAACGAGCTGTAAACTTTTCAAAAATGTTTTCAGAGACTGATACTCTTAAAAAATGTTGGCTTCAAATGAATGGCCCAACCTTCTCGCTCATTTATTTTTGGTACACCCTGTATATAATAAAAGGTGTATGTCTGTGGCGGTTATAACTCACCGGAAATCTACGTACACGTACCACATTTTGAGAGAATAATTCTAGTTGTGGTCCGGATTGCAGTGTTAAATTTCAGGTCGATAGTCCAAAGGTGGGCTTGCTAGAAGCAAAAATATTTACCAAGCTATTCCTACGGAGAACGAGAATCGCTGTCAAATCTATTGTTGCCATTTAGTGCTCCCTAAATCTGAAAGTAAAAAGTTAAAATAGCATTTAAATCTGCTACTGTTGCCAGATTCCCCACATTTTCAAAGACATTATTTCGGTGTTCCATTTCAGCTAGGAATCTGAGTTTCAAACCAAACATGGGGTCGGGAAGGAGGAACCTTTCGGTGAAGTATGTCGGGAATTACATAATGCCAAAATCTGACGATATATCTCGAGCGTTTGTCACGGGGTCTGAGAGAACGCGACGAGTCAGCAGTATCTTTTCAACACCGGGAAATTCTTCGTGTTTAAACTGTAATAAAATATCGGGGGTAGGATACATTACTAACCTTTAGTGTAGGAAACAACAGAATATGCAGATTAATCCTAATGAATGATCAATATGGAAAATAGTTCGCTCGTTAAAGGTAAATGTAGGTCACACTGGCCCACTTCATGCATCAGACATCAGGGTATACTCAAACTCATCAGAAACTGAAACTTTTGCTAATACATCAGAATTACAATTTCAGACAAATGACGAGTATGATAATCTGATCGATGAAGTCAACAGTGCTCCTCGAAAATTCAAAAGATCACCTTGCACGGAGAAATTGCAGTTCATTACACTTAGGGAAATCACAGAACACATCAAACAAATAAAACTTAAAAAAGCTGCAGGAGATGATGACATCAATAACACAGTAATCAGATATCTACCCAGAAACGGAGTTCTTCTACTTCTCAAACTATTTAATAAATGTCTTCAATATCATTACTTTCTTCAACCATGGAAAAATGCCATTATAACCATGTTGACAAAAGCAGGAAAAAATCTGCTCTTTCCCGACGATCATCGTCCAATTAGCTTTCTACCCTGCTTGGGAACATTTCTTGAGAAATCGATACTCAAGCGACTCGATATCTCATTGCAGTCTCTCAATGTCTTCCCTCCTGAGCAATTTGGTTTCTGCAGGAAGCACACCACAGTGCATCAATTTCATCGGGTTGTGGAGACCATTGCAGAGGCCTGAGTAGTGGAGCTGCAACATGGTCGGTTTTGACCTTAAAACGTCCCCAGTGTCAGGGGTTACGGCCACGCCCACCTCCCGTCATATGCCCCTGTGACGTCACCTCTGATTATGGAAAGACTCCCGATTTTGGCGTTCTGCGATCTTGGATTCTGACGTCATCACTCTCACCACAAAGTCCCTCGATTTAGGTGTTCGTCCACCATTTTGGATTATAACGTCATCACCACAAAGCCGTAAAATTTTTCGTTCGTCCGCCATCTTGATTTCTGACGTCGTCATCTATCCGAAGGACCCAAATAGTTCTGAGTCCCGTCTGCCCTTTTGAAACATGATGTCATCACCCATCGTGAAGAAAAACTACCAAATAATTATAAGCCTCAAGACCTTGGAGTCTAATGTCATCACTCTCGATAACAATCCTCGTAGTATTCTCATGATTGCATCATCACTCATAAAATACAAATCACCCATAAACATCACCACTAAACTTTCGCTGGCAATGATGAGAAAAATGAGTCAAACTTTGAAAAGAGTCACTGTCCACATCACTATTAGTCAGAGATCGTACGTAAAACGATTGACTACTTTTAATTTGGATTCTAAATCGCCCGGTGGCGACTTCAAGCATTGCCTTAAAGCTCATTACATTAACTTTCTCCACGGTAATCTTTAGGAAAAGGACAAAGATTAGCTCGCATTTTGAAGAAAAACCTGAGCACACAAATAAAATCAGAGATCAGAAAATTACAATACTGAATACCGGGCAACATACTGATTCCCACATCTCCTTCTTTAAATCTGTAGAGAACAAATAGTGCCTATACGGCATTTACAAATGTGGCAAAAAAAAAATATCCACTTTAAAAGATAAACTGGTAAGTACCAGAGCCCGAAGGCTACTACAGCTACATCAAAATGGTTCTGGGCCTTTTGAATCTATGTTCCTCGATGACTTCGTACTTGACTAGGCTAGAAATAATAGGGAATGGATTGTTTTCAACCTTTTCGAAGAATCGGCCAGATACTTCATTGATAAAGTCTTTCATATATGGAATATTAAGATCACAGTGTAATATTGAATTGCGAACATATCTTGGTGCTGCAGTAGCTGATCTGAGGTAGCGGTTTTGAAAAACTTCTAATATTTGATTTTGTCCTCAGTGCAGTACCCCCATGCAGGTGCTGCGTACAGTAGGATAAGGTCTAAAAATAAGTTTATAGAGAAGCATTTTGTTTTGAATTGCCAGTGCAGATTTTCCACATAACAGTGAGTTTAGTAGGTATTTAACCGACTGTGCTTTCATGATGACTTTATTAATGTGGTTTGACCAGTTTAGTGTTTTGTGCAAAACAATCCCAAGATATTTTGCAGAGTCGCACCAGTCAATATGTGTATCAAATATTTCGATACAAGGGAGAATATGCAGTCTTTTCCTGCTGAAAAGAAGGGCTGAGCTTTTGTGGGCGTTTAGTTTTATCCTCCATTTAGTACACCACATCTGAAAGAGTGTTAACATGTGTTGCAATCGACGAATAGCAAAATGTACGTTCAGTGATGAGGCAATCATAGCTGTTTCGTCCGCGTATAGAGCCAACTTCAAATTACACGTGGTTGGGAGTCATATAGATAAATGTTAAAAAGAGTGGGGCCCAATATTGAGCCCTGAGGCACTCCAGTTTTGAAGTAGAATATGATTTTCCAACCGAGTTTTGAAAGTTCTATTTCTGAGGTAGTCCGAAATCAAATGAATCAACACATCTGAGAATTTTACATCAATAAGTTTTTTGATGAGACCATATGTCCAGATCCGTTCAAATGCTTTGGCAACATCCAAGACCACAAATGTCAGAGGATTCTTTTCTGTCAAGACCACAATGTCAGTGCTTCTAACACTGTTTCCACCACTCTCAGAGTTTGATGGACAGTGGAGTGAGATTTTCTAAAGCCAAACACTTCTGACTGAATAATAGAAAATTCTATTTAGAATAATTTTCTCAAATAATTTTGTAAGACAGGACAGCAGGCTGATGGGTCTGAAGTTTTATGGAAACACGTAATCTTGGCTAATTTGTGAATCATGGAAATCTCTGCGTGTTGTTTGCATTCATTAGGGAAGCTTGACTTTTTTCCTACGGAAAATTGGTGTGTGAAAACCGTTAAACTGACGTACGTTTCGTATGTCGCGTTCAAAAGACGTATGAGTTACGATGATTTTAGATCAATGCTTTGCCGATCAGAGTTTTGGGTCGCATCCCCCAAAAACTGAAAGGCATTTCATTGCTCTATTAGGGAATTATGAAATGGAGTTGTTTTCTATGCAAATGACACCACAGCCGTTGGGAAAAGCTGTCAAAGATCAAAAATCATACAGTGACAGCAGCAGTCCCAGGCCTGGGGCCTATACTTGCTTAATCTTAGCTAACGCCAGTAGACAAATGATTGAAATGTGTGAATAAAAGACGGTAGAAGTGTAATATAAATTGAAAAGAGTGGGGGGATGAGGGAGGAAGATTGGGAAGGGGTTGTTGGGTTGTTTTACCTCTGAGCGGCAGTTTTTTGCACACCATGGGCTAAATGGCCAGGTCACATAGACCCCGAAGGTTGAGAGAAAGTTGGGGGAGGGGATCCACTGGAACAGCTGTTGGGAGACAGATGGTAGCCTCCCATCAAGGCCATCCAGCGTGTTCTTTAACGTGCACAGGGTATGTCTCGCCAACACGCGGGGCCACGACTTAACGTCCCATCCGACGGACGGCAAACCTTTCCAAGCCCATTGGTGTCTCCTACTGGCCATGGACAGGGAGGGGAATTTTGCGGAGATAAATCTCAATGCTGACCCAGCTGGGACTCGAACGTGGGAACTACAGATTACGAGCCTGGAGCGCTACCGACTGAGCCACCCCCGCTCCTGTCGGAAGGGGAGAAGTAAGAGAAAGGTAAGGAATACGTTAAGCTTCGATTCCAGATGTGGTCAGCTTCGCACTTTAAAACTTTACATGGAAACTTTATAATTATTTCAATTAGAAAAATATGTCTAATTTATTATTTAACTAAGCTGAATTAAATAAATATAACTAATCTGAATCTAATCTTTCGAATAAGGATCCTTAGAAAAATATTTGCGGATTGAAATATTTCCCGCAACGATCGATAGATGGCGATAATAACAACCCATATATTTTTTTTATCATTTCACCAGAAAATTACATAGAATCTAATAATGTTCCTAAAACATCTGAAGCCGAAAAATAAAGTGAAAAATCTATGAACTTATTTTTCCAAATCTTTGAAATTTTAATTTATAACAGTGTGTCTATTCGGGTCTGACCTTTTTCTGATCAATTGGATTGAAATTTCTTAGTGATTACAGTCACTAGCCTACTAATCGCTATTATATATGAAATAATTTAGATGCAGAGCATAAAATGAAATACTAAACTGATAGACTGCATAATTAGCGAAGAGGTAAAAAATAAAACAAATATAAAGTCTATCAGGTTTATATGTCGTGCCATCTGGTGACTAAGCTGAGAACTAAATGATTTTCAGAAATGAAACGAGATTTGGTAATTGACGAAATTTGAATTTAAGCAAAACACTTTACAACCCTGAACACAAATCATTAACTAACTGATATAAAACTTCCTAAAAATAAAACCAGCAAGAAAAGTTATAATATCACAGGTCTTTTCTAACTCAAAATTAAAGTTGAGAGCTGTAAAAAGAGACCTAGAACTGCCCATTGCGATTGTTGCAGTGCCCAGTGCCAGTGCATCATCTATTCGAAATTAAATTGCCAGAGCGGTTGTAAACACCTCCTGGTTCATAACAAATACCAATATTGATGAAAGTTTTGAAATAGATCGTACAAATAAAGAGAATAAGAATATTTCACTAATTTTTAAGGATATTCACACAAATCTAAATGATGTAATTTGACATAATGCAGAATATGATCATACTGTTAAATACAAAGTCAAAAGACCAACTCAGATCTTTCTCGAAAAAGCAAAACATTTATGACCATCCTGAGAAGGAATACAGAGAATTAGTCAGAAATTTTCCATTACTTCAAGATGATCACGAAAACACAATATTCTGCTCTATCCAACCAATCAAGGCTCACCCTAATGTGGTTGAAGTAGGGGTAGTCATCAATTACACATCAAGTCTCACCCTACTGTGTATCTGCAGCAGGGGTTCTCAACGTGGGGTAAGTGGTGAAATTTTTTGGCTACGCCGTGGGATTTCAAAAGTCGCTAGATCTATTAACAAACTAAAACAACAACGTTGTTATGCCATAACTATAGTTTTATATATATAATAAATGGAAACGTCAATTACATACACATTTCCAGGGGGTACGTGAAGCATTTAATTTTGAGAACCAGTGATCTACATTGATTATATCAACTTTGCATTGAAGGACTTCAATTTAAATGAAGTAGATTATGGGTCAATTCACTAGTGCTCCGAAAACGTGGAATTCCAAAAATCTTTAAAACGTGATGTAAAAGCAGAGCAAAGAACTGTAAAAATGACTTCAAAAAACACTTGAGAGACAGTGAGAATTACTTTCAAAACCCTACTATGCATGAAATGGATGGCTGAATCTGCTCGAAATTTTTCACAGCACATTAAAAGCACTAGCAGAGTAACTGTAAATCAATAACGTGCACAGGAATTGATAACAGAATATGTTCTAAAATAGAGTGCAATAGAAAACACAACAAGATAAGATCATAAAATGTACCGTAATGACAACAGATTTCCTTGAAAAATTAATTATATCGAAACGGTCCTGGAAATCACCAGAAAATATTTTAAAAGTGCATTGAGATAGGTAAGAAGACATTTCTGAAAATACTAATATTTATCACTAAAAAACACTGTTGAAATAGAGCAGAAAGTTTATCCTTAAAATATTCGAACTTAGTTTCTTTTCTCCTCCCCTAAATATTTTCCTTGCTTATATACTTTGTTCAAAACATATATATTTTGCTTCACTTGGAATCGGAATAGGGGGTTCAAAAGAACTAATCTTTCCTAATAAACGCAGATACAACAAACTAACTTACTGTAAATATTATACAATATACCCTGTATAGCCATAACAAATTCAGCTTTTTATTTCAACGCATGGTAAGAAATTTCTCTACTATTTAGTAGTGCGATATTCAGCTTATTTGCAATAAATACCAGATCGAGTTTTTACTTTTCTGCATAGTGAACAGAGGGCAGCGTGTATTTTCATCAGCAATAATAAAATGTAAATTCGCGATTAGAATAACCTGCAGTCATTAATATGTTCCAGAGAGCACAATATATGGAAAATGGATTGATATATCATTTTGCCAAAAAATTTAGGTAGCAATTTACAATTTATTAAATTTTTCCATAGATATTTAAAAATTTTCGCAATCGGAAAATTAATTTCTGAAAGGGACAAAATGCTCATTGAATTAATTTAACAGTGTATTCAAAATTCATAATCTGAAGATAGGTTCGAAAATATTAAAATTAACATTTTTTTATTCAAAACCTCGTTGAAATATGTGCATTTTCCAGTCCACATTGCAAAAAATATATCATCACAATTGAAGTTTGTCTGCAAGTAAACGTTTTTGTGTAGCTATGGCAAATTGCTCATTGCTAAAATAATGGTATTCAGCACACAAACAGCGTCGTCGATTCAAAGCAGGTTCCGTACACAGAAACAAGTTTACAACCACCGACATGAGCGAAATTCCGAGAGGCACGCTATTTATGTTACTTTTGCTTTATTTGGATGTTCTTAGGAAGGAAATTACGAATTTGAGACTCATGGAAGTAAAAGCAATCATTGCCTTTTACTTCCATGAATCTCGAACTCGTAATTTCCATTACCAATAAACATTGGTGTTGGAAGCATTTGAAATTTTCTTAATTAAAATTTAAACAAATAAAGAAACGGTGGTTGATTTTTAAAATAATATTGAATGGTAATATAAAAGTCTGATTGAAAGATGAAAATGTAAGTTAAATGAATTTGATTTTCAGTAACACCATATATGAAATATTTAAATAGAGATTCAGGCAGTTTAAAGAGACTAGCCAGATTCTATGATGTAAACGATCTCTTACAACAACAGATGAATCCAGTACGTTAACAAAGAACCGTATTATGCCCTTTAAAGTTGATGATGATACTGAAAGTCTCACTGAAATGAATGAAAGCGAACATCAAATTTCGTTTGAAATGAAAATATAAAAAGAATTGATAATAAGAAAAAAACTATTTATACTCTTATTTTCTTGAGGAAAAAAGTAGGATGGATATACTTTCATAAATTTCTTCTATTAGATATTCAATTAAAAATCTATTAAATGAACTGATTTATCTGGGGATTCAAATATCCGAAGCATCCAACTAAGGACTGGTAAATATAAGAAACTACAATTGATAATTCTTGTGGAACTTCATAAAAATAGAAACAGCAAGAAAATTTATAATATCACAGGTCTATTCTAACAAAAAATAAAAGTTGAGAGCTGTAAAAAGAGACCTAGAACTGACCATTGTGATTGTTGCAGTGCCCATTGCCAGTGCATCATCTTTTCGAAATTAAATTACCAGAGCGGTTGTAAACACCTCCTGGTTCATAACAAATACCAATATTGATGAAAGTTTTGAAATAGATCAGTGTCTCGCAAACTGTGTGCCGCGGCACATTAGTGTGCCGCGAAAGATTCCAAGTGTGCCGCGCGAGATTTTCAAATTGACACTGATAGACCAAATTGATTTCATTTTGACTTGCCTTGTGTTATCGACGTGCTTTAATATCGACCTGCTTTAATAAAAATCTTTCAGATTTTATCAACTGGGATCTTGTAAGTATTTATCAAGCTTTTTCCAAAATTTGGTGTTAATTTTTGATTATTTCAAGCCATAGAACGGACAAATATTTAAAACAAACACCGAGTTACGATTAAATATATTAATTATTATATTTATTTTAAATCAAATGCATTGAACGAAATTTCAATTTTCCTCTTTTTACGTAACCTTCAAAAATTCTCTTTTAGGTGTGTCGCGAAAAAAAAAATTAGATTCAGTGTGCCGCGGAAAAAAAATTAGATTCAGTGTGCCGCAGAGTAAAAAAGTTTGCGAGACACTGAAGTAGATCATACAAATAAAGAGAATAAGAATATTTCACTAATTTTTAACGATATTCGCACAAATCTGATGTAATTTGACCTATTGGAGAATATGTCATACTGTTAAATCCAAAGTAAAAAGACCAAAGCAGATCTTTCTTGAAAAAGCAAAAAAAATTATGACAATTCTGAGAAGGAATGCAGAGAATTAGTCAGAAATTTTCCATTACTTCAAGATGATCACGAAGACACAATATTCTGCTGTCTCCAACCAATCAAGGCTCACCCTAATGTGGTTGAAGTAGGGGTAGTCATCAATTACACATCAAGTCTCACCCTACAGTGTATCTACAGCAGGGATTTTCAACGTGGGGTAAGTGGTGAAATTTCTGGAGTACGACGTGAGATCTCAAAAGCCGCTAGATCTATTAACAAAGTAAAATAATAACCATTGTTATGCCATAACTATAGTTTTATATATATAAAAAATGGGAACGTCACTTACATACACATTACCAGGGGGTACGTGAAGCATTTAAATTTGGAACCACTTATCTACATCGATTATATCAACTTTGCCTTGAAGGACTTCAATTTAAATGAAGTAGATTATGGGTCAATTCACTTAAAAAGTGGACTTTACGATACACCAAATGTTTTACCATGTTTGATACTTAACGTCGCTTTACTTTACTATTCTTTCCAGCTCAATTACTAAAAAAAAATTTTAAAAGATATGATACATGCAGAGTCATAATGCGTTAAATAAGGAATATTCTCAGTTATGACTGTTAACTAACGCCATCTAGTGGATAAGAGTGATTCTAAAAGCTAAGCAAAAAGTGCGTTTTTAGCAGATATTTTTCGGGAAAATTTTGAAGTGTTACAATACTAGTGCCTACAAAAAATGAGTATTCATTATATTAATTTTTTATTATATTTATGAATTTCGAACAATATTTTTTGAAGAATTATAATTCCTAGATAAATTTATCACAAAATCTCTTCCAATTCACTGGAGTAGATTCCAAAAAAGCTTTAAAACTTGATGTAATAACAGAGCAAAGAACTGTAAAAATGACTTCAAAGTACACTGGACAGACACTGAGAATTACTTTCAAAACCCTACTATGCATGAAATGGATGGCTGAATCTGCTGGAAATTTTTCACAGCACACTAGAATCTGTAGCAGAGTAACTGTAAATCAATAACGTGCACAGGAATTAATAACAGAATATATTCTAAAATACAGTGCAAATGGAAACACAACAAGATAAGATCATAAAATGTAACGTAGTGACAACAGATTTCCTTCAAAAATTAATTATATCGAAACGTTGCTAGAAGTCACCAGAAAGTATTATAAAAATGCATTGAGGTAGGTAAGAAGACATTTCTGAAAATACTAATATTTATCACTAAAAAACACTGTTGAAATAGAGCGGAAAGTTTATACTTCAAATACTCAAACTTAGTTTGTTTTCTCCTCCCCTAAATATTTTCCTTGCTTATATACTTTGTTCAAAACATATATATTTTGCTTCACTTGGAATCGGAATAGGGGGTTCAAAAGAACTAATCTTTCCTAATAAACGCAGATACAACAAACTAACTTACTGTAAATATTATACAATATACCCTGTATAGCCATAACAAATTCAGCTTTTTATTTCAACGCATGGTAAGAAATTTCTGTACTATTTAGTAGTGCGATATTCAGCTTATTTGCAATAAATACCAGATCGAGTTTTTACTTTTCTGCATAGTGAACAGAGGGCAGCGTGTATTTTCATCAGCAATAATAAAATGTAAATTCGCGATTAGAATAACCTGCAGTCATTAATATGTTCCAGAGAGCACAATATATGGAAAATGGATTGATATATCATTTTGCCAAAAAATTTAGGTAGCAATTTACAATTTATTAAATTTTTCCATAGATATTTAAAAATTTTCGCAATCGGAAAATTAATTTCTGAAAGGGACAAAATGCTCATTGAATTAATTTAACAGTGTATTCAAAATTCATAATCTGAAGATAGGTTCGAAAATATTAAAATTAACATTTTTTTATTCAAAACCTCGTTGAAATATGTGCATTTTCCAGTCCACATTGCAAAAAATATATCATCACAATTGAAGTTTGTCTGCAAGTAAACGTTTTTGTGTAGCTATGGCAAATTGCTCATTGCTAAAATAATGGTATTCAGCACACAAACAGCGTCGTCGATTCAAAGCAGGTTCCGTACACAGAAACAAGTTTACAACCACCGACATGAGCGAAATTCCGAGAGGCACGCTATTTATGTTACTTTTGCTTTATTTGGATGTTCTTAGGAAGGAAATTACGAATTTGAGACTCATGGAAGTAAAAGCAATCATTGCCTTTTACTTCCATGAATCTCGAACTCGTAATTTCCATTACCAATAAACATTGGTGTTGGAAGCATTTGAAATTTTCTTAATTAAAATTTAAACAAATAAAAAAACGGTTGTTGATTTTTAAAATAATATTGAATGCTACTATAAAAGTCTGATTGAAAGATGAAACGGTAAGTTAAATGAATTTTATTTTGAGTAACACCATATATGAAATATTTAAATAGAGAGTCATGGACTTTAAAGACAGTAGCCAGATTCTATGATGTAAACGATCTTTTACAACAACAGATGAACCCAGTACGTTAACAAAGAACCGTATTATGCCCTTTAAAGTTGATGATGATACTGAAAATCTCACTGAAATGAACACTCACTCAATGAAATGATGACTGACATCAAATTTCGTTTGAAATGAAAATATAAAAAGAATTGATAATAAGAAAAAACCATAAGTGGCATGTATTCGGACCACACGTAATTTCATGCTTCCTCCCTTCGTTCACCTTTTTGCCTGCAAAAGAATGCGGAGAATGCTTAGCTCATTTGAAAATTGGTGCACAGGCTAGAGGGTGTAGGTCATCCCTTCAAAAAATATTGCAGTCGTTACGTCATATAAAGAAATCCCCATCATGATAACCTCTACCTTTTCGACAAAGAGGAAGCGTAGAGCGACAATGCAAAATATCTTGGAGTCACGATTCTTCATAAGCTCAAATGAGACACACATGTCACTAACGTAATCAACAAGGCCAGAGCTCTAGACTGTAAACTATTTCCCCTCATGGGAAATAAATCACCTACTTCTAAAAAGCATAAAACCCTCCTATGTACGCAAGTAATAAAGCCTGTTCTACTATATGCAGACCCTACCTAGGGCGGAACTTCAATTAAAAATCTAGTCAGATTGCAATCGACCCAAAACAAGATATTGTGATCAGCTATAGCAGCACCCTGGTTGGTTCGAATTCCATTATACACAGAGATCAAAATTATGATTCCATCCTTCAATCTATGAAAAAACCTGCATATAAGTATTTTGAGCAAACGAAAAATCATCCTAAGAAATTTATTGAAATGCATCAAACTATCAGATTATTCTTTCACACAAATTTTTTCGTCCAAAATGCATTCTCAACCTACTGGTCACAACGCTACTCTCCCTCCCTTCAGTCCTTTTTCCGCTCTCTCTTTCGCTGCCCTACATTTGTTCATTTCCAGTTTCGTTTCCCATTACATTCACATACCTCCCATTTGCCTCGCTCCCCCTCATAGCCCATACTTCCAATATACATACTCTCTTCTAATTCACTTACACACATTTGCCCACCCCACAACTCCTCTTATATACCACAATATTTCCATACCACTAACTTCTCCTCCCTAGCACATACATATCTTCCTAATCCCCGTTTCTATTGATAATCCTCTTATCTCCACTCACACGGATCTCCGTCTGCTCACTAATCCTGCTCTTCCCACTTCACCTTTGTACATCTAGCCTATCCCTCTTCCCACTTCCTCATCCTCACCTCGCCCATTCCCCCTTCTACCTTCCCACGTTTTAATCCCCATTTCTCTCACATTTAATTATAAGCAGTCTCTGTCACGGCATAGCGGTTTTATTTAGTTACCTACAGTCATTTACCTTTAAGGAAAAGCTCAGATTATGCAGGTATAGACCATTGGTCTGGGACTGCTATAGTTACTTATGATCCTTGATACTTGAAAACACTAATATTTATCACTACAAAACACTGTTGAAATAAAGCAGAAATATTATCCTAAAATGCTCGAACTTAGGTTCTTTTCTACTCCCCTAAATCTCTTCCTTCCGTTTATATTTACTTTGTTCAAAAAATATACTTGTTCCTTAACTTTTAATTGGAATAGGGAATTTAACAGACCTAAACGTTCCCAATAAATCCAGATATAACTGACTAGATATAAATCCAGATATAACTGACTAGATATAAATCCAGATATAACTGATCCAGATATAACTACTGTAAATATTATACAATACACCCTGTATAGCCAAAACAAATTGAGCTTGATATTTCAAGGCATAATACTAAATAATAGAGAAATTTGTTATTATGAAAATTAGGACATTTTCAATAAATACCATATCTAGTTTTTACTTTTTTGCATAGTCAACAGAGGGCAGCAGGTACTTTCATCATTAATAATAAAATATACTTATGTAACAAAACCCACTAGTTCCGGGTAAAGCACTTCCAGTACGGGGAATTGCCATATTGACCATTAACTACGGTCTGGGGCAAGAGAATACCAAATATATACAGCCCCTCCCCAACTACCTAATGGCGAGTAGTACTATAGGAGTAATGCTCATCCATCGGACAAAACCTAAATTTAATATGCGCCCTGGTTAGCCACAAAAAAAATATATATTTCCAAGTTACCTCGGCTCTTGTGGTGGGAACTCTGTCCGAGCCATCGGATTAAGTCAGTAGGCAGGGCCACTAACATCCCCAGCGAGATTGAAGTGTTAGCCTGTCCAACCGGGTTTGAAACCGGGCAACAAATCCTTCGACATCGATGGGCCCTCAACCCCCTCCCCACCACCACCACGTCAAGGTCGTTCCCTATCGGTGGGGGGACATCATAATAAAAAGGAAATTCGCGATTAGAAGAAAGTGTAGTCGTTATTATGTTCCAGTGAGCTAATACTAGAACGTGGATTGATATATCTTTACTGCAAAGGATTAAGCTAGCAATTTACAATTTATTAAATTTTTAGAAATCATCGAAATTTTTCCAGATAACATTAGAGATTGCCGTTATTGGATAATGTATTTCTGAAAGTCACAAAATGCTCATTGAATTAATGTAACAATGTATTCAAAAGTCATAGCCTGAAGTTAATTTCGGAAATATTAAATTTAACATTGTTTTATTGAAAAACTCGTTGAAATATATACATTTGTGAGTCCAAAAGACGTGAAGATCTCGCAAGTGCAAGAAATATATCAACACAATTCCAGTTTGCCTGCATGTAGAGATTTTTGTATATCTATGGCAAATTGTTCCATGCTAAAATGATGGCATTCAGGACCCAAACAGCGTCTTCCATGTAAAGCAGTTGCCCTACACGCAAACAAGCTTACAAATACCGACATCAGCGAAATTCCAACAGGCAGCGCTATTTATCTTATTTTTGATTTATTTGGATGTTCTTAGAATGGAAATAACAAATTCGCGAATTACAGGAGTAACAGTAAACAACACATTTTACTTCCATAAATTACGATTTTGTGATTTCCATATACAATAAACATTGTTATTGGAAGCATTTGAATTTCTATTAAATAAAATTTAACAAATAAAAAAAGGTGGTTGAATTTAAAAATAATATTAAAAAGTATTATAAAATCTGATTCAAAGAAGAAAAATCTAAGTAAAAGAATTTTCATTCTGAATAACACAGATATGAAATATTTAAATAGATTCTTGGCTGTAAATGATCTCTTATATCCACAGATAAACCCAGTACGTTATCAAAGAACCGTTTTACAACCTTTGAAGTTGATGATGATTTTGAAAATCCTACTGAAATGATTGATAGCGAACATAAATTTTCGATTAAAATGAACATAGAAAAAGAAGTGATAATAAGAAAAAACAATTTATACCTCTTTTCTTCTTGAGGAAAAAAGAAGGATGGATAATCTTTCAAAAATTGCTTCTATTAGGTAATTCAATTTAGAATCTATAAAATGAACTCATTGATCTGGGGTTTCGAATCTCCCAAGTACCCAACTAAGGACTGGTAAATATAAGAAACTACTATCGAAATGTAATAAAAAAAAGCCTTTAGGCTCACTGTTCATACCCCTATTCGCTAATCTATAATTATCTATACGGGCAACATGGCCAAACCAACGGAGTCTCTCTCTGCACAATATGCTGCTTAAAGGAGGTTGCAGACTCCTTTACCTAACCTCATCATTATTTACAAAGTTGAACCTAATGCCCAAGGTACTGCGTAAGCATCTACAATCAAAATAATCTAGTTTCCTGTTATCTTGTTTACAAAGTGTCCAAGTTTCACTACCATAACTAACCCTAGAAATAACCAAACTATTTTACAGTCTAATTTTAGTCTTTAGGTGTATAAGCTTATTTCTCCACACTCTCCATAGATTCTTAAAAGTCCAGGAAGCAATTCCTATCCGTCTGTTAATCTCATGCCCCACATCACCAGAATCTGTTACATAGCTCCAAAGATAATTAAAGTATGACACCTATTCAAGATTGCAACCATTGAGATTAACTGAATCACAGCCTGCCTGATCAATTTTCATCACTTTAGTTTTCTCTCTGTTTATAACCAAAACTATCCAACTACCAGTTTCAGCAACAGCTCGAATGAAAGAATTCATCTCATCAACATCATTTGCCAAGAGGGACAAATCAGGATAAACTAAATCAGAAATTTTCGTATCTTCAGCCCTATTAAGGCCAAAATAAAGGCTCTTGAAGTGAGTTTCAGATAACATAATCAATAACCAAACTAAAGGGAAAAGGAGACAAAATGCACCCTTGTCGAACACTAGAAGTAATGCTAAAGCAATTGCTTCAAAACTTACCATCTAACACACACGACTCAGTGTTATTATAGAGAGCTTTCATTATGTTAACTAACTTGTCTGGTATACCATATGATCACACAATCAACCACAAATTATGACGATCAACAGAGTTGAAAGCCTTTTTGAAATCAACAAAGCTAGCAACCAAAGGTTTCTGAAACTCTAAACATTCCTCAAGAATCTGCCTAAGTGAAAATATCTGATCAACACATCCCCTACCACTTCTGAATCCACATTGCTCATCACGCAATTGACTGTCAACCAGATTCTTAAATCTATTAAGCACAAACATGGAAATAATGTTACCTGGAACAGAGAGTAGACTGATATCCCTATAGTTATCACAAGAACTGCGATCACCTTTTTTGAAAATAGGGATAATAATAGCTCTGGTAAAATCCTTAGGAACTACGCCTTTCTCATAAAAGATATTCAAAATTTCAGTCATCCAAGTGGTAACAGAAACATTCCCAGCTCTAAGCATTTCCGTATTAATTTTGTCTACACCTGGGGATTTATGAAGTTTAAGTTTAGAAATATCTAACATAACTTCAGATTGTGTTACAGGGCCAACATTACAGCCATCAATACATCTATGATCATTGTAAACAGTGGGAGTAGAACTAACCAAATTGTTTAGAACATCACTGAAATGCTCATCCCACCTGCCATGACAGAATCCTCACTACGGTGAAAAAAAAATAGGGATTATTGGATAATTGAAAATAGGGAGAAAATCAGACCAATTATTATCCCTATTTTCAAACAAGGCCATCTCAGTTCCTGTGATAATTATATGGGTATCAGCATTCTATCCGTTTCAGATAAAGTTCTTTGCTTGATTGTGCTTAATAGAATTAAATATCTGGTTGACGGACAATTACGTGATGAGCAGGGTGAATTTAGAAGTGGTAGGGGATGTGTAGATTAGAATTTTTTTATTTAAGCAGATTCTAGAGAAATGTTTAGAATTTTAGAAACCTGTGGTTACCAGCCATTTAGATTTCAAAACTATTTTTAACTCTGTTGTTTGTCATTACCACTCATCGCTACCATGTCGTTTACTGCTGGACAAAAACATGAGACGACATGAAAAGGATGATAGCCCAACAGCACACGGAGCGAACCCCTGCTCTTCGTATTGAACGATCCCATAATGCAGATGGGATGCAATAAATCTGCAGCAATCTTACATGCACCTTCAATAGTGACGACTAAGATCGCGAAACTAGAGTGAAGCCAATAACATTTTTTGCACTTTGGTGTTTTCTAATAATTTTTTGCTTTTTAACTTCTTTGTATCATTTATCTTGGTTACAAAATAGAGCTTCTACAGTACTGTGCAAATTAGTTGGGACAAAAAGAAAATGCAGTAACAAAGACACAACTAAAATATTTATTTGTTTAACAGTGTAGTTAATAGTGAATGTGACCACTCTTAGCTTTAATTACTTCTTTCACCCTCTCAACCAGGGCGGGGGTGGCTCAGTCGGTAGCGCGCCAGGCTCGTAATCTGTAGTTCCCAGGTTCGAGTCCCAGCTGGATCAGCGTTGAGATTTATCTCCGCAAATTTTCCCCGCCCTGCCCACGGTCAGTAGGGGGCACCGATGGGCTTGGAATGGCAGCCGTCCGTCGGATGGGACGTTAATCCGTGGCCCCTTGTGCGGGAGAGACATACCCTGTGCACGTTAAAGAACACGCTGGATGGCCTTGACGGGGGGCTACCATCTGTCTCCCAACAGCTGTTCCAGTGGGTCCTCTCCCCCAACCTTCTCTGAGCCTTCGGGGTCCATGTAACCTGGCCATTTAGCCTATGGTGTGCAAAAAAGTGCCGCTCAGAGGTAAAACAACCCAACACTCTCAACCATTGATGCCACTAGCTTTCCACACATCTCCTTCACTTCAGAGTCGTGGTACCACACTTTCATGACTCTTTCTATCATTTTGGTTTTCGTCGTGCAATCCATCTTAGATATGCGCGCTTTAATAATGGCCCACAAATTTTCAAATGGATTTAGATCGGGTGAATTTCCTGACCACTCCAATACCTTCAAATGTTGCTGGGTAAAAGAAGCTCTTAGCAAGCTTAGAATTGTGGCATGGAGCCAGATCCTGTTGAAATACCCCATCGCCGTTAGGAAACAGCTTCTGCAGTGTTGGGACCATTTTCGCCTCCAGAACGCCTATGTACTATTTGCTGTCCATCATTCCTTCAATAGGGTGTAGCATTTGTGGCCCGGAAGCTGTGAAACATCCCCTAAACATGACCTTCGGTGGGTGTTTGGGGGATTGCTGGATGTGGCCGAATCGAAGAGGTTCTCCAGGCTTCGCTTGTCCCAACTAATTCGCACAGTACTGTATGTGTTACGGCGAAAGTCAAGACATCTAAAGGACTTGCGCTGATGATAACAGTCGGATGTACATTGGCGGATGTCGAACAACAACGATTGTTGACCTGGTGCTCTCTTCTAGTAAGTTCGCTCTATTGACACCGAAAGCTATTCAATAACCCTATTCCGGTAAGGCAGATGAATTTCTAATTTTAAAAGACGAAATATAAAAGGGATAAAAGAGAAATATAAATTATATATGTTTATGCTTTAGAGCCATATAGTGCCAGGTAAGGCATGGATGTGTGTATTGTTTTTCTGTTGAGGTCCTGCCATCCTCTCAAACCTACTTTGGTACATAAACTGACAGGTTCCTGTCAGACTTCTGTGGCAAGCAGCTGCTTGAGGGGGTATTTATTTATTTTTATTTATTTTATTATTATAATAATAATTTTAGCGCTGTGAATTCTATTTTCACAGCGCTAAAATTGATTTGACAGTGTCATATACTGTATATTTAATATACATATACTCTATATTTAATATACAGTACATGACACGGTCATATTAAGGGAAAAAATTAAACAACTCTCATTGGCTGAGAGAGTAGGAAACTCTCTCAGATATTTCAAATCGACAGTCATAACCATTAACTTGAAAGAGTATTTATTATTGTTTTTCTAAGGAAAAAATACTTCGCACAACAAAATCAAAAAGATTTAACATAAATTTGCATGTGAGTGTATTACTAAAATATGCAATGGATACTGATGAAAGGGAAACACACATTCGACGATTGACATTGGATCCATCTTATTATATATATAAATATATAATCCTGTCATTAGATCTCCAATTTAAATATTTAGACTCATCTATTACTAACCTCGGTATTCAGGATTTATTTCCCGAGCAGCCAAATCACTTTAAAATATAAATCGCACTCATAGACATTCGAATTATGTAGCTATATGTTTGCAGTTGTCTAAAATGGTAATACATAATTTCTCTATTACTAAAATCTCAGTGTTCGTTCAAATTACACAAAATCAAAACGTAGCTATGGGGGGTTGGCGCGGGGCTCTCCCCTAAATCAATCGGAGTTGGCAATATTCGAAGCAACTTTGTAAAATTCAAAGCTAATCGCTTCGTCTATTAATGATACCCGACGTGGGCTATGTGTGTCATTGGCAGATGCACGATGGAAGAAGCTTCTCACCTTGTCGACTTCGGAAGCGTAAATGACCATTAGACGCTCCTAAACAGAATCGACTTTCATCACTGAAGACCACAGACTGACATTCTTCCAACTCCAATGAGCTCGTTCTTGACACCACAGCAAAAGTGTTCGACAGTGACCAGGTGACAGTGGCATGCGTGCTCGTAGTCCTGCTTCCAAAAGACGATTGCATATCGTTCTTGTAGACATCTTTGGTACGACAGAGGATCGAATTTGTGATGCTGTAGCCGTCCGCTCTGACACCGCCACCCTCCTGATACGCCGATCCTCTCGTGCGTCCGTAACACTGTGTTGCCCAGAACTACGTCTGTGAGTGTGCGAATGCTCTTCTGACCATCGACGCCACCATCGTACCAATGCCGATACCTCTCGTCCAACGCAGTGTGAAATTTGACGAAAAGACCAACCTGCTTCCTGAAGACCCACTATAAGACCTCGCTCAAACTCCTCTAACTGATCAAATGTTGGGCGCCTGCGTCGTCCAGGCATGGTAGCTTCTTCAAAGTGCACTAAAGAACACGACACAAGACGAATAACTTCATTCTTCACGCCCTAGTACTTAAATACGCGCTGCATACATTTGCATTTTGTCGTCCTCAGCGATGTCGTTATTTTATCCAATGGCTTTCAATCTTAGATCACGCCTTCTGGGTGTTCTTTTTTCAATTTCCGCCAGTGTATCCAGGTATTGTTGCAGGCCGGCTTAACAGCTTCCCAGACCTCGCTTTTACCTGGCAACTATAATAGGCTTTGGGTTGGGTTGTTTTACCTCTGAGCGGCACTTTTTTGCACACCATCTGCTAAATGGCCAGGTCACATAGACCCCGTAGGCTCAGAGAAGGTTGGGGGCTATAATAGGCGATGTGACAAATGAATGACACTAGCATGGTAAACGATGAAAATTTCTGGGCACATTTGAAGTTTGTCCAATCGCACTTTTATTTATGCTTATAATTAAAGTGATGTAAAGAAGTTTCGAGTGCATTGTTTCACGAAATGCTTATTGAAATTAACTAAAAGTGGCAAGATGTCTTAGGAAACAATTATTCATGTAAATTATTATTTTTAATAATCATTCTAATTCAGAATTTAATACTTTAAGTGTACATCACAGAAGTGTTGGTGGGACCTGACCTTAGGCCTGACCCTTATAACTCGCAATGACAAGGAACCCCTACACCTGCAGGGGCTGTAGAAAAGAATTATCTTAAATATTTCAGGTAATTTTTTATTTTTTTATTAGGTAAATTTTTCGTCAGAAGGCTAAAACTACTGAAGACAATAATGAAATAATATAGATTGGAGAAATTTAAGCAGAAGTTTATTCCCTTGAAATCGGTTTTGTGGATTTTTCTATTTCCCAATGCGAATGAGATGTAAAGGAACTTCGATGTGCATTGCTCGAATGCAAAATCTTCAAGGTTTCAAATTACTTACTTTACTGAAGAGACGTTTTCTCTGGTATTGATAATTGGGGCAATTATGTACCCGATTAACTGTATCTGTACTAGCGCGATGCACATCTCATGTTCATTGCCTACACAACCACAAAATTCAGAAAATATGCAGAAAATATCTAAGATCACAAATGGCTATCGATATGCTATTTTACATAACTTCAGGATATTTTATGGTTTTTATCATTGTATGATTGTCTCTTCCCATTGATAAGTTTATTCACAACTTTCCGCTGTAACGTACTACTCCATTTCCAAAGTAGGCGATGACAGCGCCCCCACATATTTAGGTTACTTTCAGAAGAATCACTCTCGACCCACTACAGCTAGAATCCCGATCTTCTAACAAACAGGGCAAGATTTAAGTAGGATTGCCCCATCAAATTTAGGACCGATTTCTCAAGTAGCAGGGGAACCACAGGGAAATCGAGAATTTCAGAAACCAATGATGTCACTTGTCCGCCCCAGAATTAAGCTATTATGCAATTCCTTTTCACCTAAACTTAGGCTAATGTCAAAAACTGGATTAAATTCCCCGCCCTGCCCACGGTCAGTAGGGAACACCGATGGGCTTGGAAAGGCCGCCGTCCATCGGATGGGACGTTAAGCCGTGGCCCCGTGTGCGGGAGAGACATAACCTGTGCACGTTAAAGCACACGCTGGATGGCCTTGACGCGAGGCTACCATCTCTCTCCCAACAGCTGTTCCAGTGGGTCCCCTCCCCCAACATTCTCTTAGACTTCGCGGTCCATGTGACCTGGCCATTTAGACCATGGTGTGCAAAAAAGTGCCGCTCAGAGGTAAAACAACCCAACCCAAAAACTGGATTAAACTTAACAGAGATTTGTCTACACTCAAGAACATACTGTAAAATTCTAGATTATTTTAGTCATTGATCAAACAATAGAAAGCTTTGTTTAAAAGAAACAAACAAAGAGAGAGGATTTATTTCTTCTTCCTCCGCATCCCCTGATCTTCGTTTTTATCTCCTTTGCAGTTCTTTGTTCGCTACACGACTCCTTATCCCCGGGATGTAATCTCTACGAGGGAGAAATTCTTCTCATTGCTATTTGGAGGCAAACTCTTGGGCTGCATTGTTTGTAGCTGAAAGAAATCTTAAATATGTGCATCTGTTTGAAAAAGACCAAAATAAAAGAGGAAATAGATATTAACATGTACATTCCCTCCATTTACACGATGCTCAGTTTCAACGGTTAAAAAAAAATGAACCATTTTCGATTCACACTGGGTATAAAATGCAAACTGTTTCGGTTTCCATGAAAATAGACTCGGTTTTACGCAATCAAGAAAATGTAATCTGTTTCGGTTTCCATGATTATAGAATCGGTTATACCCGATCAAGAAAATACAAACTGTTTCGGTTTCCATGATTATAGACTCGGTTATACGTGATCAAGAAAATGTAATCTGTTTCGGTTTCATTGATTATAGACTGGATTTTCTACGGTCAAGAAAATGCAACTTGTTTCGGTTTCCATGATTATAGTCTGGGTGTTAAGCAATCAAGAGAGTGCAACGAGTTTCGGTTTCCATGATTATAGACTCGATGTTTACAAGGTACGAATTTAGATTTTTTATACTTGCAAATATATATTTTGAAAAATAGCAGTGGTATTGCGTCAAGGGAAATTTTCGACTATCGCCCCAAGATAAAAATCAACTAAATATTTACATCATACTCAGTTTGAACTTTTTACTGTACCTAATATTCATGTAATGTAAAAAAATCGTGAAACTAAATAAAAAAAAAAAATAAATACCCCCTCAAACAGCTGCTTCTAAATAACTAAATAATTTCACGGATTTACACTCTTTTCGGTTTCAGTTTTAAATGATATATTTTTTTTTCAAAAATAAATAGATAATAAAAAATTCTTATAATAATGAAAACGGCATCTCTAACAAGTTATATCATTTCGCTAAAACAATATTTTTGCCGTTGTAATGTAGTCTACCACGAATCGACAGCGACACTTGACCCCTGTAGACGGAAATTTGTAGACTGAAATAGGCTACTAAAAATCGTGTTTTACCTCTTTTTTAGGAACAAGTTTAACTTTGTAAACTGTTACATAGGCTAAATACAGTTGATTCGTAAGAACAATGTTTAATAAAATATCATAAATATTAAAAATAAATGAAATATAAATACTCAAGCAGCTGCTTGCCACAGAGGTCTGTCAGGAGCCTGTCAGTTTATTCGCTATAGTAGAAGGTGTGTGAGGATGGTGGGACCTCAGCAGAAAAACAAGACAAACATCCATGCCTTACCTGGGGACTAGAAACCAGGTTCCTAAGATCAAAATCCTAGCTTGTTTAATTTTACAGAATAAACCACTAAGTGTTGGTACAAAGGCTTAATTTCTAATTTATATTCAGTTCATAAATATCCTTCGTTCAAATTTCGTCTTTAAATTCCATAGTGTACATATATATTAACGGTGAATATTTTTCGCGACCAAAAAGAAATATTTGAGAAATTCATCTCAGCTTATCTGAATTATTACGAATAAAGTATAAAAAATGTTACGTTAATTGCTTATTATTACTACTATACCGAAATTTCATAAAAAAATATATATAAAATGCAAACTGAATGATTCATTTAATCGTACAAAGGATTTTTTCGGAATCTGACGCCCTTTTTTTCCATAAGTTGTTGGTTTCGATTTGCACGATTTCGACTTAAGCTGTGATATCCCTGAACCTACCTACCACGTAAATCAAGGGATGGGTGCATAACAAACATAGACGTTTTTATAAGCCGGGAAATATGTTGCGTGAAGTCCGCCATGGATATTGCCCGATGATTCGGAGGCCCAAATTGCCCTGAACTGTACTCTCTTGGCGGGGCAGTACATTAAAGCTGCGTCCATGTTTGTGTATTTTATGTAGATATCTGTTTATTGTGCTATTAGATATCCTATTTGATACAGAAGATTCAAATTGTGTGGTTTGACCCTCCCCTCTCCCCCGCAAAACATTACACCCTCCCCCTGGGGGCGGGGATGACTCAGTCAGTATCGCGCCAGGCTCCTATTCTGTAGTTCCCAGGTTCGAGTCCCAGCTGGGTCAGCATTGTGATTTATCTCCGCAAAACTCCCCGCTCTGACCACGGTCAATAGGGGACACCGATGGACTTGGAAGGGCCGTCGTCCGTCGGATGGGACGTCAAACCATGGCCCCTTGTGTGAAAGAGCCATACCCTGTGCACTTTAAAGAACACTCTGGACGGCCATGACGGGAGGTTACCATCTGTCTGCCAACAGCTATTCCAATGGGACCCCTCCCCCACCTTTTGTCGATCCTTTGGGGTCCCATAGTGTGCAAAAAACTGCCGCTCAGAGGAAAATACAACCCAACCTACACATTATCTCAAAATCGAAGTACTACCGTCACCATCATTCTAGGACAGGAGGTTTCAATCTGTTTCCTAACAGTTGTTCAGTGGTTCCATTTCCCCTAAACTCCACACCCTCTAGGTCAGGAAAAGGACAGTGATGGGCTTGGAAAGGCTACCGTCCATTGGATGGTACGTAAAACCGTGGACCAGTCAGTGAACAGGAGAGCTATTCCTCGTGCACGTTGAAGACAATGCTGGCTGTCCTTGAGGGGAAGCTACGATCTCTCTCCTAACAGTTGTCCAAATGGTCCGTTAACTCTCACTCTGCTCTTGTTCAGATAGCTGTCACCTATGGGCTTGGAAACGAAGCCATCTCTCAGAAGGGACATTAAAATAATTAATATAAAGCCGTGTTTTGTGGTGACTCAGTCGGTAACACACCAGGCTCGCATTCTGTAGTTCCCGTAAGGGAATAAGGAATAAGGCTCTTAGTGACTCAGGATGCAAAACTGTGCAATTTCGTAAGACTCTTAGGGACCTGGGAAGCAAAACTGTGCAATCCCGTAAGGCTCTTAGGGACCCGGGAAGCAAAAGTGTGCAATCCCGTAAGGCTCTTAGGGACCCGGGAAGCAAAAGTGTGCAATCCCGTAAGACTCTTAGGGACTCGGGAGACCAAAGAGGCGCTTTCCTGTAAGGCCGTTAGCGTCCCAGAGACAGTCTTACAGGATTGTGCCACTTTGGTCTCCCAGGTCCCTAAGAGCATTTCGGGATTGCACACTTTTGCCACAAAGGGGTTGGGTTGTTTTACCTCCGAGTGGCACTTTTCACACTATGGGCTAAATGGTCGCATGTACCCCAAAGTCTCAGAAACGATCCGGGAGAAACAGCTGTTTTGGTTAAAATTTCCAGTGAATGTCATTCAGCGTGTTCTTTAACGTGCACAGGGTATGGCATTACTTCTGAGCGACACTTTGTACACTGTGGGATAAATGGTCAGGTCACCTGGACTCCAAAGGCTCGGTGGACGGGGCGGAGACGTGGGGAAGTAAGCGAAGAGATGATGGAGGGGGAGAGGAATCGAACGCGCCGTATGAATGGTCTCGATGATGGTAAACTTATGGTTTCAGTGCGCACGTACGCGCCGGACGTACGTTAACAGAGCGTGACACAAGACCCATCGGAACAGCCGTTGTGGGATTGGGAGCCAGGCACGGGGCTCCGTTGTTGTTGTTGTTGTTGTTGTTGTTGTTTTTATCTCCGAGTGGCACTTTGCACACCATGTGCTAAATGGCCAGGTAACCGGGACCCACAAAGGCTCAGAGAACGTCGAAAGGACCCAACGGAACAGCTGTTGGTAGGGTCCAGGCACTGGGCGCCGTTACTTTGTTTTTTAATTCCCAGCGGCACTTTGCACACAACGGGCTAAATGGCCAGGTCACCAGAACCTCCAAAGGCTCGGAGAAGGTCGAGGGGACCCACTGAATCAAGCTGTTCGCCATTCAAGGCAATCCAGCGTATTCTTTAACGTGGAATCTACCGCACACGGGTGTCCACGGCTTAACGTCTCATCCGATGGACGGTGGTCTCTGAGCGTGTTATAAATGCGTACCATGAACACACCACTCCCTTTCTTCACCCTTCAAAATAGCCTCTCACCTGCTACTCTTCAGCATTGAGGAGTGTTCTTTTCTGAAACGGAACATCACAGGAATGGCCGGACGGTCTCGCTATTCATTTATTTTTTCTACACCCTGTGAGAGAAATTCTTGAGGGTAAATGACCTATTGAAAAAGTAGAGAATTCCTCTAAGAATCGTATTTTTTCTACGGATTCCCTATTCGTTTTTATTGAGCTCTAAACTGTTCAAAAAGATTTTCAGAGATGGATAATCTTCATATCAAAGATCAAAGTCTGGTTAATTGAACAATGACGTGTCTCGCAAATGATGTTAACAGCAATGAATGGCCAAACCGTCTCGTTAATTTATTTTTTGGTACACCCTGAGAGAGAAATTTTGGAGGGCAAACGACTTCTTCAAAAAGTAGAGAATTTCTCTAAAAATGGTGTTTTCTTATAGGGATTTCCCCATACTTTACAACGAGCTGTAAACTTTTCAAAAATGTTTTCAGAGATTGATACTCTTAAAAAATGTTAGCTTGAAATGAATGGCCCAACCTTCTCGCTCATTTATTTTTGGTACACCCTGTATATAATAAAAGGTGTCTGTCTGTGGCAGTCATAACTCACTGGGAAATCAATGTACACGATTCACATTTTGAGAGAATAATTCTAGTTGTGGTCTGGATTGCAGTGTTAAATTTCAGGTCGATAGTCCAAAAGTGGGCTTGCTAGAAGCAAAAATATTTACCAAGCTATTCCTACAGGAAACGAGAATCGCTCTCAAATCTATTGTTGCCATTTACTGCTCCCTAACTCTGAAACTAAAAAGTTAAAATAGCATTTAAATCTGCTATCGTTGCCAGATTCCCAACATTTTCAAAGGCATTATTTCGGCGTTCCATTTCAGCTAGGGACCTGAGTTTCAACCCAAACATGGGATCGGGAAGGAGGAACCTGTCTGCAGAATTTGGAACCTTTCAGTGAAGTATGTCGGGAATTACATAATGCCAAAATCTGACGATATATCTCGAGCGTTTGTCACGGGGTCTGAGAGAACGACGAGCCAGCAATACCTTTGCAACACCGGGAAAGTCTTCGTGTTTAAACTGTAATAAAATGTCGGGGGGATACATAACTAACCTTTAGTGAAGGAAACAACAGAATATGCAGATTAATCCTAATGATGGATCAATATGGAAAATAGTTCGCTCGTTAAACGTAAATGTAGGTCACACTTGACCACTTCATGCATCAGACGGCAGGGTATACTCAAACTCTTCAGAAACTGAAACTTTTGCTAATACATCAGAATTACAATTTCAGACAAATGACGAGTATAATAATCTGATCGATGAAGTGGACAGTGCTCCTCGAAAATTCAAAAGATCACCTTGCAAGGAGCAATTGCAGTTCATTACATTTAGGGAAATCACAGAACACATCAAACAAATAAAACTTAAAAAAGCTGCAGGAGATGATGACATCAATAACACAGTAATCAGATATATACCCAGAAACGGAGTTCTTCTACTTCTGAAACTATTAAATAAATATCTTCAATATCATTACTTTCCTCAACCATGGAAAAATCCCATTATAACCATGTTGCCAAAAGCAGAAAAAAATCTGCTCTTTCCTGATGATCATAGTCCATTTAGCTTACTACACTGCTTGGGAAAATTTCTGGAGAAATCCATACTCGAGCGACTCGATATCTCATTGCAGTCTCTCAATGTCTTCCCTCCTGAGCAATTTGGTTTCTGCAGGAAGAACACCACAGTGCACCAAATTCATTGGGTGGTAGAGACCATTACAGAGGCTTGAGTAGTGGAGCTCTAACATGGTCGGTTTTGACCTTGAAAAATCCCCAGTTTAGGTGTTCGTCCCTCGATTATCGATTAATCCCTCGATTTAGGTGTTCGTCCACCATTTTGGATTCTAACGTCATCACCACAAAACCCTACAATTTTTCGTTCCTCCGCCATCTTCATTTCTGACGTCTTCATCTATCCGAAGGCCTCAAATAGTTCTGAGTCCAGTCTGCCATTTTGAAACATGATGTCATCACCCATCGTGAAGAAAAATTCCCAAATAATTATATTCCCAAGATCTTGGAATCTGATGTCATCACCCTCGAAAACAACTCTCGTAGTATTCTCACGATTGCATCATCACCTATAAAATACAAATCACCAATAAACATCACCACTAAACTTTTTCTGGCAATGATGAGAAAAATGAGTCAAACTTTGAAAAGAGTCACTGTCCACATCACTATTAGTCAGAGCATGTACGAAAAACGATTAACTACTTTTAATGTGGATCCTAAATCGCCCGGTGGCGACTTCAAGCATTGCCTTAAGACTCATTACATTGCTTTTCTCCACGGCAATCTTCAGTACAAGGAGAAAGATTTCCTCGCATTTTGAAGAAAATCCTGAGTACACAAATAAAATCAGATATCAGAAAATTAAAATACGGAACACCGGGCAGCATGCTGATTCCCATATCTCCATCTTCAAATCTGTAGAGAACAAATAGTGCTTAGACGAATTAACAAATGTGGCAAAAAAACTATCTACTTTAAAAATTAAACTGGCAAGTGCCAGAGCCCGAAGGCTACTACAGCTACATCAAAATGGATCTGGGCCTTTTGAATCTATGTTCCTCGATGACTTAGTACTTGACTAGGCTAGAAATAATAGGGAATAAATTGTTTTCAACCTTTTCGAAGAACGGGCTAGACAGTTCCTTGATAAAGTTTTTCATATATGGAATATTAAGATCACAGTGTAATATTGAATTGCGAACATATCTTGGTGCTGCAGTAGCTGACCTGAGGTAGCGGTTTTGAAAAACTTCCAATATTTGAATTTGCCCTCACTGCAGTATCCCCATACAGTTGCTGCGTACAGTAGGATAAGGTCTAAAAATAAGTTTATAGAGAAGCATTTTGTTTTGAATTGCCAGTGCAGATTTTCCACATAACAGTGAGTTTAGTAGGTATTTAACCGACTGTGCTTTCATGATGACTTTATTAATGTGGTTTGACCAGTTTAGTGTTTTGTGCAAAACAATCCCAAGATATTTTGCAGAGTCGCACCAGTCAATATGTGTATCAAATATTTCGATACAAGGGAGAATATGCACTCTTTTCCTGTTGAAAAGAAGGACTGAGCTTTTGTGGGCGTTTAGTTTTATCCACCATTTAGTACACCACATCTGAAAGAGTGTTAACATCTGTTGCAATCAGCGAATAGCAAAATGTACCTTCAGTGATGAGGCAATCAGAGCTGTTTCGTCCGCCTATAGAGCCAACTTCACATTACACATGGTTGGGAGTCATATAGATAAATGTTGAAAAGAGTGGGGTCCAATATTGAGCCCTGAGGCACTCCAGTTTTGAAGTAGAAATGATTTTCCAAACGAGTTTGAAAGTTCTATTTCTGGGGTAGTCCGAAATCAAATGAATCAACGCATCTGGGAATTTTACATCAATAAGTTTTTTAATGAGACCATATGTCCAGATCCGTTCAAATGCTTTGGCAACATCCAAGACAACAATGACAGAGGATTCTTTTTTATTCACTGCTTCTGACACTGTTTCCACCACTCTCAGAGTTTGATGGACAGTGGAGTGAGATTTTCTAAAGCCAAACACTTCTGACTGAATAATAGAAAATTCTATTTAGAATAATTTTCTCAAATAATTATGCAAGATATGACAGCAGGATGATGGGTCTGAAGTTTTGTGGACACGGAATCTTGGCCTGATTTGTGAATCATGGAAATCTCTGCGTGTTGTTTGCATTCATTAGGGAAGCTTGACATTTTTCTTACGGAAAAGTGGTGAGTGAAAACCGTTAAACTGACGTACGTTTCATACGTCGCGTTCAAAAGACGTATGAGTTACGATGATTTTACATCAATGCTTTGCCGATCAGAGCTGTGGGTCGCATCCCCCAAAACTGAAAGGCATTTCATTGCTTCATTAGGGAATTACTGAAATGGAGTATTTTGCTATAGAAATGCCACCACAGCCGTCGGGAAAAGCTTTCAAAGATCAAAGATCATAGAATGACAGCAGCAGTCCCAGGCCTGGGCCTATACTTCCTTAATCTTAGCTAACACCAGTAGACAAATGATTGAAATGTGTGAATAAATGACGGTAGAAGTGTAATATAAATTGAAAAGAGTGGGAGGATGAGGGGGGAAGAGTAGGAAGGGGTTGTTTTACCTCTGAGCGGCAGTTTTTTGCCGCTCAGAGACATCATGGGCTAAATGGCCAGGTCACATGGACCCCGAAGGTTGAGAGAAGGTTGGAGGAGGGGATCCACTGGAACAGCTTTTGGGAGACAGATGGTAGCCTCCCATCAAGGCCATCCAGCGTGTTCTTTAACATGCACAGGGTATGTCTCGCCCACACGCGGGGCCACGGCTTAACGTCCCATCCGACGGACGGCGGCCTTTCCAAGCCCATCGGTGTCCCCTACTGACCATGAACAGGGCGGGAAATTTTGTGGAGATAAATCTCAATGGTGACCCAGCTGGGACTCGAACCTGGGAACTACAGATTACGAGCCTGGAGCGCTACCGACTGAGCCACCCCCGCTCCTGTCGGAAGGGGAGAAGTAAGAGAAAGGTAAGGAATACGTTAAGATTCGATTCCAGATGTGGTCAGCTTCGCACTTTAAAACTTTACATAGAAACCTTATAATTATTTCAATTAGGAAAATATGTCTAATTTATTATTTAACTATGCTGAATTAAATAAATATAACTAATCTGAATCTAATCTTTCGAATAAAGATCCTTAAAATAATATTTGGGAATTGAAATATTTCCCGCAACGATCGATAGATGGCGATAATAACAACCCATATTTTTTTTTATCGTTTCACCAGAAAATTACATAGAATCTAATAATGTTCCTAAAACATCTGAAGCCGAAAAATAAAGTGAAAAACCTATGAACTTATTTTTCCAAATCTTTGAAATTTTAATTTATAACAGTGTGCATTATGTAATCTTTTTCTGATCAATTGGATTGGAATTTGTTAGTGATTACAGTCACTAGCCCGCTAATCGCTGTTATATATGAAATAATTTAGATGCAGAGCATATAATGAAATACTAAACTGACAGACTGCATAATTAGAGAAGAGGTAAAACTAAAACAAATATAAAGTCTATTAGATTCATACGTCGTGCCATCTGGTGACTAAGCTGAGAACTAAATGATTTTCAGAAATGAAACGAGATTTGGTAATTAACGAAATTTGATTTTAAGCTAAACACTTTACAAACTTGAGAACAAATCATTAACTAACTGATATAAAACTTCCTAAAAATATAACCAGGAAGAAAAGTTATAATATCACAGGTCTTTTCTAACTCAAAATTAAAGTTGAGAGCTGTAAAAAGAGACCTAGAATTGCCCATTGCGATTGTTCCAGTGCCCAGTGCCAGTGCATCATCTATTCGAAATTAAATTGCCAGAGCGGTTGCAAACACCTCCTGGTTCATAACAAATACCAATATTGATGAAAGTTTTGAAATAGATCGTACAAATAAAGAGAATAAGAATATTTCACTAATTTATAAGGATATTCACACAAATCTAAATGATGTAATTTGACACATTGCTGAATATGATCATACTGTTATATCGAAAGTCAAAAGACCAAAGCAGATCTTTCTTGAAAAAGCAAAATATTTATGACCATCCTGAGAAGAAATACAGAGAATTAGTCAGAAATTTTCCATTACTTCAAGATGATCACGAAAACACAATATTCTGCTCTCTCCAGCCAATCAAGGCTCACCCTAATGTGGCTGAAGTAGGGATAGTCATCAATTACACATCAAGTCCCACCCTGCTGTGTATCTGCAGCAGGAGTTCTCAACATGGGGTAAATGGTGAAATTATTTGGCTACGCCGTGAGATTTCAAAAGTCGCTAGATCTATTAACAAAGTAAAACAATAACGTTGTTATGCCATAACTATAGTTTTATATATGTAAAAAATGGGAACGTCAATTACATACACATTTCCAGGGGGTACGTGAAGCATTTAAGTTTGAGAACCACTGATCTACGTTGATTATATGAACTTTGCATTGAAGGACTTCAATTTAAATGAAGTAGATTATGTGTCAATTCACTAGTGCTTCGAAAAAGTGGATTTTACGATACACCAAATATTTTACCATGTTTGATCCTTAACATCGCTTTACTTTGCTGTTCTCTCCAACTCAATTGCTAAAAGATAGAAATTTCAAAAGAAATGATACATGCAGAGTCATAACGCGTTAAATAAGGAATATTCTCAGTTATGACTGTTAACTAACACCATCTAGTGGATAAGAGTGATTCTAAAAGCTAAGCAAAAAGTGCCTCTTTAGCAGATATTTTTCGGGAAAATTGTGAAGTGTTACAATACTAGTGCCTACAAAAAATGAGTATTCATTATATTAATTTTTTTTATATTTATGAATTTCGAACAATATTTTTTCGAAGAACTAAAATTCCAGAAAAGCTTTAAAACCTGATGTAACAGCAGAGCAAAGAACTGTAAAAATGACTTCAAAATACACTGGAGAGACAGTGAGAATTACTTTCAAAACCCTACTATGCATGAAATGGTTGGCTGAATCTGCTCGAAATTTTTCACGCACACTAGAAGCAGTAGCAGAGTAACTGTAAATCAATAACGTGCCCAGGAATTGATAACAGAATATTTTCTAAAATACAGTGCAATAGGAAACACAACAAGATAAGATCATAAAATGTACCGTAGTGACAACAGATTTCCTTCGAAAATTAATTATATCGAAAAGGTGCCGGAAATCACCAGACATTTCTGAAAATACTAATATTTATCACTAAAAAACATGTTGAAATAGAGCAGAAAGTGGTGAAATTATTTGGCTACGCCGTGAGATTTCAAAAGTCGCTAGATCTATTAACAAAGTAAAACAATAACGTTGTTATGCCATAAAGTGGTGAAATTATTTGGCTACGCCGTGAGATTTCAAAAGTCGCTAGATCTATTAACAAAGTAAAACAATAACGTTGTTATGCCATAACTATAGTTTTATATATGTAAAAAATGGGAACGTCAATTACATACACATTTCCAGGGGGTACGTGAAGCATTTAAGTTTGAGAACCACTGATCTACGTTGATTATATGAACTTTGCATTGAAGGACTTCAATTTAAATGAAGTAGATTATGTGTCAATTCACTAGTGTTCCGAAAACGTGGATTTTACGATTCACCAAATATTTTACCATGTTTGATCCTTAACATCGCTTTACTTTGCTGTTCTCTCCAGCTCAATTGCTAAAAGATAGAAATTTCAAAAGAAATGATACATGCAGAGTCATAACGCGTTAAATAAGGATTATTCTCAGTTATGACTGTTAACTAACACCATCTAGTGGATAAGAGTGATTCTAAAAGCTAAGCAAAAAGTGCCTCTTTAGCAGATATTTTTCGGGAAAATTGTGAAGTGTTACAATACTAGTGCCTACAAAAAATGAGTATTCATTATATTAATATTTTTTTATATTTATGAATTTCGAACAATATTTTTTCGAAGAACTAAAATTCCAGAAAGGCTTTAAAACCTGATGTAACAGCAGAGCTAAGAACTGTGAAAATGACTTCAAAATACACTGGAGAGACAGTGAGAATTACTTTCAAAATCCTACTATGCATGAAATGGATGGCTGAATCTGCTCGAAATTTTTCACGCACACTAGAAGCAGTAGCAAAGTAACTGTAAATCAATAACGTGCCCAGGAATTGATAACAGAATATGTTCTAAAATACAGTGCAATAGGAAACACAACAAGATAAGATCATAAAATGTACCGTAGTGACAACAGATTTCCTTCGAAAATTAATTATATCGAAACGGTGCTGGAAATCACCAGACATTT
This sequence comes from Ryuthela nishihirai, assembly GCA_038380435.1. Taxonomy (NCBI): domain Eukaryota; kingdom Metazoa; phylum Arthropoda; class Arachnida; order Araneae; family Heptathelidae; genus Ryuthela; species Ryuthela nishihirai. Next base: position 68,353,167 of record JAWZYU010000022.1, on the reverse strand, counting down.
CTGAAAATACTAATATTTATCACTAAAAATCACCACTGTTGAAATAGAGCAGAAAGTTTATCCTTAAAATACTCGAACTTAGTTTCTTTTCTCCTCACCTATATCTTTTCCTTGCTTATATACTTTGTTCAAAACACATGTATGTTGCTTCACTTTCAGTCGGAATAGGGGGTACAAAAGAACTAATCTTTCCTAATAAACGCAGATACAAGAAACTAACTCAAAATATTGTACAATATACCCTGTATAGCCATAACAAATTCAGCTTTCTATTTCAACGCATGGTAAGAAATTTCTGTACTATTTAATAGTGCGATATTCAGCTTATTTTCAATAAATACCAGATCGAGTTTTCACTTTTCTGCATAGTGAACAGAGGGCAGCATGTATTTTCATCATCAATAATAAAAAGTAAATTCGCGATTAGAAAAACGTGCAGTCATCAATATGTTCCAGTGAGCACAATACTGGAAAATGGATTGATATATCTTTTTGCCAAAAAAATTAGGTAGCAATTTAAAATTTATAAAATTTTGAAAATCTTCAAAATTTTAAAAAGAAATTTAAAAATTTACGCAATCGGAAAATTAATTTCTGAAAGGGACAAAACGCGTATTGAATTAATTTAACAGTATATTCAAAATTCATAACCTGAAGATAGGTTCAAAATATTATAATTAACATTTTTTGATTGAAAACCTCGTTGTAATATGTGCATTTTTCAGTCCACAAGACTTACAGATCTCGCAATTGCAAAAAATATATCACAATTGAAGTTTGCCTGCAAGTAAACGTTTTTGTGTAGCTATGGCAAATTGCTCATTGCTAAAATAATGGTATTCAGCACACAAACAGCGTCTTCGATTGAAAGCAATTTCCGTACACAGAAACAATTGCACATCCGCAGACATGAGCAAAATTCCGGGAGGCAAGCTATTTTTCTTACTTTTGCTTTATTTGGATGTTCTTAGGATGGAAATTACGAATTCGAGACTAATGGAAGTAAAAGCAATCATTGCCTTTTACTTCCATGAATCTCGAACTCGTAATTTCCATTACCAATAAACATTGCTGTTGGAAGGATTTGAAATTTTCTTAATTAAAATTTAACAAATAAAAAAATGGTGGTTGATTTTTAAAATAATATTGAATGGTACTATAAAAATCTGATTGAAAGATGAAAATGTAAGTTAAATGAATTTTATAATGAGTAACACCATATATGAAATATTTATATAGAGAGTCATGGACTTTAAAGACAGTAGCTAGATTCTATGATGTAAACAATCTCTTACAACAACAGACGAACCCAGTACAAAGAACTTTATTATGGCCTTTAAAGTTGATGATGATACTGAAAATCTCACTGAAATGAATGAAAGCGAACATCAAATTTCGTTTGAAATGAAAATATAAAATGAATTGGTAATAAGAAGAAAACATAAGTGGCATGTATTCGGACGACACGTAATTTCATGCTCCCTCCCTTCGTTCATCTTTTTGCCTGAAAAAGAATGCCGACAATGCTTAGCTCATTTGAAAATTGGTGCACAGGCTAGAGGGTGTAGGTCAACCCTTCAAAAAATATTGCAGTCCTTACGTCATATAAAGCAATCCCCATCATGATAACATCTATCTTTTCGACAAAGAGGAAGCGTAGAGCGACAATGCAAAATATCTTGGAGTCACGATTCATCATAAGCTCAAATGAGACACACATGTAACTAACGTAAACAACAAAGCCAGAGCTCTACACTGCAAACTATTTCCCCTCATGGAAAATAAATCACCTACTTCTAACAAGCATAAAATCCTCCTATAGACGCAATTAATAAAGCCTGTTCTACTATATGCTGCCCTTACCTAGGGCGCAACTTCAAATAAAAATCTAGTAAGACTCCAATCGACCCAAAACAAGTTATTGCGATCAGCTATAGGAGCACCCTGGTTCGTTCGAATTCCATTATACACAGAGATCTAAATTATCTTTCCATCCTTCAATCTATGAAGAAACTTGCATATAACTTTTTTAACCAAACGAAAAATCATCCTAAGAAATTTATTGAAATGCATCAAACTATCAGATTATTCTTTCACACAAATTTTTTCGTCCAAAATGCATTCTCAACCTACTGGTCACAACGCTACTCTCCCTCCCTTCAGTCCTTTTTCCGCTCTCCCTTTCGCTGCCCTACATTTGTTCATTTCCAGTTTCGTTTCCCATTACATTCACATACCTCCCATTTGCCTCGCTCCCCCTCACAGCCCATACTTCCAACATACATAATCTCTTTCTAATTCACTTACACACATTTGCCCATCCCACAACTCCTCTTATATACCACAATATTTCCATACCACTAACGTCTCCTCCCTGGCACATACATATCCTCCTAATCCCCGTTTCTATTCATAATCCTCTTATCTCCACTCACAGGGATCTCCGTCTGCTCACTAATCCTGCCCTTCCCACTTCACCTTTGTACATCTAGCCTATCCCTCTACCCAATTCCTCATCCTCACCTCGCCCAACCCCCCTACTAACTTCCCACGTTTTAATCCCCATTTTTCTCACATTCAATTATAAGCAGTCTCTGCCACGGCACAGACGTTTTATTTATCTACCTACAGTCTTTACCTTTAAGGAAAAGCTCAGATTATGAAGGTATAGACCATTGGTCTGGGACTGCTATAGTTACTTATGATCCTTGATACTTGAAAACACTAATATTTATCACTACAAAACACTATTGAAATAGAGCAGAAATATTATCCTAAAAATACTCGAACTTAGGTTCTTTTCTACTCCCGTAAATCTCTTCCTTGCTTTTATATTTACTTTGTTCAAAAAATATACTTGATCCTTCACTTTGAATCGGGATAGGGAATTTAACAGACCTAAACTTTCCCAAAAAACCCAGATATAACTGACTAACTTACTTTAAATATTATACAATATACCCTGTATAGCCAAAACAAATTGAGCTTGATATTTCAAGGCATAATACGAAATTTCTCTATTATTTAGTATTATGAAAATTAGGACATTTTCAATAAATGCCATATCTAGTTTTTACTTTTTTTCCATAGTCAACAGAGGGCAGCAGGTAGTTTCATCATTAATAATAAAATTATGTAACAAAACCCACTAGTTCCGCCTAAACCTCTACCAGTATAGAGAATTGCCATATTCACCATTAACTACTGTCTGGGGCAAGAGAGTACCAAATATATAGAGCCCCTCCCCAACTACCTAATGGCGAGTAGTACTATAGGAGTAAAGCTCATCCATCGGACAAAACCTAAATTTAATATGCGCCCCGGTTAGCCACAAAAAAAGATATATATTTCCAAGTTACCTCGGCTCTTGTGGTGGGAACTCTGTCGGAGCCATCGGACTAAGTCAGTAGGCAGGGCCACTAACAACTCCCCCGAGATTGAAGTGTTAGCCTTCCAACCGGGTACCAAACCTGTCATCAAAGTCTTCGACATCGATGGGCCCTTACAACCCCCCCCCCACCACCACCACCACAGGTCAAGGTCGTTTCCTATCTGGGGGTTGTTCCCTATCAGTAAAAAATAAATATAAATACCCCCTCAAGCAGCTGCTTGCCACAGAGGTCTGACATGATCCTGTCAGTTTATATGTCATAGATAATAAAAAGGAAATTCGCGATTAGAAGAAAGTGCAGTCGTTATTATATTCCAGTGAGCACAATACTGGAACATGGATTGATATAACTTTTCTGCAATAGATTATGCTAGCAATTTACAATTTATTAAATATTTAGAAATTTTCCGAAATAACATTAGAGATTGCCGTTATTGGAAAATGCATATCTGAAAGTCACAAAATGCTCATTGAATTAATGTAACAATGTATTCAAAAGTCATAGCCTTAAGTTAGTTTCGGAAATATCAAAATTAAAATTGTTTTATTGAAAAACTCGTTGAAATATATACATTTGTCAGTCCAAAAGACGTGAAGATCTCGCAAGGGCAAAAAATATATCAACACAATTCCAGTTTGCCTGCATGTAGATATTTTTGTATATCTATGGCAAATTGTTCCATGCTAAAATGACGGCATTCAGCACCCAAACAGCATTTTCATGTAAAGCAGTTGCCGTACACGCAAACAAGATTACAAATACCGACATCAGCGAAATTCCGACAGGCAGCGCTATTTATCTCATTTTTGATTTATTTGCATGTTCTTAGAATGGAAATCACAAATTCGTGAATTACGGGAGTAAAAGTAATCATTACATTTTACTTCCATAAATCACGAATTTTTGATTTCCATTTCCAATAAACATTGTTATTGGAAGCATTTGAATTTTTATTAACTGAAATTTAACAAATAAAAACCGGTAGTTGAATTTAAAAATAATATTAAAAGTACTATAAAAGCTGATTCAAAGAAGAAAATCTAAGTAAAATGATTTTCATTCTGAATAACACAAATGGGAAATATTTAAATAGATTCTTGGATGTAAATGATCTCTTACATCCACAGATAAACCCAGTATGTTAACAAAGAACCGTTTTATAACCTTTGAAGTTGATGATGATTTTGAAAATCCCACTGAAATGACTGATAGCGAACATAAATTTTGATTGAAATGAAAATAGAAAGAGAAGTGATAATAAGAAAAAACAATTAATCTTTCTTTTCTTCTTGAGGAAAAAAGGATGGATAATCTTTCAAAAATTACTTCTATTAGGTATTCAATTTAGAATCTATAAAATGAACTCATTGATCTGGGGTTTCGAATCTTCTAAGTATCCGACTAAGGACTGGTAAATATAAGAAACTACTATCGAAATGTCTTGTGGAACTTCCTAAAAATAAAACCAGCAACGAAATTTATAACATCACAGGTCTTTTCTAACTCAAAATTAAAGGAGAGAGCTGTAAAAAGAGACCTAGAACTACTCATTGCTATTGTTGCAGTGCCCAGTGCCAGTGAATCGTCTATTCGAAATTAAATTACCAGAGCGGTTGTAAACACCTCCTGGTTCATAAGAAATACCAATATTGGTGAACGTTTGGAAATAGATCATACAAATAAAGAGAAAAAGAATATTTCACCAATTGTTTAACGATATTCGCACAAATCTAAATTATGTAATTTGACATATTGCTAAATACGATCGTACTGTTAATTCCAAAGTCAAAAGACCAAAGGAAATCTTTGTTGAAAAAAAACAAAACAAAAAGGATCATCGTGAGAAGAAATATTGAGAATTAGTCAGAATTATCCATTACTTCGAGAAGATGATCAGAAAGACCAAAATTCTACTCTCTCCTGACAACCAATGCTCACCCTACTGCAGTTGCAGTAGGGGTACTCATCAACACACATCAAGTCTTACCCTACTCTACATATACAGCAGGGGTTCTAACGTGGGATAAGTGGTGATATTTTTTGGGTACGCCGTAAGATCTCAAAAGTCATAACTATAGTTTTATTTATTTACAAAAGGGGAACGTCAATTACATACACATATCCAGGGGGTGCGTGAAGCATTTAATTTTGAGAACCACTGATCTACATTGATTACATCGCCTTTGCCTTGAAGGACTTCAATTTAAATGAAGTAGATTATGGGTTAATTCACTAGTGCTCCGAAATAGTGGACTTTACGATATACCAAATATTTTACCATGTTTGGTCCTTAACATCGCTTTACTTTGCTATTCTCTCCAGCTCAATTGCTAAAAATAGAAATTTTAAAAGAGATGATACATGCAGAGTCATAACGCGTTAAATAAGGAATATTCTCAGTTTTGACTGTTAACTATCGCCAGCTAGTGGATAACAGTGATTCTAAAAGCTAAGCTAAAAGTGCCTTTTTGGCAGACATTTTTCAGGAGAATTGTGATGTGTTACAATACTCATCATCATCATCATCCTGAAGCATTCATGGGCTACGGAGGTCCAACCAGACCGTGCAATTTAGTTCTCCAAACAAGTCTATCCTGAGCTACATCTACTGCATCTGGCCACTGCACACCAATTCTAACAAGGTCCTGTTTGACATTGTCTGCCCACCTCATCTTAGGTCTCCCCTTCTTTCTGAGGCCTTTAGGCACACTGTTCATAACCCTATTCGCCAATCTATAATTATTCATACGGGAAACATGGCCAAACCAACGGAGTCTCTATCTGCATAATATGCTGCTTGAAGGTGGCTGCCAAATCCTGTGCCTAACCTCATCATTAGTTAAAAAGTTGAACCACCTAATGCCCAAGATACTGTGTAAGCATGTAGAATCTAATGCATCTAGTTTACTGTTATCATGTTTACAAACTGTCCAGGTTTCACTGCCATAACTAACCCTAGAAAGAACCAAACTATTATACAGTCTAATGTTAGATTTCAGGTGTATATACCTTTTCTCCACACTCTCCATAGATTCTTAAAAGTCTCGGCAGCAACCCCTATTCGTCGGTTAATCTCATGCTGCACATCACCATCATCTGTTACATAGCTCCCAAGAAAATTGAACTGTGACACCTGCTCAAGACTGCAAGCATTCAGATTAACTGAATCACAGCCTACCTGACCAATTTTCATCACTTTAGTTTTCTCTTTGTTTACAACCAAACCTACTCTACTACCAGTTTCATCAACAGCTCAAAAGAAAGAGTTCATCTCATCAACATCATTTGCCAAAAGGGCTAAATCATCAGCATAATCTAAATCAACAAGTTTCATATCTCCAGTCAATTTAAGGCCAAAATCTTTCCCTTGAAGTGAATTTCGTATAACATAATCAATAACCAAGCTAAAGAGGAAAGGAGACAAAATGCACCCTTGTCGAACACCAGACGTAATGCTAAACCAATTGCTACAAGACTTACCAACTCTCACACATGACTCAGTGTTATTATAGAGAGCTTTCATTATGTTAACTAACTTGTCTGGTGTGCCATACGATCTCACAATCAACCACAAATTATGACATTTGACAGTCTGAAGCCTTTTTGAAATCAACAAAGCTAGCAACCAAAGGTTTCTGAAACTCTAAACATTTTTCAAGAATCTGCCTAAGTGAAAATATCTGATCCACACATCCCCTACCACTTCTGAATCCACATTGCTCATCACGCAATTGACTGTCAACCAGAGTTTTAATTCTATTAAGCACAATCATGGAAAGAACTTTACCTGGAACAGAGAGTAGGCTGATACCCCTATAGTTATCACAAGAACTGCGATCACCGTTTTTGAAAATAGGGATAACAATAGCTCTGGTAAAATCCTTAGGAACCATGCCTTTATCATATATGATATTCAGAATTTCAGTCATCCAAGTGGTAACCGAAACATTCCCAGCTCTAAGCATTTCAGTAGTAATTTCATCTACCCCTGGGGATTTATGTAGTTTAAGTTTAGAAACAGCCAAAATAACTTCAGATTGTGTTATAGGGCCAACATTAAAGCCACCAATGCATCTATCATCATTGCAAACAATGGGAGTAGAATTAACTACATTGTTTAGAAATATCACTGAAATGTTCAGCCCACCTAGCCATGACAGAATCCTCCCCTTCTCTAACCTTACCTTGTTTATCCTTCAATCCTTGTATGTCTGTCCGTTTTCTACCACACAAAACATTAACTGTCTGGTACAGCTCTCTGCTGTTGTGCTGTCTAACTGCTTCCTCGGCTTTGTCAGCGAAACCATCAAGCCAAAGATTCTTATCAGCAGCTAACTGATCTTTTACACGTTTATTAAGTTCTTTGTAACGCTTTCTATTAGGACTAGTAGGGTATTGATTAAGGACATTCCTGCAGTTCTTTCTTTCCGAAATAATCTCAAGTGCCTTTTCACTCAGATAATTCTCTCTCTTCTGCTCCTTTTTTCTTAAAAGAGTATTGTTAGTGTCCAAAAATGCCTGTTTAAAATGATCCCATTTTTCCTTAACTTCAGTAGTAAGCATGCCATGACTGTCATAATGACTAAGTAACCTATCATGGTAAACTTTGGCTATAACTGGGTCTTTTAGAGCTTCAGTATTAAAGATAATTTTTTTAACCCTAACACAACACTTTTAAGTTTAAGTTGCAAGACACTTTTAATAAGATAATGGTCAGATCCAATTTCAGCTCCCATATATGACCTGGTATTCCTAACAGAACTAGCCCATTTGCTGTTAACTAATATGTAATCAATCATATTCTTATGCAGCCCAACAGGTGAAACCCATGTGTGTACTTATGTATGTCGCGGTGTTTGTAATAAGTGTTAGTTATTCTGAAACCATTGAGTTTAGTTACCTGTAGGAGACGTTGCCCATTGCCATTGCAGCTATCAATACCAAAAGGGTCTATTACTCCTCCCCATAGGTCAGAGTCAGTACCAACTTTGGCATTGAAATCACCAAGAACAAGGGTAATATCTCCTTTCTTGACAGAATTCAAAATATCCTGAAGTTGTTCATAAAACCTATCCTTCTCATCCTCATCGACATCCTCAGTGGGGGCATAACAGCAGATAACATTCAAGTCTTTAACACTTGTCTGAAATTTTGCTGTAAGGAACTTTTCATTAATGCACTCATATCCTAGAAGAGCATCACTAGCGTGTCTGCTGAGAAGCAGACCCACGCCTTGGTGATGCTTATTGTCGTCCCTCCCTGAAAAGAGAAATTTAAGATTATTTTTAAGAATTTGTTTATCTGTCCATCTGGTCTCTTGCTAGCCGAGAATATCTAGATTATAATTGTGGAATTCTTGTGTGAGGACATCAAGAGAAAAAGCTCTGTGCAGAGTCCTCACATTCCAACTACCTATGGAGAGAAAATGGTTAGTGGGATGTTTGAAGAAACTATGTTTATTGAGAGAGGGAAGGCTGACAATATCAAACAGCCCCCTAATCACAGACACGGGGCAAAGACCCGTTCCCCCACCACTAAATGCTGAAGCCATCTACACTGGAAGACTTCCTCCAATGTAGAATTTGACGATGCCAATAGAAGCAAAGAGTTCAGGTGCCTGAGATGACCTCTGCTCAGGATTGTCCACCAACTGATATACCTATCCTGTGAATCTATTCACTTGGGGCTGTCAACCCACAAACAACCAGAACACACAGTGGAAGATTTTCCCTCCACAGAAGCTCACCAGTGCAGCAAAATCAGGATCCATAATCAAGCTCAGAGCCATATATCTGTCCAGTCCAGTCCAGTGGGTTTATATAGTCAGCACCAGGACCCTGTGTGGTTGACCACTCTTCAGCACGGTAGAAAAAAAGAAAAGTAGCCATAGTTGTCCAGATCAGTAGGCCACACTAATCTGGCAGCCCTCCCCTTAAGTTCACTTCCACAAGAGAGTATCTCTTTCGAAAGATACTAACGGTCTGCACCACGAGAAGGCGGGGTTGGACATTAGGTGCTAGGCGTGGCTACAAAAAATGAGTATTCATTATATTAATTTTGTATTATATTTTTTAATTTCGAACAATATTTTATTGAAGAACTAAATTTCCTAGATAAATGCAAAAGATAAATGCATCACTGCTCGACATCTTTCAGAGCACACTAGAAGCAGTAGCAGAGTAACTGTAAATCAATAACGTGCACAGGAATTGATAACAGAATATGTTCTAAAATACTGTGCAATAGGAAACACAACAAGATAAGATCATAAAATGTACCGTAGTGACAACAGATTTCCTTCAAAAATTAATTATATCGAAACGGTGCTGGAAATCACCAGAAAATATTATAAAAATGCATTGAGATAGCGAAGAAGACATTTCGGGAAATAGTAATGTTTATCACTACAAAACACTGTTGAAATAGAACAGATAGTTTATCCTTAAAATACTCGAACTTTGTTTCTTTTCTCCTCCCCTAAATATTTTCCTTGCTTATATACTTTGTTCAAAACACATGTATGTTGCTTCACTTTCATTCGGAATAGGGGGTTCAAAAGACCTAATCTTTCCTAATAAACGCAGATATAACAAACTAACTTACTGTAAATATTATATAATATACCTTGTATAACCATAACAAATTCAGCTTTTTAATTCAACGCATGGTAAGAAATTTCTGTACTATTTAGTAGTGCGATATTCAGCTTATTAGCAATAAATACCAGATCGAGTTTTCACTTTTCTGCATTGTGAACAGAGGGCAGCATGTATTTTCATCATCAATAATAAAAAGTAAATTCGCGATTAGAATAACGTGCAGTCTTATTATCTTCCATTGAGCACAATACTGGAAAACGGATTGATATATTTTTTTGCCAAAGAATTTAGGTAGGAATTTATTAAACTTTTGAAATTCTACCAAATTTTTCCGAAGAAATTTACAAAGTTGCGCAATCGGAAAATGAATTTCTAAAAGGGACAAAATGCTAATTGAAATAATTTAACACTGTATTGAAAATTCCTAACCTGAAGATAGGTTCGAAAATATTAAAATTAAAATATTTTTTATTTAAAACCTCGTTGAAATATGTGCATTTTTCAGTCCACAAGTCTTACATATCTCGCAATTGCAAAAAATATATCATAACAATTGAAGTTTGCCTGCAAGTAAACGTTTTTGTTTAGCTATGGTAAATAGCTGATTGCTAAAATAATGGTATTCAGCACACAAACAGCGTCTTCGATTCATAGCAATTTCCGTACACACAAACAAGTGTACAATCACCGACATGAGCAAAATTCCGGGAGGCACGCTATTTTTCCTACTTTTGCTTTATTTGGATGTTCTTAGGATGGAAATTACGAATTCGAGACTCATGGAAGTAAAAGCAATCATTGCCTTTTACTTCCATGAATCTCGAACTCGTAATTTCCATTACCAATAAACATTGCTGTTGGAAGCATTTGAAATTTTCTTAATTAAAATTTAACAAATAAAAAAACGGTGGTTGATTTTTAAAATAATACTGAATGCTATTATAAAAGTCTGATTGAAAGATGAAAATGTAAGTTAAATGAATTTTATTTTGAGTAACACCATATATAAAATATATAAATAGAGAGTCAGGGAGTTTGAAGAGAGCAGCCAGATTTTATGATGTAAAGGATCTCTTACAACAACAGATGAACCCAGTACGTTAAAAAAGAACCGTATTATGCCCTTTGAAGTTTATGATGATACTTAAAATCTCACTGAAATGAATGAAAGTGAACATCGAAATTCATTTGAAATGAAAATACAAAAAGAATTGATAATAAGAAAAAAAAATTATTTGTACCCTTATTTTCTTGAGGAAAAAGTAGAATGGATAAACTTTCATAAATTTCTTCTATTAGATATTCAATTAAAAATCTATTAAATGAACTGATTTATCTGGGGTTTGAAATCTCCGAAGCATCCAACTAAGGACTGGTAAATGTAAGAAACTACAATTGATAATTCTTGTGGAACTTCATAAAAATAGCAACAGCAAGAAAATGTATAATATCACAGGTCTTTTATAACAAAAAATAAAAGTTTAGTACTGTAAAAAGAGACCTAGAACTGCCCATTGTGATTGTTACAGTGCCCAGTGCCAGTGCATCATCTTTTCGAAATTTAATTACCAGAGCAGTTGTAAACACCTCCTGGTTCATAACAAATACCAATATTGATGAAGGTTTTGAAATGGATCACACAAATAAGGAGAATAAGAATATTTCACTAATTTTTAACGATATTCGCACAAATCTAAATGATGTAATTTTGACATTGCAGAATATGATCATACTGTTAAATCCAAAGTCAAAAGACCAAAGCAGATCTTTCTTGAAAAAGGAAAAAATAATGACCATCCTGAGAAGGAATACTGAGAATTAGTGAGAAATTTTCCATTACTTCAAGAAGATGATCACGAAGACACAATATTCTGCTCTCTCCAGCAAATCAAGGCTCACCCTACTGTGGTTGAAGTAGGGGTAGTCATCAATTACACAGCAAGTCTCACCTTACTGTGTATCTACAGCAGTGGTTCTCAACGTCGTGTAGTAGTAGTGAAATTATTTGGGTACGCCGTGAAATCTCGAAAGTTGCTAAATGTTGTAACAAAGTAAAAAAATAACCATTGTTATGCCATAACTATAGTTTTATATATAAACAAAATGGGAACGTCAATTACATACACATTTCCAGGGGGTACGTGAAGCATTTAACTTTGAGAACCACTGTTCTACATTGATTACATCACCTTTGCCTTGAAGGTCTTCAATTTAGATGAAGTGGATTATGGGTCAATTCACTAGTGCTCCGACAAAGCGAACTTTATAATATATGAAATGCTTTTAGCATGTTTAGTCTTTAACATCGCTTTACTTTGCAATTCTCTCCAGCTCAATTGCTAAACGAAAGAAATTTCAAAAGAGATGATACATGCAGAGTCATAGCGCGTTAAATAAGGAATATTCTCAGTTGTGACTGTTAACTAACGCCATATAGTGGGTAAGAGTGATTCTAAAAGCTAAGCAAAAAGTGGCTCTTTAGCAGAAATTTTTCGGGAAAATTGTGAAGTGTTACAATACTAGTGCCTACAAAAAATGAGTATTCATTATATTAATTTTTTTAGTATATTAATGTTTCCTGGCCATGTAGCACATGGTGTGCAAAAAAGTGCCGCTTATAGGTAAAACAATCCAACCAAATATGAATGTATTCATAAATAAAATAAATACCCCCTCAAGCAGCTGCTTGCCACAGAGGTCTGACAGGAGCCTGTCAGTTTATATGCCATAGTAGAAGATGATGGCAGGACCTCAGCAGAAAAACGACACAAACAGACATGCCTTACTCGGGACTCGAACCCAGGTCCCTTAGATTAGTAGCCAAGCGCGCGTCCCTCAGATCAGTAGCCAAGCGCGCTAACCACACTTCTACTTTCTCAATATTTATGGCAATAGGGGGCAGGTTGTGCTTAATCTTTCCTGATCGGCGGAGAATATCTTCATCATGCTTCAGTCTCCAAAGCTTCCTTATTTATTCTTATTCTTCCGTCTCTCTGTTATGTAATTAAACATGCTATGAAATTATATTTTGAATAAGAGTCCCTACTTATATACTCTACATTATTGTATATATTATACGTTTATACATACTACTCTAAGGGTTGTATATACAAAATAATGTACATGCATCTCTCCATTTACACAGTATATAAATCCCGCAAAATCACCGCATAAATAGAAATGGTACAAATCAAAACCAACAAATTATGAGAAAAAGGCGGGATAGGAGATCGTACAGGACTAAATGGAGTGCCAGGCTAATGGCGTTTGATCTCCTTCAGAGAAAGGTAAGCCAGAAACATCTTCTGGCATAAACCGCTCATAGGCAGGTCCTCTGTTGGACATGACATTTTCTGAAAGTGTTCAAGTCATGAACACTTTTACGTAAAAGATACCAAAGTGTTCGGGAGCAGTGACTTTTTGGTCTCGTGATCCTGTATTTCGAAGTGTAATCGTAGTCGCAAAGTTGTTGATATCATGAGAGTTGATTTCAAGCGAATCATAAGATTTAATAGAAAGCTTATTGATATGGGTGTAGATGTGATCTACCTCCAGTCTTTATGGATGCGTGTGTCGTAAACAAACCATGGTGCACTGACTGCAGAACGGATTTTATTTTGCAAAATCTGTATCTTGTTAATGTTTTTCTTAGTGTTATATCCCCAGATAGGACTAGCAAATAAAAGAGTTAGCATAATCATGGCTTTGTACAGCAACAGTTTGTTCTCAATCGAAAGTTTGGAGTTTCGTCACAATAATGGATTTAGATTGCATCTGATCTGCTGTGCTTCGTGGACAATATTTTCCGTGTGCTGGGTCCAGCTCAGTTTATGGTGCAAAAGTACATCAAAGTAGTCAGCTGTTTTGTTGCAGTTTATATTGGTGCCAAAAATGCTGACCATTTGCATATTCTGAATTCTTTTGGTAGAAAACAAGATCGCCTGTTTTTTTTTATCAGCATTAATTTTGATGTGCATCAGGAGTACCATTTTTCAATTTCCCTTAGACCTATCTGCAGTCAGTTGACTGCAATGGAAGTAACAAGAGATGAAAAAAGTGCAAAATCGTCTGTGTATAATGGAAGTTGAATTTTGTCCAGTTGAGGAAAATCGTGGGTATAAATGTTAAAGAGCGTCGGTCCAAGAATAGACCCCTGTGGCACTCCTGTTTCAATCTCCCTCATTGAGGACAGGGTGTCTTGAGTTCGAAATTTGAAAGTTCTATCCGTAAGATAGGTTTGTACAATTTGAATCAGTGCAATAGGGAAGCCTGCTCTAATGAGCTTAAAAATAAGATCATAACCCATACCTTATCAAAGGCCTTAGCCACATCAAGGAAGGTGTAAGCGATAGTCTGCTTTTTATTCAAACCTTCAGCGATTGGCTCCACTACTCGAAGAATCTGATGAATTGTACAGTGGTTTTCATGAAATCCAAACAATGCCACGATTGATGGCATGTTGAAACATAAAAGAGTCAATCCTATTCAAAATAACTCGTTCAAACAACTTTCCCAAACAGGAGAGAAAACTAATAGGGCGGTAATTTTGCGAAAAAAGTGGGATCTTTCCCTGGTTTGGGAATTAGTCGAATACGTGCCGTCTTCCAGACGATAGGAGAATATTTCCTTCGTAATAGTTTGTTAAAATCTCACCTATAAATATCACAGACTTCTAGGGCAGATATTGTAGTATTTTGTTAGTGATCAGGTCCGGACCACGATATTTTTTGGCGTTCAGTTTCCTGATGGCTTCATACAATTCGCTTGGAGTGGTAAATTTGGCATTTCTACCTGATGCCTTGCGAGAATCTGATCAACACATTCTCAATCTCATCAGTAAGTTATCATTAAGAAGTTCGCCAATATCCTAAAACTGAGTTCCGAGTGTATTAGCGAAAGCTTTTGCCCTGTGCTGATCATCATATGCAAACCCAGTAGTGGTTTTGCCAACTATTTGGCCTCCCCTTCATGTGCCAGTAATGGGCAAAACCACTACTGGCACATGATTTTCTGTATTGATTCCATCGCAATTGATACAGAACATGGAGAGTTACAATGAAAAGTTCAGGTCAACCTTGAATCACTCTCGTATGTTAATCGACAACTTCATTCACAGCTCTCCACACATATTACTCACATCTCCATTCACAAAGGTTGGCAACAACAGCACCCCAGAAATTTCATATGCTTTTAAAGGGATCACTACCAACCCTTGCTAGAAATCCCAATTGTTACCCCAAGAAGGTTAGAACTAAGTGCGACAACCTCACCAAATTTCAGACCAATCTCTCAAGTAGCGGCGGAACCACAGGGAAACTGCCTATTACTGCCACCGATGATGGCCCATGTGTTTACATATCTACTGTGTTCACGTGTTGATAATGAAAGGATAACTTATCTACTGTGTCCACGTGAAATATGATTCGGACTGGCTATATATATATATTACTATCTTTTTTAATGATATCTTTTATGTTTAAATATAAATTTGGTCGACGGACTTTATTATTGTTATTGTTATAAGATGTGGTACATATTAATTTGCTTGAGAAAATTAAATATGTGTCAAATAACTAATTTCTTCTTCCGTAGTGGATAATCGAGTACGTTTACTATGTTAAATTCTGTGATTCATAGTATATCTATTTTTGTTATGAATTGAGCCCTTTCAGTTTGATATTTTTTGCACTCCATAATTATGTGTTCTGTATTTTCTCTTACATTGCATTCTTCGCAGAGAGGTGAGTTAGTATTTTCAATAGTGAAGAGCATTTGTTTTTTGTTATAGTGTGGCCTGTAGTTATTCTTGATAACTTGTTTGTCTTTGGGTAGCATATTTGTATCCTCATCTCTTTCCGGCAGAGGACCGTAGATTTTTCTCTTAAAGTTCTCTGTCGTCAAAGTGACTTTATCATAGTAAGATGCGAATTCTGCTTCCCTATAGTCATCATTTTCTGCTTGAAAGGATAACTGGTATCTATAAGGGCAAGTATGTGCCGTGGTCCAGTGCAAAAGTATTTTTTGATTGAATTTGCTTTTGTTTGTCGATGAATTTCTTTTAAAATTTGGATAGCTGTATCTTGTTAAGGGGTATGAGAGCGAGAGAAGATGTTTCCAAGTTTTGCTTTTAGAGTTACAATTCTCTAGAAGGTTTGTAAATGGTAACTAGGCATAAACTGGAAGGAGAGCTGTGTACCAATCGCTAGTGATGATGCACAGAACCGGCCAGGTCTAGCACCAAATGTCCGACCCCGCCTTCTCGTGGTGCAGTCCGTTAGTACCTTTCAAAGGAGATATTCTCTTTTAGAAGGGACGGAAGCTGAGGACTGCCACTTCAGTATGGCCTACCTATGTGGTAATCTATGGCCACTTCTTTTTTTTCAACCCTGCTGAGTAGTGTTCATCTTCACAGGGTCCGGGTGCTGACTATTTATACCTACTAGACTGGACTTGTTTATGGATTTGAGCTTGATTATGGATCCTGGACTTGCTGCACTGGTGGGCCTCTGTTGAGGAGATTCTGCCGCTGTGTTTTCTGTTTGATTTTGGGTTGCCAGCCCTAAGTGAACAGAGGCATGGGATACCCTATATCAGCTGGTGGATAATCCTAATAAGACGCCATCGCAGGTTTCTGAACCTTACTTAGATAGTTGGGCATCGTCAAGCCTAAACTGGAGTAATGTGTCTCAAGCAGTCCAATGGCTCTTGAAAAAGTGCACTTGAAAATGTGGTGCCTGAAGTTCCTACCAGCATCGGTGACTTCAGCCTTTAGCGGAGGAGGAACAGGTTTTTGTCCCATGCCTGCGATCAGGGGGCTGTTGATATGGTTGGTCCTACCAAACTCAATAAACCTAATTTCTTTAAAAACCCTGCTAATCATTTTCTCTCTGCAGGAACGTGGAACGTGAAGATATTATATAGAGCTTATTTTCTTGAAGTCCTCACGCAGAAATTCCAGTGCCATAACCAAGATATTCTAGGCTTGCAAGAGACCAGATGGACAGGTAAAGGTGAGATACTTAAAAATAACTTTAAATTTCTCCTTACAGGGAGGGAGGAAGAAAAGCATCACCAAGGCGTGGGTCTGCTGCTCAGCAGACATGCTAGTGCTCAGCAGACATGCTAGTGATGCTCTTCTAGGATATGAGTGCATTAATGAAAGGTTTCTTACAGCAAAATTACAGACAAGCATTAAAGACTCGAATGTTATCTGCTGTTATGTCTCCACTGAGGATGCCGATGAGGATGAGAAGAATAGGTTATACGGACAACTTCAGGATATTTTGAATTCTGTCAAGAAGGGAGATATTACCTTTGTTCTAGGTGGACCAAATCAAAAATAGATGGACTTCAATTCCAAAGTTGGTACTAACTCTGATCTTTGGCGAGAGGTGATAGGCACTTTTGCTATTGGTAGCTGCAAAGGCAATGGCAAAGTCTCATACAGGTAAGTAAACTCAATGGTTTCAGAATAACTAACACATATTACAAACACCGCGAAATACATAAGTACACATGGGTTTCACCTGATGGGCTGTATAAGAATATGATTGATTATATATTAATTAATAGCAAATAGGCAAGTTCTGTTAGGAATTCCACGTCATATAGGGGAGCTTAAATTGGATCTGACCATTATCTTGTTAAGAGTGTCATGCAACTTAAACTTAAAAGTGTTGTGCTAAAGTTAAAAAATTTATCTTTAATATTGAAGCTCTAAAAGACCCAGTTATAGCTAAAGCTTACTATGATAGGTTACTTAGTCATTATGACAGTCATGGTTTGCTTACTACGGAAGTTGATGAAGAATGGGGCCATTTTGAACAGAATTTTTTGGAAATTTAACAGTACTCTTTTAGGAAAAAAGGAGCAGAGGAGACAGAATTATTTGAGTGATAAGACAATTGAGCTTATTTCAGAAAGAAGGAACTGCAGGAATGTCCTTAATCAGTACCCAACATGTTCTAACAGAAAGCATTTCAGAGAGCTTAATAAACGTGTAAAGGATCAGTTAGCTACTGATAAGAATCTTTGCCTCGATGGCTTGTCTGACAAAGCTGAGGAATCAGTTAGGCATCACAACAGCAGAGAGCTATACCAGATAGTTAATGTTTTATGTTGTAGAAAAGGGAGAGGCATACAAGAATTGAAGGTTGGGTTCGGTTGTTTTACCTCTGAGCATCACTTTTTTTGCATTCAATGGGCTAAATGGACAGCAAACATGGACCCCGAGGGCTCAGAGGAGGTTGGGGGAGGGGATCCAATGGAATAGCTGTTGGGAGACAGATGATTGCGTCCCTTCAAGGCCATCCATCGTGTTCTTTAACGTGCAGAGGGTATGGCTCTCCCGCACACGGGGTCACGTATTAAGGTCCCATCCGACGAACAGCGGCCTTTCCAAGCCCATTGGTGTCCCCTACTGACCGAGGTCAGTGCGGGGAATTTTACGGAGATATATCTCAACGATATATAACTGACTAAATTACTGCATACATTACACAATATACCCTTTATATTTCAACACATGATAAGAAATTTCTCTATTATTTAGTATTACGAAATTCAGCACATCTTCAACAAATATCACATCGAGTTTTTACTGCTCTGCATAGTCAACAGATGGCAGCAGGTACTTTCATCATTAATAATAAAAAGCAAATTCGTGATTAGAAGAAACTGCAGTCATTAATATGTTCCAGTGAGTACAATACTAGAACGTGGATTACATATATTTTCGCCAAAGATTAAGGTCGGAATTACATCTTATTAAATTTTTAGAAATCTTCGAAATTTTTCCAAATAACGTTAGAGATTGCCGTTATTGGAAAATGCATTTCTGAAAGTCACAAAATGCTCATTGAATTAATGTAACAATATATTCAATAGTCATAGCCTTAAGTTAGTTTCGGAAATAATAAAATTAATATTGTTTCATTGAAAAACGTCTTCCATGTAAAGCAGTTGTCGTACACGCAAACAAGTTTACAAATACCGACATCAGCAAAATTCCGACAGGCAGCGCTATTTATCTTATTTTTTGATTTATTTGGATGTTCTTAGAATGGAATCACAAATTCGCGAATTACGGGAGTAACAGTAAACAACACATTTTTCTTCCATAAATCACGAATTTGTGATTTCCATTTCCAATAAACATTGTTACTGCAAGCAATTGAAATTTCCTTAGATAAATTTTAACAAATAAAAAAACGGTGGTTGAGTTAAAAAGTAACTTTGAATGGCACTATATAAGTCTGATTGATAAATAAAAATCTAAGTTCAATGATTTTCATTTTGAATAACACCATATATGAAATATTTAAGTACAGAGTAAGGGAGTCTAAAGAGAGTTGCTGGACTCATGGATGTAAAGGATGTCTTACATCCACGGAGGAACCGAGTACGTTAAGAAAGAACCGTTTTATGCCCCTGGAAGTTGATGATGACATTGAAAATCTCACTGAAACGATAGAGAGCGAACACAAATTTTCGATTGAAATGAAAATACAAAAAAGTGATAATAAGAGAATATAGTTTATGCTTCTTATTTTCTTGAGGAGAAATGAAGGATGGATAAATTTTCATAAAATGCTTCTATCAGATAGTCAATTTAGAATCTATCAAATGTACTCATTGATCTGGGCTTTCGAATCTCCCAAATATCCAACTAAGGATTTGTAAAGATAAGAAACTACTAACTATATTTCTTGTGGAGTTTCTTAAAATGATGGCCGCAAGAAAACTTATATCACAGATCATTTCTAACGCAAAATTATAGTTCAGAGCTCTAGGAAGAGACCTGGAACTGCCCATTGCGATTGTTGCAGTGCCCAGTGCATCGTCTCTTCAGAATAAAATTACCAGATCGATTTTAAATACCTCCTATTTCATAACAAATACCAATATTGACGAAAGTTTGGAAATAGATCGTACAAATACACACAAAAAGAATATTTCATTCTCTTTTTAAGGATATTCGCAGAAATCTAAATGATATAATTTGACATATTACAGAATATGATCATACTTTTAAATCCAAAGTATTATCATTTCAAAAAAAATATATGATGACCATCCTCAGAAGGAATATTGAGAATTAATCAGAAATTTTCCGTCACTTCGATAAGATGATCTGGAAGACAAACTTTTCTGCTCGCTCCTGCCAATCAAGGCTCACCCTACTTTGGTTGAAGTAGGGTTAGTCATCAATCACACATCAAGGCCTATTGTGTATCATCAGCCTATTGTGTATCTACAGTAAGGGTTCTCAACGTGGGGTAGGTGGTAAATTTTTTGGGTACGCCGCGAGGTATCAAATGTCGCTAGATCTAGTAACAAAGAAAAAAATTAACATTGTTATGCCATAACTATAGTTTTGTATATCTGTAAAAGGGGAACGTCAGTTACATACACATTTCGAGGGGTACGGGAAGCATTTAATTTTGAGAACCAGTAACCTACAGTGATTACATCACCTATGCCTTGAAGGACTACAATTTAGATAAAGGAGATTATAGGTGAAGTCAGTGCTGCTCCGAGAAAGTGAACTTTGCGTTATACGAAATGCTTATACACTGTTTAGTCCTTAATATCGATTTAGTTTGGTACTCTATGGAGGTCAATTGCTAAAAATAGAAATTTCAAAAGAGATGATAGATGCAGTGTCAAAACGCGTTAAATAGGGGAGTTTTTTTCATTAATGACGTTTAACTCACGCCATCTAGTGGATAAGAGTGGTTCTAAAAGGCAATTTAAAAGTACCTGTTTAGCAGGACTTATACGGGAAAACTGTGAAGTATTACAAGGACCTTAAAAATTGTGTATCAATTAGAATAATTTTTTATTATATTAATGTTTTCAAACTATTTTTTTGAAGAACTTAAATTTCTAGATAAAGCCATCACAAGATATCTTCAAAAACACAGGAGTAGATGGGAAAATAGTTTTAAAATATGGTGTAATAGCAGAGATGAAAAACAAATGTAAAAAGTACTTCAAAATACACTGGAAAGACCGTGAGAATCGGTTTCAAATTCATAATATACATGAAATGGATGACTGAATCACCTCGAACTATTTCACAGTACAATAAAAGCAATAGCAGAATAGCAATAAAAATCAATGACGTGCACAGGAATTGATAATAGAATATGTTAAAAAATTCACTGTAATGGGAAACAGAGCAGCTAAAGATCACAAAATGCAGCGAAATGACAACAGATTTCCTTCAAAAACTAAATTATAGCCAAACGATGCTGTAAAAAAACAGAAAATGTTATAAAGTTGCATTGAGCTGGTTAAGATGACATTTCTGAAAATATTACTATTTATCACTAGAAAACACTCTTGAAATAGAGTAGAAATATTATTCTGAAAATACTCGAACTTAGGAAAAATTTAGGGGAGGAGGAAAAAACCTTTCTTTTAGACTTATTTTGTTCAAAATAATATATCAGTTGCTTTACTTTGAATCGGAATAGGGGTTTAACACAGAACTTTCCCAATAAACCGGGATATAATTAACTTCCTGCATACATTACACAATATACCCTTTATATTTCAACACATGATAAGAAATTTCTCTATTATTGAGTATTACGAAATTCAGCACATCTTCAACAAATATCACATCGAGTTTTTGCTGCTCTGCATAGTAAACAAATGGCAGCAGGTAATTTCATCATTAATGATAAAAATAAAATTCGTGATTGGAAGAAACTGCCGTCATTAATATGTTCCAGTGAGTACAATACTAGAACGTGGATTACATATATTTTCGCCAAAGGGTTAAGGTCTGAATTACATCTTATTAAATTTTTAGAAATATTCGAAATTCTTCCAAATAACATTAGAGATTGGCGTGATTATAAAATGTATTCCTGAAAGTCACAAAATGCTCATTGAATTAATGTAACAATGTACTCAAAAGTCATAGCCTTAAGTTAGTTTCGGAAATATTAAAATTAACAGTGTTTTATTGAAAAACACGTTGAAATATATACATTTCTCAGTCCAAAAGACTTGAAGATCTCGCAAGTGCAAAAAATATATCAACACAATTGCAGTTTGCCTGCATGTAGATATTTTTGTATATCTATGGTAAATTGTTCCATGCTAAAATGATGGCATTCAGTACCCAAACAGCGTATTCCACGTAAAGCAGTTGCCGTACACGCAAACAAGGTTACATATACCGACATCAGCGAAATTCTGACAGGCAGCGCTATTTATCTTATTTTTGATTTATTTGGATGTTCTTAGAATGGAAATCACAAATTCGCGAATTACGGGAGTAAAAGTAATCGTTACATTTTACCTCCATAAATCAGGAATTTGTGATTTCCATTTCCAATAAACATTGTTATTGGAAGCAATTGAATTTTTATTAAATAAAATTTAACAAATAGAAACCGGTAGTTAAGTTTAAAAATAATATTAAAAAGTGTTATAAAATCTGATTCAAAGAAGGAAATCTAAGTAAAACGATTTTCATTCTGAATAACAAAAATATGAAATATATAAATAGTTTCTTGGATGTATATGATCTCTTAGATCCACAGATAAACCCACTACGTTAACAAAGAGACGTTTTATACCCTTTGAAGTTGATGATGATTTTGAAAATCCCACTGAAATGATTGATAGCGAACATAAATTTTCGATTGAAATGAAAATAGAAAAAAGAAGTGATAATAAGAAAAAACAATTTATCCCTCTTTTCTTCTTGAGGAAAGAAGAAGGATGGATAATCTTTCAAAAATTGCTTCTATTAGGTATTCAATTTAGAATCTATAAAATGAACTCATTAATCTGGAGTTTCGAATCTTCTAAGTATCCGACTAAGGACTGGTAAATATAAGAAACTACTATCGAAATGTCTTGTGGAACTTCCTAAAAATAAAACCAGCAACGAAATTTATAACATCACAGGTCTTTTCTAACTCAAAATTAAAGGAGAGAGCTGTAAAAAGAGACCTAGAATTGCCCATTGCGATTGTTGCGATGCCCAGTGCCAGTGCATCGTCTATTCGAAATTAAATTACCAGAGCGGTTGTAAACACCTCCTCGTTCATAAGAAATTCCAATATTGAAGAAAGTTTGGAAATAGTTCATACAAATAAAGGGAAAAACAATATTTCACTAATTTTTAACGATATTCGCAGACTAGAAATTAGATGGAGATTGCAGGTGAATACACTTGGTGCTCTGACAAAGTGAACTTTACGATACAAATTCTTATACGATATTAAGTCTTTAATATCGATTTACTTTCCTATTCTCTGCAGCTCAATTGTTAAAAGATAGAACTTTCAAAAGATTATTATTCATGTAGAGCCAAAACTCGATAAATAAGAAATTTTCTCAATTGTGACTGTTAACTAGCGTCATCTAGTGGATAAGAGTAATTCTAAAAGCTAAGTTAAACGTACGTCTTTAGCAGGAGTTATATGGGAAAATTGTTAAGTTTTACAATATTAGTGCCTACAAAAAAATGAGTATTCATTACATTAATTTTTTATTTTATTTATGAATTTCGAACAAATTTTTTTTGAAGAACTAAAATTCCTTGATAAATACATCACAAAATCTCTTCCAATTCACTGGAGTAGATGGCAGAAAAAGGTTTAAAACGTGATGTAATAGCAGAGCAAAAAACTGTAAAAATGACTTCAAAGTACACTGGCTGAATCTCTTCGAAATGGCTGAATCTCTTCGAGATGGCTGAATCTCTTCGAAATCTGGGGGTGGGGGTTGCTCAGTTGGTAGCGCGCCAGGTTCGTAATCTGTAGTTCCCAGGTACGAGTCCCAGCTGGGTCAGCGTTGAGATTTATCTCCGCAAAAATTCTCCGCCCTGCCCACGGTCAGTAGGGGCCACCAATGGGCTTGGAAAGGCCGCCGTCCGTCGGATGGGAGGTTAAGCCGTGGCCCCGTGTGCGGGAGAGCCATAACCTCTGCACGTTAAAGAACACGCTGGATGGCTTTGACGGAAGGCTACCATCTGTCTCCCAACAGCTGTTCCAGTGGATCCCCTCCCCTAACCTTCTCTGAGCCTTCGGGGTCCATGTGACCTGGACATTTAGCCCTTGGTGTGCAGAAAAGTGCCGCTCAGAGGTAAAACAACCCAACTGAAATCCTCGGAATCTTTCACAGCACACTAGAAGCAGTAGCAGACTAACTGTAAATCCATAAAGTGCATAGGAATTGATAACAGAATATGTTCAAAAATACAGTGTAATGGGAAACACAACAAGATAAGATCATAAAATGTACTGTAATGACAACAGATGTAATTCAAAAATTATTGATATCGAAACGGTGCTGGAAATCAGCAGAAGATATTATAAAAATGCATTGAGATACGTAAGAAGACATTTCTGAAAATACTAATATTTATCACTACGAAACACTGTTGAAATACAGCAGAAAGTTTATCCTAAAAATACTCGAACTTAAGTTCTTTTCTACTCCCATAAATCACTTTGTTGCTTTTATATTTACATTGTTCAAAAAATATACTTGTTCCTTCACTTTGAATCGGAATACGGAATTTAGCAGACCTAAACTTTCCCAATAAACCCAGATATAACTGACTAACTTTCTGTAAATATTATACAATATATCCTGTATAGCCAAAACAAATTGAGCTTGTTATTTCAAGGCATAATAAGAAATTTCTCTGTTATTTAGTATTATTAAAATTACAACATCAAACAAACTTACTGTAAATATCATAAAATATACCCTGTATAGCCGTAACAAATTCAGATTTATATTTCAACGCATGATAAGAAATTTCTGTATTAATTAGTATTGCGATGTTCAGTTTATTTGCAATAAATACCAGATCGAGTTTTCACTTTCCTGAATAGTGAACAGAGGGCAGCATGTATATTCATCATTAGTAATAAAAAGTAAATTCGCGATAGAAGAAAGTGCAGTCATTAATATGTTCCAGTGAGCTCATTACTGTAACATGGATTGATATATCTTTTTGCCAAAGAATTTAGGTAGCAATTTACAATTTATTAAATTTTTGAAAATCTTCCAAAGTTTTCGCAATCGGAAAACGAATTTCTGGAAGGGACAAAATGCTCATTGAATTAATTTAACAGTGTATTCAAAATTCATTACCTGAAAATAGGTTCGAAAATATTAAAATTAACATTTGTTTTATAGAAAATCACGTTGAAATATGTGCATTTTTCAGTCCACAAGACTTACAGATCTCGCAATTGCAAAAAAAATATCATCACATTGAAGTTTGCCTGCAAGCAAACGTTTTTGTGTAGCTATGGCAAATTGCTCGGTGCTAAAATAATGGTATTCAGCACACAAACAGCGTCTTCGATTAAAGCAGTTTCCGTACACACAAACAAGTTTACAACCATCGACATGAGCGAAATTCCGAGAGTCACGCTATTTTTCTTACCTTTGCTTTATTTGGATGTTCTGAGTATGGAAATTACGAATTCGAGACTCATGGAAGTAAAAGCAATCAATGCCTTTTACTTCCATGAATCTCGAACTCGTAATTTCCATTACCAATAAACATTGCTGTTGGAAGAATTTGAAATTTTCTTAATTAAAATTTAACAAATAAAGAAACGGTGGTTGATTTTTAAAATAATATTGAATGATACTATAAAAGTCTGATTGAAAGATGAAAATGTAAGTTAAATGAATTTTATTTTGCGTAACACCATATATGAAATATTTAAATAGACAGTCAGGGAGTTTAAAGAGAGTAGCCAGATTCTATGATGTAAAAGTTCTCTTACAACAACAGATGAACCCAGTACGTTAACAACGAACCGTATTACGCTCTTTAAAGTTGATGATGATACTGAAAATCTCACTGAAATGAATGAAAGCGAACATCACATTTCGTTTGAAATGAAAATTTAAAAAGAATTGAATATAAGAAAAAACCATAAGTGGTATGTATTCAGACGACACTTAATTTCTTGCTGCCTCCCTTCATTCATCCTTTTGCCTGCAAAAGAATGCCGACAATGCTTAGCTCAATTGAAAATTGGTGCACACACTGGAGGATGTAGGTCAACCCTTCAAAAAACATTGCAGTCCTTACGTCATATAAGGAAATCCCCATCATGATAACCTCTACCTTTTCGACAAAGAGTAAGCGTAGAGCGACAATGAAAAATATCTTGGTGTCACAATTCTTCATAAGCTCAAATGAGACATATATGTCACTAACGTAATCAACAAGGCCAGAGCTCTATACTGCAAACTATTTCCCCTCATGGATAATAAATCACCTACTTCTAACAAGCATAAAATCCTCGTATGTACGCAATTAATAAAGCCTGTTCTACTATATGCAGCCCCTACCTAGGGCGCAATTTCAAATAAAATTCTAGTCAGACTCCAATCGACCCAAAATAAGATATTTTGATCAGCTATAGCAGCACCCTGGTTCGTTCGAATTCCATTATACACAGATATCTAAATTATTATTTCATCCTTCAATCTATGAAAAAACTTGCATATAAGTATTTTGAGCAAACGAAAAATCATCCTAAGAAATTTATTGAAATGCATCAAACTATCAGATTGTTCTTTCACACAAATTTATTCGCCCAAAATGCATTCTCAACCTACTGGTCGCAACGCTACTCTCCCTCCCTTCAGTCCTTTTTCCGTTTTCCGTTTCGCTGTCCTACATTTGTTCATTTCCAGTTTCTCTTCCCATTACATTCACATGCCTCCCATTTGCCTCGCTCCCCCTCACAGCAGACACTTTCAACATACATAATCTCTTTCTAATAAACTTACACACATCTGCCCACCCCACAACTCCTCTTATATACCAAAATATTTCCATACCACTAACTTGTCCTCCCTGGCATATACATATCTTCTAATCCCCGTTTCTACTCATAATCCCCTTATCTCCAATCACACGGATTTCCGTATGCACACTAATCCTGCTCTTCCCACTTCACCTTTGTACATCTAGCCTATCCCTCTCCCCACTTCCTCATCCTCACCTCGCCTATTCCCCCTACTACATTCCCAAGTTTTAATCCCCATTTCTCTCACATTTAATTATAAGCAGTCTCTGCCACGGTATTGCCGTTTTATTTATCTATCTACAGTCATTTACCTTTAAGGAAAAGCTCAGATTATGCAGATATAGACCATTGGTCTGGGACTGCTATAATTACTTATGATCCTTGATACTTGAAAACACTAATATTTATCACTACAAAACACTGTTGAAATAGAGGAGAAATATTATCCTAAAAATACTCGAACTTAGGTTCTTTTCTACTCCCCTAAATCTCTTCCTTCCTTTTATATTTACTTTGTTCAAAAAATATACTTGTTCCTTCACTTTGAGTCGGAATAGGGAATTTAACAAACCTAAACTTTCCCAATAAACCGAGATATAACTGACTAACTTACTGTAAACATTATACAATATACCCTGTATAGCCAAAACAAATTGAGCTTGATAATTCAAGGCATAATAAGAAATTTCTCTATTATTTAGTATTATGAAAATTAGGACATTTTCAATAAATACCATATCTAATTTTTACTTTTTTGCATAGTAAACTGAGGGCAGCAGGTACTTTCACCATTAATAATAAAATATACTTATGTAACAGTTCCGCCTAAAGCTCTACCAGTATAGGGAATTGCCATATTCACCATTTACTACGGTCTGGGATAAGAGAATACCAAATATATACAGCCCCTCCCCAACTACCTAATGGCCACTACTACTATATCATTTACTACCTATAGTAGCTTTACTCCTATAGTAGTACTGGCTAATGGCCAGTACTACTATAGGAGTAAAGCTCATCCATCGGACGAAACCTAAATTTAATATGCGCCCCGGTTAGCCACAAAAAAAGATATATAGTTCGAAGTTACCTCGGCTCCCGTGGTGGGAACTCTGTCCAAGCCATCGGACTAAGTCAGTAGGCAGGGCCACTAACAACTCCCCCGTGATTGAAATGTTAGCCTGTGCAACCATGTTCCAAACCGGTCAGCAAAGCCTTCGACATCGATGGGTCGTCAACCCCCTCCCCACCACCACCACGTCTAGGTCGTTCCCTATCGGGGAAGGGGGGGGGGCATCATAATAAAAAGGAAATTCGCGATTAGAAGAAAGTGCAGTCGTTATTATGTTTCAGTGAGCATAATACTGGAACGTGGATTGATATATCTTTTTTGCAAAGGATTAAGTTAGCAATTTACAATTTATTAATTTTTTAGAAATCACCAAAATTTTTCCAAATAACATTAGAGATTGCCGTTATTGGAAAATGCATTTCTGAAAGTCACAAAATGCTCATTGAATTAATGTAACAATGTATTCAAAAGTCATAACCTTAAGTTAGTTTCGGAAATATTAAAATTAACATTGTTTTATTGAAAAACGCGTTCAAATATATACATATTTCAGTCCAAAAGACGTGAAGATCTCGCAAGTGGAAAAAATATATCAACACAATTCCAGTTTGCCTGCATGTAGATATTTTTGTATATCTATGACAAATTGTTCCATGCTAAAATGATGGCATTCAGAACCCAAACAGCGTCTTCCATGTAAAGCAGTTGCCGTACACGGAAACAAGTTTACAAATACCAACATCAGCGAAATTCCGACAGGCAGCGCTATTTATCTTATTTTGGATTTATTTGGATGTTCTTAGAATGGAAATCACAAATTCGCGAATTACGGGAGTAACAGTAAACAACACATTTTACTTCCATAAATCACGAATTTGTGATTTCCATTTCCAATAAACATTGTTATTTGAAGCATTTGAATTTCTATTAAATAAAATTTAACAAATAAAAAAACGGTAGTTGAATTTAAAAATAATATTAAAAAGTATTATAAAATCTGATTCCAAAAAGAAAAATCTAAGTAAAATGATTTTCATTCTGAATAACACAAATGTGAAATTTTTAAATTGATTCTTGGATGTAAATGATCTGTGATATCCACAGAAAAACCCAGTACGTCATCAAAGAACCGTTTTATACCCTTTGAAGTTGTTGATGATTTTAAAAATCCCAATGAAATGATTGATAGCGAACATAAATTTTCGATTGAAATGAAAATAGAAAAAGGAGTGATAATAAGAAAAAACAATTTATCCCACTTTTCTTCTTGAGGAAAAAAGAAGGATGGATAATCCTTCAAAAATTGCTTCTATTAGGTATTCAATTTAGAATCTATAAAATGAACTCATTTATCTGGGGTTTCGAATCTACCAATTATCCAACTAAGGGCTGGTAAATATAAGAAAATACTATCGAAATGTCTTGTGGAACTTCCTAAAAATAAAACGAGCAACGAAATTTACAACATCACAGGACTTTTCTAACTCAAAATTAAAGGAGGGAACTGTAAAAAGAGACCTTGAACTGCCCATTGCGATTGTTGCAGTGTCCAGTGCCAGTGCATCATGTATTCGAAATTAAATTACCAGAACGGTTGTAAACACCTCCTGGTTCATAAGAAATACCACTATGGATGAAAGTTTGGAAATAGATCATACAAATCAAGAGAAAAAGAATATTTCACCAATTTTTTAACGATATTCGCACAAATCTAAATGATGTAATTTGACATATTGCAAAATATTATCATACTGTTAATTCCAAAGTCAAAAGAGTAAGGGTGACCTTTGTTGAAAAAAACAAAAACAAAAATGATCATCCTGAGAAGAAATATTGAGAATTAGTTAGAATTTTCCATTACTTTGAGAAGATGATCAGGAAGACACAAAATTCTACTCTCTCCTGTCAACCAAGGCTCAACCTACTGCGGTTGCAGTAGGAGTACTCATCAAATCATTTGAATTCCAATTCAAATTCAATTCAATTCCAATTTCAATTGCAGTAGGAGTACTCATCATCAAGACTTACCCTACTGTGTATATACAGCAGGGGTTCTCAACGTGGGATAAGTGGTGATATTTTTTGGGTACGCCGTAAGATTTGAAAAGTCGCTAGATCTAGTAATAAAGTAAAAAAAAAAACCCATTGTTGTGCATAACTATAGTTTTATATATTTACAAAAGGGGAATGTCAGTTACATACACATTTTCAGGGTGTACGTGAAGCATTTGATTTTGAGAACCACTGATCTACATTGATTACAACACATTTGCCTTGAAGGACTAGAAATCAGATGAAGGAGATTACAGGTGAATTCACCTGGTGCTCTGACAAAGTGAGCTTTACGATATGCGAAATGCTTATACGATGTTAAGTGTTTAATATCGATTTACTTTCCTATTCTCTAGAGCTCAATTGTTAAAAGATAGAAATTTCAAAAGAATATTATTCATGCAGAGCCAAAATTCGTTAAATAAGAAATTTTTTCAGTTATAATTTTTAACTAACGACATCTAGTGGATAAGAGTAATTCTAAAAGCTATGTTAAACCTACCACTTTAGCTGGAGTTATACGGGAAAACTGTTAAGTTTTACAATATTAGTGCCTACAAAAAAATGAGTATTCATTACATTAATTTTTTATTATATTTATGAATTTCGAACAATTTTTTTTGAAGAACTAAAATTCCTAGATAAATCCACACAAAATCTCTTCAAATTCACTGGAGTAGATGGCAAAAAAATTTAAAAAGACTTCAAAGTACACTGGAGAGAGAGTGAGAATTTCTTTCAAAACCATAATATACATGAAATGGATGGCTGAATCATCTCGAAATCTTTCACAGTACACTAGAAGCAATAGCAGAATAACTGTAAATCAATAACCTGCACAGGAATCGATAACAGAATATGTTCAAAAATACACTGCAATGGGAAACAGAACAAAATAAGATCATAAAATGTACCGTAATGACAACAGATTTCCTTCAAAAATTAATTATATCGAAACGGTGCTGGAAATCACCAGAAAATATAAAAATAGATTGAGATAAGTAAGAAGACATTTCGGAAAATATTAATATTTATCACTACAAAACACTGTTGAAATAATAGAACAGAAAGTTTATCCTGAAAATACTCGAAATTAGATTCTTTTTTTGTCCCCTAAATATTTTCGTTGATTTTATACTTTGTTCAAAAAATATATCTGTTGCTTCACTTTGAATTGGAATAAGGGGTTTAATAGACCTAATCTTTCCTAATAAACGCAGATGTATCAAACTAACTTACTTTAAATATTATACAATATACCCTGTATAGCCATAACAAATTCAGCTTTTTATTTCAACGCATGGTAAGAAATTTCTGTACTCTTCAGTAGTGCGATATTCAGCTTATTTGCAATAAATACAAGATCGAGTTTTCACTTTCTTGCATAGTGAACAGAGGGCAGCATGTATTTTCATCATTAGTAATAAAAAATAAATTCGGAATTAGAATAACGTGCAGTCATTAATATGTTCCAGTGAACTCATTACTGTAACATGGATTGATATTCTTTTCACCAAAGAATTTAGGTAGCAATTTACAATTTATTAAATTTTTAAAAATCGACGAAATTCTTCCAAAGAAATTTACAAATTTTCGCGATCGCAAAATGCATTTCTGAAATGGACAAAATGCTCATTGAATTAATTTAACAGTGTATTCAAAATTCATAACCTAAAGATAGGTTCAAAAATATTAAAATTAACATTTTTCTATTGAAACCTCGTAGAAATTAGTGCATTTTTCAGTCCCCAAGACTTACAGATCTCGCAATTGCAAAAAATATATCATCACAATTGAAGTTTGCCTGCAAGTAAACGTTTTTGTGTAGCTATGGCAAATTGCTCGGTGCTAAAATAATGGTATTCAGCACACAAAGAGCGTCTTCGATTCAAAGCAGTTTCCGTACAAACAAACAAGTTTAGAACCACCGACATGTGCAAAATTCCGAGAGACACCCTATTTTTCTTACTTTTAATTTATTTGGATGTTCTTAGGATGGAAATTACGAATTCGAGACTCATGGAAGTAAAAGCAATCATTACCTTTTACTTCCATGAATCTCGAACTCGTAATTTCCATTACTAATAAACATTGCTGTTGGAAGCATTTGAAATTTTCTTAAATAAAATTTAACAAATAAAAAAACGGTGGTTGATTTTAAAAATAATATTGAATGGTACTATAAAAGTCTGATTCAAAGATGAAAATGTAAGTTAAATGAATTTTATTGTGAGTAACACCATATATGAAATATTTAAATAGAGAGTCAGAGAGTTTAAAGAGAGTAGCCAGATTCTATGATGTAAACGATCTCTTACAACAACAGATGATCGCACTACATTAAAAAAGAACCGTATTATGCCTTTAAAGTTGATGATGATACAGAAAATCTCACTGAAATGAATGAAAGCGAACATCAAATTTCGTTTGAAATGAAAATATAAAAAGAATTGATAACAAGAAAAAACCATTTATACTCTTATTTTCTTGAGGAAAAAAGTAGGAAGGATAAACGTTCATAAATTTCTTCTATTAGATATTCAATTTAAAATGTATAAAATGAACTGATTTGTCTGGGGTTTCAAATCTCCGAAGCATCCAACTAAGGACTGGTAAATATAAGAAACTACAATCGATAATTCTTGTGGAACTTCATAAAAATAAAAGCAGCAAGAAAATTTATAATATCCCTGGTCTTTTCTAACACAAAATAAAATTTAATAGCTGTAAATAGAGACCTAGAACTGCCCATTGCGATTGTTGAAGTGCCCAGTGCCAGTGCATCATCTATTCGAAATTAAATTACCAGAGCAGTTGTAAACACCTCCTGGTTCATAACAAATACCAATATTGATGAAAGTTTTGAAACAGATCATACAAATAAAGAGAATAAGAATATTTCACTAATTTTTAACGATATTCGCACAAATCTGATGTAATTTGACATTTTGCAGAATATGATCATATATTGTTAAATCCAAAGTCAAAAGACCAAAGCAGATCTTTCTTGAAAAAACAAAAAAATTTTTACCATCCTGAGAAGGAATACAGAGAATTAGTCAGAAATTTTCCATTACTTCAAGAAGATGATCACGAAGACACAATATTCCGCTCTCACCAGCCAATCAAGGCTCACCCTAATGTGGTTGAATTAGGGGTAATCATCAATTACACATCAAGTATCACCCTACTGTGTATCTACAGCAGGGGTTCTCAACGTGGTGTAAGTGGTGAAATTTTTGTGTACGCCGTGAGATCTCAAAAGTCGCTAGATCTATTAACAACGTAAAACAAGAACCATTGTTATGCCAAAAATATAGTTTTATATATATAAAAAATGGGAACGTCAATTACATACACATTTCCAGGGGGTAGGTGAAGCATTTAATTTTGAGAACCACTGATCTACATTGATTATATCAACTTTGCATTGAAGGACTTCAATTTAAATGAAGTAGATTATGGGTCAATTCACTAGTGCTCGGAAAAAGTGGATTTTACGATACACCAAATATTTTACCATGTTTGGTCCTTAACATCGCTTTACTTTGCTATTCTCTCCAGCTCAATTGCTAAAAGATAGAAATTTCAAAAGAGATGATACATGCAGAATCATAACGCGTTAAATAAGGAATATTCTCAGTTATGACTGTTAACTAGCGCCATCTAGTGGATAAAAGTGATTGTTTGAGCTAAGCAAAAAGTGTCTCTTTAGCAGAAATTTTTTTGGAAAATTGTGAAGTGTTACAATACTAGTGCCTACAAAAAATGAGTATTCATTTTATTAATTTTTTATTATATTTATGAATTTCGTACAATATTTATTTGAAGAACTAAAATTCCTAGATAAATGCGTCACAAAATCTCTTCCAGTTCACTGGAGTAGATTCCAAAAAATCTTTAAATCGTGATATAATAGCAGAGCAAAGAACTGTAAAAAGGACTTCAAAGTACACTGGAGAGACAGTGAGAATTACTTCGAAAACCCTACTATATATGAAATGGATGACTGAATCTGCTCCAAATCTTTCACGGCACACTAGAAGCAGTAGCAGAGTAACTGTAAATCAATAACGTGCACAGGAATTGATAACAGAATATGTTCTAAACTACAGTGCAATAGGAAACACAACAAGATAAGATCGTAAAATGTACCGTAGTGACAACAGATTTCCTTCAAAAATTAATTATATCGAAACGGTGCTGGAAATCACCAGAAAGTATTATAAAAATGCATTGAGATAGGTAAGAAGACATTTCTGAAAATACTAATATTTATCACTAAAAAACACTGTTGAAATAGAGCAGAAAGTTTATCCTTAAAATATTCGAACTTAGTTTCTTTTCTCCTCCCCTAAATCTTTTCCTTGCTTATATACTTTGTTCAAAACATATATATGTTGTTTCACTTTGAATCGGAATAGGGGATTCAAAAGAACTAATCTTTCCTAATAAACGCAGATGTAACAAACTAACTTACTGTAAATATCATAAAATATACCCTGTCCAGCCATAAAAAATTCAGCTTTATATTTCAACGCATGGTAAAAAATTTCTTTACTGTTTAGTAGTGCGATATTCAGCTTATTTGCAATAAATACCAGATTGAGTTTTCACTTTTCTACATAGTGAACAGAGGGCAGCATGTATTTTCATCATCAATAATAAAAAGTAAATTCGCGCTTAGAATAACGTGCGGTCATTAATATGTTCCTGTGAGCACACTACTGGAAAATGGATTGATATATCTTTTTGCCAAAGAATATAGGTAACAATTTACAATTTATTAAATTTTTGAAAATCTTCAAATTTTTCCAAAGAAATTTACGAGTTTTCGCAATCGGAAAATACATTTCTGAAAGGGACAAAATGCTCATTGAATTAATTTAACGGTATTCAAACTTCATAACCTGAAGATAGGTTCGAAAATATTAAAATTAACATTTTTTTTCTATTGAAAACCTCGTTGAAATATGTGCATTTTTCAGTCCACAAGACTTACAGATCTCGCAATTGAAGTTTACCTGCAAGTAAACGTTTTTGTGTAGCTATGGCCAATTGCTCGGTGCTAAAATAATGGTATTCAGCACACA
Source organism: Ryuthela nishihirai (assembly GCA_038380435.1). Lineage (NCBI taxonomy): Eukaryota > Metazoa > Arthropoda > Arachnida > Araneae > Heptathelidae > Ryuthela > Ryuthela nishihirai. The sequence goes on along the minus strand of JAWZYU010000022.1, from coordinate 68,318,142 downwards.
CAAACAGCGTCTTCAATTCAAAGCAGTTTCGGTACACACAAACAAGTTTACAAACACCGACATGAGCAAAATTCCGAGAGACACGCTATTTTTCTTACTTTTGATTTATTTGGATGTTCTTAGGATGGAAATTACGAATTCGAGACTCATGGAAGTAAAAGCAATCATTGCCTTTTACTTCCATGAATCTCGAACTCGTAGTTTCCATTACTAATAAACATTGCTGTTGGAAGCATTTGAAATTTTCTTAACTAAAATTTAACCAAAAAAAAACGGTGGTTGATTTTGAAAATAATATTGAATGATACTCTAAAAGTCTGTTGAAAGATGAAAATGTAAGTTAAATGAATTTTATTTTGCGTAACACCATATATAAAATATTTAAATAGAGAGTCAGGGAGTTTAAAGAGAGTTGCCAGATTTTATGATGTAAACGATCTCTTACAACAACAGATGAACGCAGTACATTAAGAAAGAACCGTATTATGCCCTTTAAAGTTGATGATGATACTGAAAATCTCACTGAAATGAATGAAAGTGAACATCAAATTTCGTTTGAAATGAAAATATAAAAAGAATTGATAATAAGAAAAAACCATAAGTTGCATGTATTCAGACGACGTAATTTCTTGCTCCCTCCCTTCGTTCATTTTTTGAATGCAAAAGAATGCCGACAATGCTTAGCTCACTTGGAAATTGGTGCACAGACTGGAGGGTGTAGGTCAACCCTTCAAAAAACGTTGCAGTCCTTACGTCATATAAGGAAATCCCTATCATGATAACCTCTACCTTTTCGACAAAGAGGAAGCGTAGAGCGACAATGCAAAATATCTTGGAGTCACGATTCTTCATAAGCTCAAATGAGACACATATGTCACTAACGTAATCAACAAGGCCAGAGCTCTATACTGCAAACTATTTCCCCTCATGGATAATAAATCACCTACTTCTAACAAGCATAAAATCCTCGTATATACGCAATTAATAAAGCCTGTTCTACTATATGCAGCCCCTACCTAGGGCGCAACTTCAAATAAAATTCTAGTCAGACTCCAATCGACCCAAAACAAGATATTATGATCAGCTATAGCAGCACCCTGGTTCGTTCGAATTCCATTATACGCAGAGATCTAAATTATTATTCCATCCTTCAATCTATGAAAAAACTTGCATATAAGTATTTTGAGCAAACGAAAAATCATCCTAAGAAATTTATTAAAATGCATCAAACAATCAGATTGTTCTTTCACACAAATTTATTCGTCCAAAATGCATTCTCAACCTACTGGTCACAACGCTACTCTCCCTCCCTTCAGTCCTTTTTCCGTTTTCCCTTTCGCTGTCCTACAATTGTTCATTTCCAGTTTCTTTTCCCATTACATTCACATGCTTCCCATTTGCCTCGCTCCCCCTCACAGCCCACACTTCCAACATATATAATCTCTTTCTAATACACTTACACACATTTGCTTACCCCACAACTCCTCTTATATACGACAATATTTCCATACCACTAACTTCTCCTCCATGGCACATACATATCTTCCTAATCCCGGTTTGTATTCATAATCCTCTTATCTCGACTCACACGGATCTCCGTCTGCTCACTAATCCCACTCTTCGCACTTCACCTTTGTACATCTAGCCTATCCCTATTCCCACTTCCTCATCATCACCTCGCCCATTCCCCCTACTAACTTCCCACGTTTTAATCCCCATTTCTCTCACATTTAATTTTAAGCAGTCTTTGCCACGGCAGAGCTGTTTTATTTATTTACCTACAGTCATTTACCTTTAAGGAAAAGCTCAGATTATTCAGGTATAGACCATTGGTCTGGGACTGATATAGTTACTTATGATCCTTGATACATGAAAACACTAATATTTATCACTACAAAGCACTGTTGAAATAGAGTAGAAATATTATCCTAAAAATACTCGAACTTAGGTTCTTTTCTACTCCCTAAATATCTTCCTTGCTTTTATATTTACTTTATTCAAAAATATACTTGTTCTTCCACTTTGAATCGGAATAGGGAATTTAACAAACCTAAACTTTCCCAATAAACCCAGATATAACTGACTAACTTACTGTAAATATTATACAATATACCCTGTATAGCCAAAATAAATTGAGCTTGATATTTCAAGGCATCATACTAAATAATGGAGAAATTTCTTATTATGAAAATTAGGACATTTTCAATAAATACCATATCTAGTTTTTACTTTTTTGCATAGTCAACAGAGGGCAGCAGGTACTTTCATCATTAATAATAAAATATACTTATGTAACAAAACCCTCTAGTTCCGCCTAAAACACTACCAGTATAGAGAATTGCCATATTCACCATTAACTACGGTGTGGGGCAGGAGAATACCAACTATATACAGCCCCTCCCCAACTACCTAATGGCCAGTAGTACTATAGGAGTAAAGCTCATCCATCGGACAAAACCTAAATTTAATATGCGACCCGGTTAGCCACAAAAAAAGATACATTGTTCCAAGTTACCTCGGCTCCGGTGGTGGGAACTCTGTCCGAGCCATCGGAGTAAGTCAGTAGGCAGGGCCACTAACAACTTTCCCGAGATTGAAGTGTTAGCCTATCTAACCGGGTTCCAAACCGGTCAGCAAAGCCTTCGACATCGATTGGTCCTCAACTAATTGATACCTCAACTAATTGATAACCTTGACGTGGTGGTGGTCGTTCCTCGAGAGGGAACGACCACCACCACGTCTAGGTCGTTCCCTATCGGTGGTGGGGGGGGGCATCATACTAAAAAGTAAATTCGCGATCAGAAGAAAGTGCAGTCGTTATTAAATTCCACTCAGCATAATACTGGAACGTGGATTGATACATCTTTTCTGCAAAGGATTAAGCTAGCAATTTACAATTTATTTAATTTTTAGAAACCATCGAAATTTTTCCAAATAATATTAGAGACTGCCGTTATTGGAAAATGCATTTCTGAAAGTCACAAAATGCTCTTTGAATTAATGTAACAATGTATTCAAAAGTCATAGCCTTAAGTTAGTTTCGGAAATATTAAAATAAACTTTGTTTTATTGAAAATCTCTTTGAAAAACTCGTTGACAGTGCATCGTCTCTTCAGAATAAAATTACCAGAGCGGTTGTAAACACCTCTTATTTCGTAACAAATACCAATATTGACGAAAGTTTGGAAATAGATCGCAGAAATACACACAATAAGAATATTTCACTATCTTTTTAAAGATATTCGCAGAAATCTAAATCATATAATTTCACATATTACAGAATATGATCATATTCTTAAATCCACAATATTATCATTTCAAAAAATATATGATGACAACCTCAGAAAGAATATTGAGAATTAATCAGAAATTTTTCATCACTTCGTTAAGATGATCTGGAAGACAAAATATTCTGCTCTCTCCTGCCAATGAAGGCTCACCCTACTTGGTTGAAGTAGGGTTAGTCATCAATCACACATCAAAGCTCATCCTATTGTGTATCTACAATAAAGGTTCTCAACGTGGGGTAGGTGGTACATTCTTTTGGGTACGCCGCGAGATATCAAAAGTCGCTAGATCTAGTAACGAAATAAAAAATGAACATTGTTATGCCATAGCTATAGTTTTGTATATCTGTAAAACGGGAACGTCAGTTACACACACATTTTCAGGGGTACGTGAAGTATTTAATTTTGAAAACCAGTCACCTACAGTGATTACATCACCTATGCCTGAAGGAATACAATTTAGTTGAAGGAGATTACAGGTGAAATCACATGGTGCTCCGAGAGAGTGAACTTTGCGTTATACGAAATGCTTATACCCTGTTTAATCCTCAATACCGATTTAGTTTGCTACTCTATGGAGATCCATTGTTAAAAATAGAAATTTCAAAAGAGATGACAGATGCTGTGTCAAAACATGTTAAATAGGGGATTTTTTTAATTTATGACGTTTAACTCACGCCATCTAGTGGATAAGAGTGGTTCAAAAAGGTAATTTAAAAGTACCTGTTTAGCAGGAGTTATACGGGAAAACTGTGAAGTATTACAAGGACCACAAAAATTGTATATCCATTACAATAATTTTTTATTATATTAATGTATTTCAAACTATTTTTTGAAGAACTAAAATTTCTAGATAAAAGCATCACAAAATATCTTCAAATACACAGGAGTAGATGGGAAAATAGTTTTAAAATATGGTGTAATAGCAGAGATCAAAAACAAATGTAAAAATTACTTCAAAATACACTGGAAAGACAGTGAGAATCGGTTTCAAAAACCTAACATACATGAAATGGACGGCTGAATCACCTCGAACTCTTTCACAATACTATAAAAGCAGTAGCAGAATAACTATAAAATTCAATGACGTGCGCAGGAATTGATAACAGAATATCTTCAAAAATACAGTGCAATGGGAAACAGAACAGCTAAAGATCACAAAATGCACCGAAATGACAACAGATTTCCTTCAAAAACTAAATTATAGTGATAAAATGCTGGAAAAAACCAGAAAATGTTATACACATGCATTGAGTTAGTTAAGATGACATTTCTGAAAATATTCATATTTATTACTAGAAAACACTGTTGAAATAGAGCATAAATATTATTCTGAAAATGCTCGAACTTAGGTTTTTTCCTCCTCCCCTCAATTTTTCCTTTCTTTTACATTTACTTTGTTCAAAATAATATATCTGTTGCTTTACTTTGAATCGGAACAGGGGTTTAACACAGAACTTTCCCAATATACCGAGATATAACTAACTTACTGCATACATTACACAATATACCCTTTATATTTCAACACATGATAAGAAATTTCTCTATTATTTAGTATTACGAAATTCAGCACATCTTCAACAAATATCTCATCGAGTTTTTGTTACCCTGCGTAGTCAACAGATGGCAGCAGGTACTTTCATCATTAATAATAAAAATGTAATTCGTGATTAGAAGAAAATGCAGTCATTAATATGTTCGAGTGAGTACAATACTAGAACGTGGATTACATATATTTTCGCCAAAGGATTAAGGTCGGAATTACATCTTATTCAATTTTTAGAAATCCTGAAAGTCGCAAAATGCTCATTGAATTAATGTAACAATGTATTTAAAAGTCATAGCCTTAAGTTAGTTTCGGAAATATTAAAATTAACATTGTTTTATTGAAAAACTCGTTTAAATATATACGTTTGTCAGTCCAAAACGCGTGAAGATCTCGCACGTGCAAAAATATATCAACACAATTCCAGTTTGCCTGCATGTAGATATTTTTGTATATATATGGCAAATTGTTCCATGCTAAAATGATGGCATTCAGCACCCAAACAGCGTCTTCCATGTAAAGCAGTTGTCAATACACGCAAACAAGTTTACAAATACCGACATCAGCGAAATTCCTGCAGGCAGCGCTATTTATCGTTTTTTTTATTTATTTGGATGTTCTTAGAATGGAAATCACAAATTCGCGAATTACGGGAGTAAAATCAATCATCACATTTTACTTCCATAAATCAGGAATTTGTGATTTCCATTTCCAATAAACATTGTCATTGCAAGCAATTGAAATTTCCTAAAATAAATTTTAACAAATAAAAAATCGGTGGTTGAATTAAAAAGTAATTTTGAATGGCACTATAAATGTCTGATTGATAAATAAAAATCTAAGTTAAATGATTTTCGTTTTGAATAACATCATATATGAAATATTTAAGTAGAGAGTAAGGGAGTCTAAGGAGAGCAGCTGGATTCATGGATGTAAAGAATGTCTTACATCAACGGAGGAACCGAGTACGTTAAGAAATAACCGTTTTATGCCCCTGGAAGTTGATGATGACATTGAAAATCTCACTGAAACGATAGAGAGCGAACACAAAAATGAAATGAAAATGAAACACACAGAAATGAAAATGCAAAAAAAGTTATAATAAGAGAATATAGTTTATGCTTCTTATTTTCTTGAGGAGAAATGAAAGATGGATAAATTTTCATAAAATGCTTCTATCAGATATTCAATTTAGAATCTATAAAATGAACTCATTGATCTGGGCTTCGAATCTCCCAAGTATCCAACTAAGGATTTGTAACGATAAGAACCTACTAACTATATTTCTTGTGGATTTTGTTAAAAATGAAGGCAGAAAGAAAATTTGTAATATCACAGATCTTTTCTAACTCAAAATTATACTTCAGAGCTCTAGGAAGAGACCTGGAACTGCCCATTTCGATTGTTGCAGTGCCCAGTGCCAGTGCATCGTCTCTTCAGAATAAAATTACCAGAGCTGTTGTAAACACCTCCTCTTTCATAACAAATACCAATATTGACGAAAGTTTGGAAATAGTGAAATATTCTTATTGTGTGTATTTGTAGGATCTATCTGTTTAAGGATATTCGCAGAAATCTAAATGATATAATTTCACATATTACAGAATATGATCATATTCTTAAATCCAAAGTATTGTCATTTCAAAAAAATATATGATGACCATCCTCAGAAGGAATATTGAGAATTAACCAGAAATTTTCCATCACTTCGATAAGATGATGTGGAAGACAAAATTTTCTGCTGTCTCCTGCCAATCAAAGCTCACCCTACTTTGGTTGAAGTAGCGTAGTCATCAATCACATGTTACAGCTCATCCTATTTTGTATCTACAGTAAGGGTTCTTAACGTGGGGTAGGTGGTAAAATTTTTTGGGTACGCTCTTACATATCAAAAGTCGCTAGATTTAGTAACTAAGGAAAAAATGAAGATTGCTCTGCCATAACTATTTTTGTATATCTGCAGAATAGGAACGTCGGTTACATACACATTTCCAGGGGTACGTGAAAAATTTAATTTTGAGAACCATTCACCTACAGTGATTACATCACCTATGCCTTGTAGAACTACAAATTAGATGAAGGAGATTATAGGTGAAATCACATGGTGCTCCGCGAAAGTGAACTTTGCGTTATACGAAATGCTTATACCCTGTTTAGTCCTTAATATCGATTTAGTTTGCTACTCTATAGAGGTCAATTGATAAAAGATAGAAATTTCAAAAGGGATGATAGATGCAGTGTCAAAACGTTAAATAGGGAATTTTTTTCAGTTACGACGTTTAACTCATGTCATCTAGTGTATAAGAATTGTTCTAAAAGCTACGTTAAAAGTACCTGTTTAGTAGGAGTTTACGGGAAAATTGCGAAGTATTACAATGCGAGGTCCTACAAAAATATGAGTATCCATTACATTAAATTTTTTGTTATAATTTTGTATTTCAAACTATTTTTTTTGAAGAACTCAAACTCCTAAATAAAGGCATCTCAAAATATATTCAAATACACTGGAGTAGATGGGAAAATAGTTTTAAAATATGCTGTAATAGCAGAGCCAAAAAAAAAAGGAACAAGTTATAAATTACTTCAAAATACACTAGAATGATAGTGGGAATCGCTTTCAAAACCCTAATACACATGAAATGGATGGCTCAATCACCTCTAAATCTTTCACAGTACAATAGAAACAATAGCAGAATAACTATAAAATCAATAACGCGCACAGGATTTGAAAACAGAATATGTTCAAAAATACACTGCAATGGGAAACAGAAGAACTGAAAAATGATAAAATATGCCGTAATAACAACAGATTTCCTTCAAAAACTAAATTATAGCGATACGATGCTGGAAAAAAAATAGAACATTTGTAAAAATGCATTGAGATAGGTAAGAAGACATTTCTGAAAACACTGATATTTATCACTACAAAACACTGTTGAAATACAGCAGAAATATTTTAGTGAAAACACTCGAACTAAGGTTCTTTTCTCCTCCCCTAAATCTTTTCCTTGTATTATATTTATTTGTTCGAAAAATATATATCTGTTGCTTCACTCTGAATCGGAATAGGGGGTTTAACAGACCTGAAGTTTCCCAATAAACCCAGATAAAATTAACTAATTTACTGTAAATATTATACTACATGCCCTCTATAGCCAAAACAAATTGAGCTCTATATTTTATCGCATGATAAGAAAATTCTCTATTATTTAGTATTACGAAATTCAGCACTTTTACTGTAAATACCACATCGAGTTTTTACTTCTCTGCATAGTCAACAATCTGATGGCAGCAGGTACTTTCATCATTCATAATAAAACGGAAATTTGCAATTAGAAGTAACTACATTAATATGTTCCACTGAGCACAATACTGGAACATGGATTGGTACATCTTTTTGCCAAAGGATTAAGATACCAAATTACAACTTATTAAATATTTAAAAATCTCCCCAATTTTTTCAAATAATTTTACACATCCCCATGATAGGAAACTGCATTTCTGAAAAGGATAAAATGCTCATTGAATTAATGTAACAATGTAGCCAAAAGTTACAGCCTTAAGATAGTTTCGAAAATAATAAAATTAACATATTTCTTTTTTGAAAAAATATATACATATATCAGTCCACAAGACTTGAAGTTCTTGCAAGTGGAAAAATATATCAACACAATTCCAGTTTGCCTGCATGCAGATATTTTTGTATATCTGTGGCAAATTTTTCCTTGCTAAAATGATGGCATTGAGCACCCAAACAGAGTCTGCCATGCAAATCAGTTGCCGTACATACAAAAAAGTTGACAACAACCGACATCAGCGAAATTTCGACAGGCAGCGCTATTTATCTTGTTCTTGTTCTATTTGTATGTTCCTAGGATGGGAAATAAAAATTTCGCGAGTTACGGATTCGTGATCCATAATTCATGAATTTGTGATTTCCATTTCAAATAAACATTGTTATTGTTATATCGTAATATTCACTTTTCCGGAGCACCAGGTGAATTTACCCATAATCTCCTGCATCTAATATGTAGTCCTTCAAGGCATTTATGATGTAATCAGTGTAGATAGTTGAACCACACTAGGTGGGCTCTGACGGGCATGAGAGAGAAGAATGATTTATGTTCCAGATCATCTTATCGAAGCATGGAGAGTTTGACTTATTGTCAATGATCCATCAAAGGATAATCAGCAGCCTTTTCAAGCAAGATTTGCTTTGGTCTTTTCACTTTGGGTTTAAAAGTATTGATCATATTTTGTTATATGCCTAATTATATCATTTGGATTTCTACCAATATCGTTAAAACATTTTGTGAGATCTTTTTAATGTATGTATTTATATGATCAATTCTCAGATCTTTGTGAATATTCCTGTTTGTTATGAACCGTGGGGCGTTTACAACCGCTCTGGTAATTTTATTCTGAAGAGTCTGAAGCTTCTTACAGTTGGTGATATTAGTCTGATTCCAGACTGGGCATGCATAAGTGATTGTAGGCCTAATGACCATTTTTTAGATTAGAAGTTTATTGCTTAACGACATGGTAGAATGTCTCCCAATAAGTGAATTTAAGTTACATCTAACTGCTCGTGCTTTATTGATCACTTTGTCTATGTGTTGAGACCATTTCAATTTTGAGTGTAAGACAACTCCAAGGTAATCAGCAGTATGACTCCATGGGATGTCTGCATTAAAGATTCTGGTCTGAACTGGATTTGACACTCTTTTGTGAGTGCAAAGTATAGATTAACTTTTCTCAGCATTTATCTTAATCTTCCATTGGGAAAACCATTCTTTCAGTTCATTGAGTCCAGTTTACAATTTTGTGATTGCAAGCTTGTGATTAAGCGAAGGAGCAAGAATGGCAGTATCATCAGCGTAGAGGGCTACGTTACTTTTGGCTGGAGAAAGGATGTCATATGTGTAGATGTTATATAGGGTAGGACCCAAAAGAGAATCTTGGGGCACCCCTGCTTCAATATATCTCTCAGAGGAGATAGAATTTTTCGAGTGCAAATCCAAGAGGCTATTTGATATATACGAGTTTATAATTTTAATAAGCGATATGGGAAATTTAGCACGTAAGAGCTTATAAATAAATCCATCAAGCCAGACTTTGTCGAATGCTTTGGGTACATCCAAAAAGGCCGCAGCCACTGTTTCATTTTTGTTCAAACTTGCAGAAATAATTTCCACCAGTCTGAGAAGTTGATGGACAGTAGAGTGTTCTTTTCTGAACCCAAACTGGATATTGGGGATTATATTATTGGTATTTGTAAAGTCGGTTATTCTATTCAGGATAATCCACTCGAACAGCTCACCCATGCAGGAGAGTAAGCTGATTGGGCGGTAATATTGTGGAAATATCAGTTCTTTTCCAGGCTTGGGTATAACCCTGATATATGCCATTTTCCAAATCTTGGGGAAATGCCTGAGTTTCAAAAGCCTGTTGAAAGTGTTGCAGAACCAGACCAGTGTTTTAGTTGGTAGATTTTTTAAAATGCTGTTTGATATGAGATCAGGACCAGGAGCCTTCTTCGTTTTGAGCTGTTTGATAGCCAAAGAAATCTCTTGTGGTGTAGTAAATCTGATATGTGCACTTCACCTGTGCAAAGTTGTTGAGCATATCTTCCACCATATCTATTGTGTCATCATCTGATGGCTCATCGTTGTCTCTGAACTGCAATTCAAACACATCAGCACAAGCTTCTGATTTAACTGCGTTGATGGAAACTATCCCATGTCTTCCATGAATTGGCAGGTAGTTAGTGTATTTATTCTTAAGTGTTTTGGTGATATGCCAAATTGGGTTTTCTATTGTAGTAAGAGTTCTGATTTTCTCCTCCCAGGAGACATTTCTAAAGTCTTTAATTGCTGCTCTCACCTGAAATTTGAGGTTATAAAATTTCCTTTTCACATGCGGGACCCTGATGCTTTGCCAGGTTCTCCTGATGCGATTTTTAAGCGAGATAAGGTCTTTAATATAATATTTTGAGGGTGAGAGTTGTAATCTTTTGAATTTTGAACTAACACGATTTCTGATATCATGAATCTTGAACTCTTTCACTAACACGATTTCTGATATCATGAATTTGGTTACAGAAATTTGTAATTTCGTTATTAATATCCTCAATATTCTTTAACCTTGGGTTTGCAAACGTTTCCTGATTAAGGGTTCTTTTAAAGTTATCCCAGTTAGTGAGTAAAGTCTCTTTAATGGATTCTTCTGTATTTCCAAATTATTCGAGAATAATTGGCAGATGGTCATAGTTTAATTGGTTTATTACTCTGAGGTTGTAATCTGGGTTGCAGCTTCCAATAATAATAATGTCCAAAACATCAGGTCTAAAATATGCATTCGCAGGATAATAGGTTTAACTCCTGGGGGACATCAACCATGAGTCCCGTAATCGCAGAGTAATTATGGAGTATATTTCCATTTTTGTTACCACGTCTCGAGTGCCACATTTGATTTTTACAGTTAAGGTCTCCTGCAACTATGGTTGGGGAGTTTTTGTCAAAAATAATGTTTAGTTCTTTTGAAAGAAGATGCGTATTCGGAGGTTTGTACGCTGCGACCAGAGTAAGTTCTCCAACTTGAGCGAAAGCGAGTGTAATGGCTGTGAGTTCCAAGTTTTTGATGTCAGTGAAAGTGATTTCATGATGCGGTATGTTCCTTTTCACAATGATAGCTGTACCGCCTCCTTTGTTGTGGGTTCTGTCATTTCGGTACACATTATAGTTAGGAATTTTAATAGAGTCACTGGTTTTCAGATGTGTTTCGACACTACCAAGTTATGGAACGCCGCGACTATCTACGTCAGGGGCAAGTCTATACCACATAGATGCATCTCATCCCCAACAATCCTATGGCGAGCAGTCCTATAGAAGGAAATCTCATCCATTGGTCAAAACCTGGAATTTACTCTGTTCCCCAGTTAGTCATGAACATGGATATATAGATCCAAGTTCGCTCGGCACCCGGGATGGAGATTCTTAGTGGGACCCAGACTTTGAAAAGGGAACTTGCCTACTAGGGGACCAAATCCGTTCTGTAGGGCTCTTGAACTGTTCCACTGAGCACCTGATTTGATTTGATTCCAGTGTGCATAGAACCGGTCTTGGCACTGTCCAAACGGGCCACTAAACCGGTCAGCAGTGCCTTCGACCTCGGTTGAAGATTTTGGCTTTAAATTTGCTGGAGATACGAAAATTTCTGATTTAGATTTTGCTGATGATTTAGACCTTTGGGTTGATGAGATGAACTCTTTCATTCGAGCTGTTGATGAAACTGGTAGTACAGTAGGTTTGGTTATAAACAGAAAGAAGACTAAAGTGATGAAAATTGGTCAGGCAGGCTGTGATTCAGTTAATATGAATGGTTGCAGTCTTCAGCAGGTGTCGCAGTTTAATTATCTTAAGAGCTATGTAACAGATACTAGTGATGTGCGGCATGAGATTAACAGACGGATGGGGATTGCTGGCGGGACTTTTAAGCATCTATGGAGAGTGTGGAGAAATAGGCGTATACACCTGAAAACTAAAATTAGACTGTATAATAGTTTGGTTCCTTCTAGGGTTAGTTATGGCAGTGAAACTCGGACAGTTTGTAAACAAGATAACAGGAAACTAGATGCCTTTGATTCTAGATGCTTATTACCTTGGGTATTAGGTGGTTTAACTTTGTAACTAATGATGAGGTTAGGCTAAGGAGTCTGCAACCTCCTTTAAACAGCATATTGTGCAGAGAGAGATTCTATTTGTTTGGCCATGTTGCCCGTATGGATAATTATAGATTGGCGAATAGGGTTATGAACGGTGTGGTGTGCCTAAAGGCTTCAGAAAGAGGGGAAACCTAGGATGCGGTGGGTAGACAATGTCAAACAGGACCTTATTAAAATTGGTGTGCAGTGACCAGATGCAGCTCAGGACAGATATGCTTGGAGAACTAAATATCATGGTCTGGTTGGACCTCCGTAGACCATGGCTGTTTGAGGATGATTATGATGATGGGCAAATCAAATGCAGTTGGGAAAATTCACACTGACTTGCTGCAATTTAGGCTGATATAGATATTGGGATTATTTCTGTGAAATTATGGCTAGTTGGCAAAATTGGAAGTTACATGGGGATGCAGGAAAGCTGTTAAAATAGAATAACCCCTCTCCCTCGGAGCGAAAATTTAGGTACGAACCTGAGAGAGATATTATTTTCTCAGTTGGCAAAATGTGATTTTTGAATCGGAAATTTTCGATTTATCCCCCCCCCCGCCAATCATAGTCCTTCGCTACGCCCCTGGACCGAAGTCACTGATGACGACTGCCTCAGAACTAGCGTAGCGTAGTTTGTCTTGCAGGAAAAGTCGCTAGCTGCCTAACTAATATGTCAGTTACAGCTTTTTTTTGGTCGAAATCATTTTTCTTGTTCGAAAAATAAACCTATTTAAATATAGCACTGAAGTTTTATGAAATCGACGGTTCCTATTTCCTTGGGATTTCAGTTGGTGTAAATGGTAGCTAGGTAGTCACTGGAAGGAGAGCTATGCACCAATCCCCTGGGATGATGCATAGAACCGGCCAGGCCTAGCACCTAACGTTGGACCCCGCCTTCTCGTGGTGCAGACCGTTAGTACCTTTCAAAAGAGATAATCTTTTGTGGAAGTGAACGGAAGGGGAGGGCTGCCAGATTAGTGAGGCTTACTCATCTGGACAACTTTGCTACTTTTCTTTTTTTTTTTCTACCCTGCTGAGGAGTGGTCAATCACACAGGGTCATGGTGCTGACCATATAAACCTACTGGACTGGACAGATATATGGCTCTGAGCTTGATTATGGATCCTGATTTTGCTGCACTGGTGGGCTTCTGTGGAGGGAAAATCTTTGGCTGTGTTTTCTGTTTGTTTGTGGGTTGACAGCCCCAAGTGAATAGATTCACAGGATATGTTTATCAGCTGGTGGATAATCCTGAGCAGAGGTCATCGCAGGCACTTGAACTCTTTGCTTCTATTGGCATCGTCAAATTCTACATTGGAGGAAGTGTTCCAGTTTAGATATGGCTTCAGCTTTTAGTGGTGGGGGAACGGGTCTTTGCCGTATGTGTGCGATTAGGGGACTGTTTGATATTGTTGGCATTCCCTCTCTCAATAAACATAGTTTCTTTAAACATCCTACTAACCATTTTCTCTCCATAGGTAGTTGGAATGTGAGGACTCTGCACAGAGCTTTTTCTCTTGATGTCCTCACACAAGAATTCCACCATTATAATTTAGATATTCTCGGCTTGCAAGAGACCACATGGACAGATAAAGGTCAGATTCTTAAAAAATAATCTTAAATTTCTCTTTTCAGGGAGGGACGACAATAAGCATCACCAAGGCGTGGGTCTGCTTCTCAGCAGACACGCTAGTAATGCTCTTCTAGGATATGAGTGCATTAATGAAAGATTTCTTACAGCATAATTTCAAATAAGCGTTAAAGACTTGAATGTTATCTGCGGTTATGCTCCCATTGAGGATGCCGATGAGGATGAGAAAGGTAGGTTTTATGGACATCTTCAGGATATTTTGAATTCTGTCAAGAAAGGAGATATTACCTTTGTTCTTGGTGACTTCAGTGCCAAAGTTGGTACTGACTCTGACCTTTGGGGAGGAGTCATAGGCCCTTTTGGTATTGGTAGCTGCAATGGCCATGGGCATCGTCTCCTACAGGTAAGTAAACTCAATGGTTTCAGAATAACTAACACATATTACAAACACCGCGAAATACATAAGTACACATTGGTTTTACCTGATGGGCTGCATAAGAATATGATTGAATATATATTAACCGCAAATGGGCTAGTTCTGTTAGGAATACCAGGTCATATAGGGGAGGTGAAATTGGATCTAACCATTATCTTGTTAAAAGTGTCATGCAACTTAAACTTAAAAAGTGTTGTGCTAGGGTTAAAAAATTTACTTTTAATACTGAAGCTCTGAAAGATCCTGTTATAGCCAAAGCTTACCATGATAGGTTACTTAGTCATTATGACAGTCATGGTATCTTTACTACTGAAATTGAGGAAGAATGGGATCATTTTAAACAGGCTTTTTTGGACACTAACACATTATCACATGGACCCTGAAGGCTCAGAGAACGTTGTGGGAGGGGACCGACTGGAACAGATGTTGGGAGACAGATGATAACCTCCCGGCAAGGCCATCCAGCGTGTTCTTTAACGTGCACAGGGTATGGCTCTTCCGCATACGGGTCACGGCTCAACGTTCCATCTGACGGACGGCGGGCTTTCCAAGGCCATTGGTGTCCCCTACTGACCATGGGGAGGGTGGGGAGTTTTGCGGAGATAAATTTCAACGCTGACCCAGCTGGCACTCGAACCTGGGAACTGCAGATTAGAGCCTGGCGCACTACCAATTGAGCCAGCCCCGCCCCAAGTGACAAGGCACAGAAGCTTATTTTGGAAAGAAAGAACTGCAGGAATGTCCTTAATCAATACCCTAATAGTCCTACAGAAAGGGGTACAGAAAACTTAATAAACATATAAAGGATCAATTAACAGCTGATAAGAATCCTTAGCTAGTTGGCTTGGCTGAGAAAGTCGAGGAAGCAGCTAGCCAGTGCAATAGCCAGATAGGTAATGCATGCCATAGAATATCTGTACCATAGATTTCAAGCCAGATAGTTGATGTTTGCCATATGAATATCTCTTCCAGATAGTTAATGTTTTGTGTGGTAGAAAACGGACAAGTATACAGGGATTGAACAATAAAGAAGATAAGGTTTCTGACATGGCTAGGTGGGCTGAGCATTTCAGTGATGTTCTAAACAATGTGGTTAGTTTTACTCCCATTGTTTGTAATGATGATAGATGCCTTGGTGTCTTTAATGTTGGCCCTATAACACAGTCTGAAGTTATTTTGGCTATTTCTAAACTTAAACTTCGTAAATTTCTAGGGGTAGATGAAATTACTACGGAAATGTTTAGAGCTGGGAATGTTTCGGTTACCACTTGGATGACTGAAATTTTGTATATCTTTTATGATAAAGGCATGGCTACTAAGAATATTCATCATCATCATCATCATCATCATCATCATCATCATCATCATCATCATCATCATCATCATCATCATCATCATCATCATCATCATCATCATCATCATCATCATCATCATCATCATCATCATCATCATCATCATCATCATCATCACCACCACCACCACCATCACCACCATCACCACCACCACCACCACCACCACCACCACCACCACCACCACCACCACCACCACCACCACCACCACCACCACCACCATCATCATCATCATCATCATCATCATCATCATCATCATCATCATCATCATCATCATCATCATCACCACCATCACCACCATCATCATCATCATCATCAATCAGCCATGGGCTACGGAAATCCAACTAGACCGTGCAATTTAGTTCTTCAAGCAAGTCTGTCATGAGCTACATCTGCTGCATCTGGCCACTGCACAGCAATTCTAATAAGGTTCCATTTGACATTGTCTGCCCACCGCATCCTAGGTTTCCCCCTCTTTCTGAAGACTTTAGGCTCACTGTTCATACCCGTATTCGCCAATCTATAATTATCTATACTGGCAACATGGCCAAACCAACGGAGTCTCTCTCTGCACAATATGCTGCTTAAAGGAGGTTGCAGACTCCTTTACCTAACCTCATCATTAGTTACAAAGTTGAAACTAATGCCCAAGATATTGCATAAGCATCTACAATCAAAAGCATATAGTTTCCTGTTATCTTGTTTGCAAAGTGTCCAAGTTTCACTACCATAACTAACCCTAGAAAGAACCAAACTATTATACAGTCTAATTTTAGTCTTTAGGTGTATAAGCTTATTTCTCCACACTTTCCATAGATTCTTAAAAGTCCCGGAAGCAATTCCTATCCGTCTGTTAATCTCATGCCGCACATCACCAGAATCTGTTACATAGCTCCCAAGATAATTAAAGTATGACACCTGTTCAAGATTCCAACCATTGAGATTAATTGAATCACAGCCTGCCTGACCAATTTTCATCACTTTAGTTTTCTCTCTGTTTTTAACCAAATTTACTCTACCAGTTTCAGCAACAGCTCGAATGAAAGAATTCATCTCATCAACATCATTTTCCAAGAGGGCCAAAGCAGGATAATCTAAAACAGAAATTTTCGTATCTTCAGCCCTATTAAGGCCAAAATAAAGGCCCTTAAAGTGAATTCCAGATAACATAATCAATAACCGAACTAAAGCGAAAAGGAGACAAAATGCACCCTTGTCGAACACCAGAAGTAATGCTAAACCAATTGCTACAAGACTTATCAACTCTCACACATGACTCAGTGTTATTATAGAGAGCTTTCATTATGTTAACTAACTTGTCAGGTATACCATATGATCGCACAATCAACCACAAATTATGACGATCAACAGAGTCGAAAGCCTTTTTGAAATCAACAAAACTGGCAACCAAAGGTTTCTGAAACTCTAAACATTCCTCAAGAATCTGCCTAAGTGAAAATATTTGATCTACACATCCCCTACCACTTCTGAATCCACATTGCTCATCACGCAATTGACTGTCAACCAGATTCTTAAATCTATTAAGCACAATCATGGAAATAATTTTACCTGGAACAGAGAGTAGACTGATACCGCTATAGTTATCACAAGAACTGCGATCACATATTTCCATATTAATTTCGTCTACACCTGGGGATTTATGAAGTTTAAGTTTAGAAATAGATAACTAACTTCAGATTGTGTTACAGGACCAACGTTAAAGCCAACAATGCATCTATTATCATTGTAAACAGTGGGAGTAGAACTAACCAAATTGTTTAGAACATCACTGAAATGCTCAGACCACCTAGCCATGACAGAATCCTCACTAAGGATATTACCAGACCTATTATTATCCCTATTTTCAAAAAAGGCCATCTCAGTTCTTGTGATAATTATATGGGTATCAGCATTCTATCCGTTTCAGATAAAGTTCTTTGCTTGATTGTGCTTAATAGAATTAAATATCTGGTTGACGGACAATTACGTGATGAGCAGGGTGAATTTAGTAGTGGTAGGGGATGTACAGATTGGAATTTTTTTATTTAGGCAGATTCTAGAGAAATGTTTACAATTTTAGAAACCTGTGGTTACTAGCCTTATAGATTTCAAAACTATTTTTGACTCTGTTGTTTGTCATTACCACTCATTGCTACCATGTCGTTTACTGCTGGACAAAAACATGAGACGACATGAAAAGGATGATAGGAAAGGGATGATAGGAAAGGGATGAAAGGATGATGAAAAGGATGATGAAAAGGATGATAGGACACACGGAGCAAAACCCTCCTCTTCGTAGTGAACGATCCCATAATGCAGATGGGATGCAATAAATCTGCAGCAATCTTACATTCACCTTCAATAGTGACGACTAAGGTCACGAAACCAGAGTGAAGCCAAAAACATTTTTTGCACTTTGGGGTTTTCTAATAATTTTTTTGCTTTTTAACTTCTTTATATCATTTATCTTGTTTACAAAATAGAGCTTCTACAGTACTGTGCAAATTAGTTGGGACAATAGGAAAATGCAGTAACAAAGAAACAACTAAAATATTTATTTGTTTAACAGTGTAGTTAATAGTGAATGTGACCACTCTTAGCTTTAATTACTTCTTTCACTCTCTCAATCATTGATGCCACTAGTTTTCTACACATCTCCTTCACTTCAGAGTAGTGGTAACACACTTTCATGACACTTTCTATCATTTTGGTTTTCGTCCTACTATCCATCTTAGATATGTGTGCTTTAGTAATGGCCCACAAATTTTCAATGGGGTTTAGATCAGGTGGATTTCCTCGCCACACCAATACCTTTCAAACGTTGCTTGCCCTTCAAACGTTGCTTCAAACGTTGCTGGGTAAAGAAGCTCTTAGCAAGCTTAGATTTGCAGCATGGAGCCAGATCCTGTTGAAATACCCCATCGCCGTTAGGAAACAGCTTCTGCAGTGTTGGGACCATTTTCGCCTCCAGAACGCCTATGTACGTTTTGCTGTCGATCATTCCTTCAATGGGGTGAAGCATTTTTGGCCCGGAAGCTGTGAAACATCCCCAAAACATGACTTTGGGTGGGTGTTTGGGGGATTGCTGGATGTGGCCGGATCAAAGAGGTTCTCCAGGCTTCGCTTGTCCCAACTAATTCGCACAGTACTGTATGTGTTACGGCAAAAGTCAAGACATCTAAAGGACTTGCGGTGATGATAACAGTCGGATGTACATTGGCGGATGTCGAAGAACAACGATTGTTGACCTGCTGCTCTCTTCTAGTAAGTTACCTATATTGACACCGAAAGCTACTCAATAACCCTATTCCGGTAAGGCAGATGAATTTCTAATTTTAAAAGGCGAAATATAAAAGGGATAAAAGAGAAATATAAATTATTATTGTTTATGCTTTAGAGCCATATAGTGCCAGGTAAGGCATGGATGTGTGTATTGTTTTTCTGTTGAAGTCCTGCCATCCTCTCAAACCCACTTTGCTATATAAACTGACAGGTTCCTGTCAGACTTCTGTGGCAAGCAGCTGCTTGAGGAGGTATTTATTTATTTTTATTTAGTTTATTTTTATAATAATAATTTTAGCGCTGTGAAAATTCTATTTTCACAGGGCTAAAATTGATTTGACAGTGTCATATACTGCATATTTAATATACATATACTCTATATATATTTAATATATATATATACAGTATATGACACGGTCATATTAAGGGAAAAAAATTAAACAACTCTTGTTGACTGAGAGAGTAGGAAACTCTCTCAGATATTTCAAATCGACAGTCATAACCATTAACTTGAAAGAGTATTTATTATTGTTTATTCTAAGGAAAAAAATACTTTGCACAACAAAATCAAAAAGATTTAACATAAATTTGCATGTGAGTGTATTACTAATATATGCAATGGATACTGATGAAAGGGAAAGACACATTCGACGATTGACATTGGATCCATCTTATTATACATATATATAAATATATAATCCTGTCAATATATCTCCAATTTAAATATTTAGACTCATCTATTGCTAACCTCGGTATTCAGGATTTATTTCCCGAGCAGCCAAATCACTTTAAAATTTATATCGCACTCATAGACATTCCAATTATGTAGCTATATGTTGCAGTTGTCTGAAATGGTAATATATAATTTCTCTATTACTAAAATCTCAGTGTTCGTTCAAATTACACAAAATCAAAACGTAGCTATGGGGGGATGGCGCGAGGCTCTCCCCCAAATTAATCGGATTTGGCAAAATTAGAAATAATTTTGTAAAATCCAAAGCTAATCAGACGCTCCTAAGCAGAATCTGCTTTCATCACTGAAGACCACAGACTGACATTCTTCCAACTCCAATGAGCTCGTTCTTGATACCACTGCAAAAGTGTTCGACAGTGGCATGCGTGCTCGTAGTCCTGCTTCCAAAAGACGATTAAATATCATTCTTGTACACATCCTTGGTACGACAGAGGATCGAATTTGTGATGCCGTAGCCGTCCGCTCTGACACCGGCACCCTCCTGATACGCCGATCCTCTCGTGCGTCCGTAACTCTGTTTGCCCAGAACTTCGTCTGTGAATGTGTGAATGCTCTTCTGACCATCGACGCCAATATCGTACCAATGCCGATACCTCTCGTCCAACGCGGTGTGCAATTTGACGAAAAGACCAACCTGCTTCCTGAAGATCCACTATAAGACCTCGCTCAAACTCCTCTAACTGATCAAATGTTGCGCGCCTGCGTCGTCCAGGCATGGTAGCTTCTTCAAAGAGCACTGAAGAACACGACATAAGACGAATAAATTCTTTCTTCACGCCCTAGTACTTAAATACGCGCTGCGTACATTGGCATTTTGTCGTCCTCAGTGATGTCATTATTTGATCCAATGGCTTTCAATCTTAGATCACGGTTTCTGCTGCCCTTAACTATTAACATATTATAATATGAGGTTCCTGAAGGAATTCCTTTTGGGTGTTCTTTTTTCAATTTCCGCCAGTGTATCCAGGTTTTGTTGCAGGTTCCCAGAAAACAGCTTCCCAGAAATCGCTTTTACTTGGCAAATGTAGTAGGCGATGTGGCAAATGAATGACACTGGCATGGTAAATGATGGAAATTTCTGGGCACATTTGAAGTTTGCCCAATCGCACTTTTATTTATGCTTGTAATTAAAGTGATGTAAAGAAGTTTCGAGTGCATTGTTTCACGAAATGCTTATTGAAATTAACTAAAAGGGGCAAGATGTCTTAAGAAACAATTATTCATGTAAAATATTATTTTTAATAATCATTCTAATTCAGAATTTAATTCTTTAAGTGTATATCACAGAAGTGTTGGTGGGGCCTGACCTTAGACCTGACCCTTATAGCTCGCAATGACAAGGAACCCCTACACCAGGGGCTGTAGAAAAGAATTATCTGAAATATTTCAGATTATGTTTTATTTTTTTTTTAGAGAATTTGTTCGTCAGAAGGCTAAAACTGCTGGAGACAATAATGAAATATTATAGATTGGAGAAATTTAAGCAGAAGTTTATTCACTTGAAATCTGTTTTGTGGATTTTTCTATTTCCGAATGCGAAGGGAGACGTAAAGGAATTTCGATGTGCATTGCTCGAATGCAAAATCTTCAATGCTTCAGGTTTCTTATTTTACTGAAGAGACGATTTCTCTGGTATTGATAATTGGGGCAATTATGTACCCGATTAACTGTATCTGTACTAGCGCGATCCACATCTTATGTTCATTACCTACACAACCACAAAATTCAGAAAATATGCAGAAAATATCTAAGATCACAAATGGATATCGATATGCTATTTTACATAACTTCAGAAATATTTTTCGGTTTTTATCATTGTATGGTTGTCTCTTCCCATTGATAAGATTATTCACAACTTTCCGCCATAACGTATTACTCCATTTCCAAAGTAGGCGATGACAGCACCTCCACATATTTAGGTCACTTTCAGAAGAATCACTCTCGACCCACTACAGCTAGAAACCCGATCTTCTAACAAACAGGGCAAGATTTAAGTGGGATTGCTCCATCAAATTTGGGACCGATTGCTCAGGTAGCAGGGGAACCACAGGGAAATTGAGAATTTCAGCAACGAATGACATCACTTGTCCGCCCCAGAATTAGGCTATTATGTAATTCCTTTTAACCTATACTTATGCTAATGTCAAAAACTGGATTAAACTTAACGGAGATTTGTCTACACTCAAGAACATACTATAAAATTCTAGGTTATTTTAGTCATTGATCAAAAAATAGAAAGCTTTGTTTAAAAGAAACAAACAAAGAGAGAGGATTTATTTGTTCTTCCTCCGCATCCCCTGATCTTCGTTTTTATATCCTTTGCAGTTCTTTCATCGCTACACGACTCCTTATCCCCGGGATGTAATCTCTACGAGGGAGAAATTCTTCTCATTGCTATTTGGAGGGAAAGTCTTGGGCTGCATTGTTTGTAGCTGATAGAAATCTTAAATATGTGCATCTGTTTCATAAAGACCAAAATAAATGAGGTAATAAATATTAAAATGTATATTCCCTCCATTTACACGATGCTCAGTTTCAACTGTTAAAAAAAATGAACCATTTTCGATTCACACTGCGATACACTGGGTATAAAAATGCAAACTGCTTCGGTTTCCATGAATATAGACTCGGTTTTAGGCAATCAAGAATATGTAATCTGATTCGGTTTCCATGATTATAGACTCGGTTTTACGCGATCAAGAAAATGCAACCTATTTCGGTTTCCATGATTATAGACTCGGTTTTACGCCATCAAGAAAATGAAACCTGTTTCGGTTTCCATGATTATAGACCCGGTTTTATTCAACCAAGAAAATGCAACCAGTTTCGGTTTCCATGATTATAGTCTTGGTGTTTCGCAATCAAGAAAGTGCAACGAGTTTCGGTTTCCATGATTATAGACTTGGTTTTGCGGGATCAAGAAAACGCAACCAGTCTCGGTTTCCATGATTATAGACTCCGTTTTACGCGATCAAAAAAATGCAAACTGTTTCGGTTTCCTTGATTATATACTCGGTTATACGTAATCACGGAAATGTAATCTGTTTCGGTTTCATTGATTATAGACTGGGTTTTCTACGGTAAAGAAAATGCAACCTGTTTCGGTTTCCATGATTATAGTCTGGGTGTTACGCAATAAAGAAAGTGCAACGAGTTTCGGTTTCCATGATTATAGACTCGATTTTACACGGTACGAATTTAGATTTTTTATACTTGCAGATATATATTTTGAAAAATAGCAGTGGTGTTGCGTCAAGGGAAATTATCGACTATCGTCCCAAGATAAAAATCTATTAAATATTTACATCATACTCAGTTTGAACTTTTTACTGTACCTAATATTCATGTAATGTAAAAAAATCGTGAAACTAAATAAAAAAAATAAATAAAAACCCCCTCAAGCAGCTGCTTCTAAATAACTAAATAATTTCACGGATTTACACTCGTTTCGGTTTCAGTTTTAAATGATACATTTTTTTTTCAAAAATAAATAAATAATAATAAATTCTTATAATAATGAAATCGGCATCTCTAACAAGTTATATCATTTCGCTAAAATAATATTTTTGCCGTTGTAATGTAGTCTACCACGAATCGACAGCGACATTTGACCCCTGTAGACGGAAACTTGTAGACTGAAATAGGCTACTAAAAATCATGTTTTACCTCTTTTTTAGGAACAAGTTTAACTTTGTAAACTGTTACATAGGCTAAATACAGTTGATTCGTAAGGACAATGTTTAATAAAATATCATAAATATTAAAAATAAATGAAATGTAAATACTCAAGCAGCTGCTTGCCACAGAGGTCTGTCAGGAGCCTGTCAGTTTATTCGCTATAGTAGAAGGTATGTGAGGATGGTGGGACCTCAGCAGAAAAACAACACAAACATCCGTGCCTTACCTGGGGACTAGAAACCAGGTTCCTAAGATCAAAATCCTAGCTAGTTTAATTTTACAGAATAAACCACTAAGTGTTGGTACCAAGGCTTAATTTCTAATTTATATTCAGTTCATAAATATTCTTCGTTCAAATTTCGTCTTTAAATTCCATAGTGTACATCTATATTAACGGTGAATATTTTTCGTGACCAAAAAGAAATATTTGAGAAATTAATCTCAGCTTATCTGAATTATTACAAATAAAGTATAAAAAATATTACGTTAATTGCTTATTATTACAACTATACTGAAATTTCATAAAAAAAATATATATAAAATGCAAACTGAATGATTCATTTAATCGTACAAAGGATTTTTTCGGAATCTGACGCCCTTTTTTTCCATAAGTTGTTGGTTTCGATTTGCACGATTTCGACTTAAGCTGTGATATCCCTGAACCTGCCTACCACGTAAATGAAGGGATGGGTGCATAACAAACATAGACGTTTTCATAAGCCGGGAAATATGTTGCGTGAAGTCCGCCATGGATATTGCCCGATGATTCGGAGGCCCAATTTGCCCTGAACTGTACTCTCTTGGCGGGCAGTACATTAAAGCTGCGTCCATGTTTGTGTATTTTATGTAGATATCTGTTTATTGTGCTATTACATATCCTATTTGATACAGAAGATTCAAATTGTGTGGTTTGACCCTCCCCTCTCCCCCGCCAAACATTACACCCTCCCCCTGGGTGCGGGGATGACTCAGTCAGTATCGCGCCAGGCTCCTATTCTGTAGTTCCCAGGTTCGAGTTCCAGCTGGGTCAGCATTGTGATTTATCTCCGCAAAACTCCCCGCTCTGACCACGGTCAATAGGGGACACCGATGGACTTGGAAGGGTCGTCGTCCGTCGGATGGGACGTCAAACCGTGGCCCCGTGTGTGAAAGAGCCATACCCTGTGCACTTTAAAGAACACTCTGGACGGCCATGACGGGAGGTTACATCTGTCTGCCAACAGCTATTCCAGTGGGACCCCTCCCCCACCTTTTTCCGAGCCTTCGGGGTCTCATAGTGTGCAAAAAACTGCCGCTCAGAAGTAAATACAACCCAACCTACACATTATCTGAAAATCCAAGTACTACCGTCACCATCATTCTAGGACAGGAGGTTTCAATCTGTTTCCTAACAGTTGTTCAGTGGTTCCATTTCCCCTAAACCCCAACCCTCTATGTCAGGAAAAGGACAGTGATGGGCTTGGAAAGGCTACCGTCCATTGGATGGTACGTAAAACCGTGGACCAGTCAGTGAACAGGAGAGCTATTCCTCGTGCACGTTGAAGACAATGCTGGCTGTCCTTGAGGGGAAGCTACGATCTCTCTCCTAACAGTTGTCCAAATGGTCAGTTAACTCTCACTCTGCTCTTGTTCAGATAGCTGTCACCTATGGGCTTGGAAACGAAGCCATCTCTCAGAAGGGACATTAAAATAATTAATATAAAGCCGTGTTTTGTGGTGACTCAGTCGGTAACACACCAGGCTCGCAATCTGTAGTTCCCAAATTCGAGTCCCTGGTTAGTGTTGAGGTTTATCTCCGCAAAAATGCTAAACCCTGCCCACGGTCAATAGGGGACACTGATTGATTTGGAATTGCCGCTTTTCATTGGATGGGACGTTAAGCCATGGCTCCGTGTGCAGGAGAGCCATACCCTGTGTTGGTCGGGGGTGGCTCAGTCGGTAGCACGCCAGGTTCATAATCTGCAGTTCCCAGGTTCGAGTCCCAGCTGGATCAGCTTTGAGATTATCTCCGCAAAACACCCCGCCCTGGCCATGGTCAGTAGGGGACACCGATGGGCTTGAAAAGACCGCCGTCAGTCGGATGGGACGTTAAGCCGTGGCCTCGTTTGCCGGAGAGCCATACTCTGTGCACGTGAAAGAACACATTGGATGGCCTTGACGGGAGGCTACCATCTGTCTCCCAATAGTTGTTCCAGTGGGTTCCTTTTCCGAACCTTCTCT
The DNA here is from genome assembly GCA_038380435.1 of Ryuthela nishihirai. Lineage (NCBI taxonomy): Eukaryota > Metazoa > Arthropoda > Arachnida > Araneae > Heptathelidae > Ryuthela > Ryuthela nishihirai. The sequence goes on along the minus strand of JAWZYU010000022.1, from coordinate 68,292,288 downwards.
GAGCCTCACAGTAACCTTGTGAAGTGGCCCATTGCTAAATGGCCAGCTCACAAGAGCCTCAAAAGCTCAGCGACCAGGGTTAGGACCCAATGGAACAGCTGTTGAAAGACATGGTATACCCATGTCAAGGACATCCAACTTGTTCCTTAACATTGGCTTGTTCTACCTTTGAGCGGCACTTGTCTGCATACAATGGGCTAAATGGCCAGCTAACAAGGGCCCCATTGAAACCATTTTGTTCAGGGAAGTGCCGGTCAGAGGTAAAACAACCCAATGCTAATGAACATGTTAGATGTCCTAGATGGGAGGCTACCATCTGTCTTTGAACAGCTGTTCCATTGGGTCCCCACCACCAACCTTCTCTGAGCCTTCAGGACCTTTGGGATCTTGGTCATTATACTATGACAATTTAATATGGTTAATGGCCAAATTATCATTCAAATTTTTTATTAATAGCTCTTAAAACCAAATGGCCATTTAGTCCATTGTATTGAGAATATTATCGCTAGAGATAAAATAACACAATGTTACAGAATAAGGTCGATGTCCTTGATGGCACCATCTGTCTCCCAACAGTTTTTCCAAATGGTCCTTCTGTGAGCCTTCGGGACCTTCTGAGCTGGCCAATTAACCCATTGTGTACAGAATAGGCCCGCTCAGTGGTAATACTATCCAACTCTCCCAGGTATAAAGTTAAGCTAATGTAATAGAGCCCTCAGCGGATAAAAGATTACCATTAACGCGTAAAGCGATAAAGCTCCTGGTCAAACTTTTAGCGCTCCATAGTTAATGAATTGTATAGGAATATGGGCAAATATTACTGTATTATTACTGGCTATCATGAGGTAAAAACTAATTTAGATAATGAAAAAATGTTAATTTAAAAATTTAATATTTATTTTAAAAGGATAAAAAAAACTTTTGGCAAAGTCACAAATTAAATAAGTTATTCGATATGAGATCTTTTTAACAGAAAGCAAATATAAATACTAACTTTTGACAAAGTCACAAATTAAATAAGTTATTCGATATGAGATCTTTTTAACAGAAAGCAAATATAAATACTAACGTAACTTGAGTGTTGCAGTGAAAACGAGTTAAATTTGAATATCGTGGAATCACTAAGTTTTACAGAGAAAAATTTAAATGGAAACTTGTTAAGTGGAGATAAATTTTATAAAGCGTTGGAAATCCAGTTCATATTTATTCGGCAGGATTGTTTATTGCCTCCCCTCAGATTTTTTTGGGACCTAGTTTTACCTAAAAAGCCGTCCCGTGGCCGAGTGGTTCCACGCTTGGCTACTGATCTAAGGGACCTGGGTTCGAGCTCTGGAGTAGGCATAGATGTGTGTGTCGTTTTTCTGCTGAGGTCCTGCCATCTTCTCAGATCTCTTACTGTGACATATAAACTGACAGGCTCCTGTCAGACCTCTGTGGCAAGCAGCAGCATGAGATGGTATTTATTTATTTTTTTTATTTCTACCTAATATACAGGGTGTACCAAAAATAAATGAATAGCGAGACCGTCCGGCCATTCCTTTGATGTTCCGTTTCAGAAAAGAACACACATCAACGCTGAAAAGTAGCAGGTGAGAGGTTATTTTGAAGGGTGAAAAAAGGGAGTGGTGTGTTCATGGTACGCATATATAACCGTTCATCGACCACCGTCCATCGGATGAGACGTTAAGTCGTGGACACCCGTGTGCGGGAGAGTCCACGTTAAAGAACACGCTGGATTGCCTTGAATGGCTAACAGCTTGATTCAGTGGGTCCCCTCGACCTTCTCCGAGCCTTCGGATGTTCGGGTGACCTGGCCATTTAGCCCGTGGTGTGCAAAGTTCCGCTGGGAAGTAAAAAAAAAAAGTAACGGCGCCCAGTGCCTGGACCCTACCAACAGCTGTTCCGGTGGGTCCTTTCGACGTTCTCTGAGACTTTGTGGATCCGGGTGACCTGGCCATTTAGCACATGGTGTGCAAAGTGCCACTTGGAGGTAAAAACAACAACAACAACAACAACGGAGCCCCGTGCCTGACTCCCAATCCCACAGCGGCTGTTCCGATGGGTCTTGTGTCACGCTCTGTTAAACGTAGGTCCGGCGCGTACGTGCGCAATGAAACCATAAGTTTACCATCATCGAGACCATTCATACGGCGCGTTCGATTCCTCTCCCCCTCCATCATCTCTTCGCGTACTTCCCCACGTCTCCGCCCCGTCCACCGAGCCTTTCGAGTCTAGGTGACCTGGCCATTTAACCCACAGTGTACAAAGTGCCGCTCAGAGGTAATGCCATACCCTGTGCACGTTAAAGAACACGCTGGATGACATTGACGGGAGGTTTTACCAAAACAGCTGTTTCTCCCGGATATTTTCTGAGACTTCGGGGTACGTGCGACCATTTAGCCCATAGTGTGAAAAGTGCCACTCGGAGGTAAAACAACCCAACCCCTTTGTGGCAAAAGTGTGCAATCCTGAAATGCTCTTAGGGACCTGGGAGACCAAAGTACCTTACGGCTCTTAGGGACCTGTGTGACCAAAGTGGAACAATCCTGTAAGACCATCTCTGGGACGCTAACGGCTTTACGGGATAGCGCCTCTTTGGTCTCCCGAGTGCCTAAGAGTCTTACGGGATTGCACACTTTTGCTTCCTGGTCCCTAAGAGCCTTTTGGGATTGCACACTGTTGCTTCCTGGGTCCCTAACAGCCTTACGGGATTGCACACTTTTGCCTCCCGGGTTTCTAAGAGCCTTACGGGATTGCACACTTTTGCTTCCTGGGTCCCCAAGAGCCTTACGGGATTGCACACTTTTGCTTCCTGGGTCCCCAAGAGCCTTATGGGATTGCACACTTTTGCTTCGCGGGTCCTTAAGAGCCTTACGGGACCTTGCACTTTTTCCACTTTGTCTCCCAGGTTCCTAAGAGCCTTACGGTACGGCACCTGTAAGGACGTTATGGTCCCGGGAGACCAAAGTGTGGAATCCCGTAAGGTTCTTATGGACCCGGGAGGCAAAATTGTGCAATCCCGTAAGGCTCTTAGGGACTGGGAGACCAAAGTTGCACCATCCCGTAAGACCTTTAGGGTCTCTGGGACGATAACAGCCTTACGGGACAGTACCACTTTGGTCTCCCAGGTCCCTAAGAGCCTTACGGGATTGCACACTTTTTCTTCCCGGTCCCTAAGAGCCTTACGTGATTGCACAGTTTTGCCTCCTGGGTCCCTCAGAGCCTTACGGAATTGCACACTTTTGCTTCCCGGGTCCTTAAGAGCCTTACGGGATTGCACACTTTTGATTCCTGGGTCCCTTAGAGCCTTATGGGTTTGCACACTTTTGCTTCCCGGGTCCCTAAGAGCCTTACGGGATTGCACAGTTTTGCCTCTTGGGTCACTAAGAGCCTTACGGTATTGCACACTTTTGCTTCCCGGGTCCCTAAGAACCTTAGGGGATTGCACATTTTCCCTTCCCGGGTCCCTAAGAGCCTTACGGAATTGCACACTTTTGCTTCCCGGGTCCCTAAGATCCTTACGAGATTGCACAGTTTTGCCTCATGGGTCACTAAGAGCCTTATGGATATATGGGATTCCACACTTTTGCTTCCTGGGTCCCTAACAGCCTTACGGGATTGCATACTTTTGCCCATGGATCCCTAAGAGCCTTACAGGACCTTGCACATTTTCCACTTTGGTCTCCTGGGTTCCTAAGGGCCTTAGCGTACGCCACCCATAAGGGCGTTATGGTCCCGGGAGACCAAAGTGTGGAATCCCGTAAGTTTCTTAGGGACCCGGGAGGCAAAAGTGTGCAATCCCTTAAGGCTCTTAGGGACCCGGGAGACCAAAGTGGCACCAACCTTTAAGACCATTAGGGTCTCTGGGACGCTAACAGCCTTATGGGACAGCACCAGTTTGGTCTCCCGGGTCACTAAGAGCCTTGTGGGATTGCACACCTTTGCTTTCCGTGTCCCTAAGAGCCTTACGGGATTGCAAACTTTTATCTCCCGGTCCCTAAGAGCCTTACGGGATTACACACTTTTGTCTCCTGGAACTGTAGTGCCCTTATGGGTGCCATCCCGTAAGGCTCTTAGGGACCAGGGAGACGAAAGTAGCAAAAGTGCGAGGTCCCGAAAGGCACTTAGGGACCCGGGAGGCAAAAGTGTGAAATCCCGTAAGGCTCTTAGGGCCCCGGAAGACCAAATTGGCCCTGTCCCGTAAGGCTGTTAGTGTCCCAGAGACCCTAACAGTGTTATGGGATGGCGCCACTTTGGTCACCCGGGTCCCTAAAAGCCTTAGTGATTGCACACTTTTGCCACAAAGGGGTTGGGTTGTTTTACTTCCGAGTGCAACTTTTCACACTATGGGTTAAATTGTCGCACGTACCCCGAAGGCTCAGAAAAGGTCCGGGAGAAACAGCTGTTTTGGTAAAACCTCCCGTCAGTGTCATCCAGCATGTTCTTTAACGTGCACGGGGTATGGCATCACCTCTGAGCGACTCTTTGTAATCCGTGGGCTAAATGACCAGGTCACCTGGATCCCAAAGTCTCGGTGGATGGGATAGAGACGTGGGGAAGAAAGGGAATAGATGATGGAGGGTGGGGGAATCAAACGCGCTGTATGAATGGTCTCGACAATGTCAAACTTATGGTTTCAGTGTGCACGTACGCGCTGGACGTACGTTTAACAGAGAGTGATGCAAGATCACGGTGATCTTGTGTCACGCTCCTTTGATTTCTGGGCCCTCGATTGTGTACCTTTGATTTCCGGGCCTCGTCGCAAGGCCTCTGCGTGTATTGAGAGGAAAAGTGCTTGCCTCTCCGTTAGTGTTTCCTAACTGGGCCTTATTTCCACCACGTGGCCAACCGATGTTTCGTGGAGTGCGGAAAAACCTGTCTGCTGCCTAAGGGGCCTCGTCGTAAGGCCTCTGTCTGCATTGAGGGGAAAAGTGCTTGCTATCTGTTGCTAACTAATCCACCACGTGGCAATCCGATGCTTCGCACAGTGAGGTAAAAAAAACTGCCTGATGCCTAGGCTGACCACTCTTCCTTTTATTTGGGTAAAAAAAACACTCGATCACTAGCGGCATGGAGAAACACCGTGCAGGAGGTTTTTGCGTCTGCGCATGCTCGGTTACTTTCGGCACAGAATGATTCACGAGATCCCATTCTTTTTACCCTCGCCCCCCACCCCCTCCTATTCCTCAGAACCCCATAAATGTCAATCTCCTTTTGCACAATGGGTAAAAATAGAGAGGGGGAAAGAGAAAAGGGGTTGTTTTACCTCTGAGTGTCACTTTTTTTTTGCACACTATGGGCTAAATGGTCAGGTCACCCAGACCCCGAAGACTCGGAAAAGGTCGAGGGAATCCATCGAAACAGTTGACCGTCGAGGACATCTGCCCAGGGATATGTTACTTCTGCGCGGCACTTCGCAAACCGTGGGCTAAATGGGCAGATCACAGGGACCCCAAAGACTCAGAGAAGGTAGAGGGGGACTCATCGGAACAGCTGTTGGGGGAATGGAAGCCAGGCACGGGGCTCCGTTGTTATTTTCTTTATCTCCGAGTGGCACTTTGCACACCATGTGCTAAATGGCCAGGGCACCCGGATCCACAAAGGCTCAGAGAATGTAGAAAGGAACCACCGGAACAGCTGTTGGTAGGGTCCAGGCAGTGGGCTCCGTTACTTGTTTTTTTACTTCCGAGCGGCACTTTGCACACCATGGGCTAAATGGCCAGGTCACCTGGAGCCATGAAGGCTCGGAGAAGTTCGAAGGGACCATCTGAATTGGGCTGTTCGCCATTCAAGGCAATCCAGCGTGTTCTTTAACGTGGACTCTCCCGCACACCGGGGTTCACGGCTTAACATCTCATCCGATGGACGGTGGTCTCTGAACGTGTTATAAATGCGTACCATGAACACACTACTCCCTTTTTTCACCCTTCAAAATAGCCTCTTACCTGCTACTCTTCAGCATTGAGGAGTGTTCTTTTCTGAAACAGAACATCAAAGGAATGGCCGGACGGTCTCGCTATTCATTTATTTTTTCTACACCCTGTGAGTGAAATTCTTGAGGGTAAATGACCTATTGAAAAAGTAGAGAATTCCTCTAAAAATCGTATTTTTTCTACGGATTCCCTATTCGTTTGTAATGAGCTCTAAACTGTTTAAAAATGTTTTCACAGATGGATAATCTTCATATCAAAGATCAAAGTCTGGTTAGATGAACAATGACGTGTCTCGCAAATGATGTTAACAGAAATGAATGGCCAAACCGTCTCGTTAATTTATTTTTTGGTACACCCTGTGAGAGAAATTTTGGAGGGCAAAATTTCTTGAAAAAGTAGAGAATCCCCCTAAAAACGATGTTTTATTATAGGGATTTCCCCATACTTTACAACGAGCTGTAAACTTTTCAAAAATGTTTTCAGAGATTGATACTCTTAAAAAATGTTAGCTTGAAATGAATGGCCCAACCTTCTCGCTCATTTATTTTTGGTACACCCTGTATATAATAAAAGGTGTCTGTCTGTGGCAGTCATAACTCACTGGGAAATCAACGTACACGATTCACATTTTGAGAGAATAATTCTAGTTGTGGTCTGGATTGCAGTGTTAAATTTCAGGTCGATAGTCCAAAAGTGGGCTTGCTAGAAGCAAGAATATTTACCAAGCTATTCCTACGGGAAACGAGAATTGCTGTCAAATCTATTGTTGCCATATACTGCTCCCTAACTCTGAAACTAAAAAGTTAAAATAGCATTTAAATCCGATATCGTTGTCAGATTCCCAACATTTTCAAAGGAATTATTTCGGCGTTCCATTTCAGCTAGGGACCTGAGTTTCAAACTAAACATGGGATCGGGAAGGAGGAACCAGCCTGCAAAATTTGGAACCTTTCGGTGAAGTATGTAGGGAATTACATAATGCCAAAATCTGACGATATATCTCGAGCGTTTGTCACGGGGTCTGAGAGAACGCGACGAGTCAGCAATACCTTTGCAACACCGGGAAATTCTTCGTGTTTAAACTGTAATAAAATGTCAGGGGGGATACATAACTAACCTTTAGTGCAGGAAACAACAGAATATGCAGATTAATCCTAATGATGGATCAATATGGAAAACAGTTCGCTCGTTAAAGGTAAATGTAGGTCACACTGGACCACTTCATGCATCAGACCTCAGGGTATACTCAAACTCATCAGAAACTGAAACTTTTGCTAATACATCAGAATTACAATTTCAGACAAATGACGAGTATAATAATCTGATCGATGAAGTGGACAGTGCTCCTCGAAAATTCAAAAGATCACCTTGCACGGAGCAATTGCAGTTCATTACATTTAGGGAAATCACATCATCATCATCATCATCATCATCATCCTCAAGCAGCCATGGGCTACGGAGGTCCAACCAGACTGCGCAGTTTAATTCTGCAAGCATATCTGTCCTGAGCTACATGTGCTGCATGCGGCCACTGTACACCAATTCTAACAAGGTCCTGTTTGACATTGTCTGCCCACCGCATCCTAGGTCTCCCCCTCCTTCTGAGGCCTCTAGGCACACTGTTCATAACCCTATTCGCCAATCTATAATTATCCATACGGGCAACATGGCCAAACCAGTGGAGTCTCTCTCTGCACAATATGCTGCTTAAAGGACGTTGCAGACTCCTTTGCCTAACCTCATCATTAGTTACAAAGCTAAACCACCTACTACCCAAGATACTGCGTAAGCATCTAGAATCAAACGCATCTAGTTTCCTGTTATCTTGCTTACACAGCGTCCAAGTTTCACTACCATAACTAACCTTAGAAAGAACCAAACTATTATACAGTCTAATTTTAGTCTTTAGGTGTATACGCCTATTTCTCCACCATCTCCATAGATTCTTAAAAGTCCCGGCAGCAATACCTATTCGTCTGTTAATCTCATGCCGCACATCACCACTATCAGTTACGCAGCTCCCAAGGTAATTAAACTGTGACACCTGCTCAAGACTGCAACCATTCAGATTAACTGAAGCACAACCTGCCTGACCAATTTTCATCACTTTAGTTTTCTCTCTGTTTATAACCTAACCTACTCTACTACCAGTCTCATCAACAGTTCGAATGAAAGAGTTCATCTCGTCAACATCATTTGCCAAAAGGGCTAAATCATCAGCATAATCTAAATCAGAAATTTTCATATCTCCAGCCCATTTAAGGCCAAAAGCTTTCCCTTGAAGTGAATGTCGCATAACATAATCAACAACCAAACTAAAGAGAAATGGAGACAAAATGCACCCTTGTCGAACACCAGAAGTAATGCTAAACCAATTGCTACAAGACTTACCAACTCTCACACGTGACTCAGTGTTATTATAGAGAGCTTTCATTATGTTAACTAACTTGTCTGGTATACCATATGATTTCACAGAACACATCAAACAAATAAAACTTAAAAAAGCTGCAGGAGATGATGACATCAATAACACAGTAATCAGATATCTACCCAGAAACGGAGTTCTTCTACTTCTGAAACTATTTAATAAACGTTTTCAATATCATTACTTTCCTCAACCATGGAAAAATCCCATTATAACCATGTTGCCAAAAGCAGGAAAAAATCTGCTCTTTCCCGATGATCATAGTCCATTTAGCTTACTACCCTGCTTGGGAAAATTTCTGGAGAAATCCATACTCAAGCGACTCGATATCTCATTGCAGTCTCTCAATGTCTTCCCTCCTGAGCAATTTGGTTTCTGCAGGAAGCACACCACAGTGCACCAAATTCATCGGGTTGTGGAGACCATTACAGAGGCCTGAGTAGTGGAGCTCTAACATGGTCGGTTTTGACCTTGAAAAATCCCCAGTTTAGTTGTTCGTCCCTCGATTATCGATTAATACCTCGATTTAGGTGTTCGTCCACCATTTTGGATTCTAACGTCATCACCAAAAAACCCTACAATTTTTCGTTCGTCCGCCATCTTCATTTCTGACGTCATCATCTATCCGAAGGCCCCAAATAGTTCTGAGTCCCGTCTGCCCTTTTGAAACATGATGTCATCACCCATCGTGAAGAAAAATTCACAAATAATTATAAGTCCCAAGATCTTGCATTCTGATGTCATCACCCTCGAAAACAACTCTCGTAGTATTCTCACAATTGCATCATCACCTATAAAATACAAATCACCAATAAACATCACCACTAAACCTTTGCTGGCAATTATGAGAAAAATGAGTCAAACTTTGAAAAGAGTCACTGTCCACATCAGTATTAGTCAGAGCTCGTACGAAAAACGATTAACTACTTTTAATGTGGATCCTAAATCGCCTGGTGGCGACTTCAAGCACTGCCTTAAGACTGATTACATTGCTTTTCTCCACTGCAATCTTCAGTAGAAGGAGAAAGATTTCCTCGCATTTTGAAGAAAATCCTGAGTACACAAATAAAATCAGAGATCAGAAAATTAAAATACGGAACACCGGGCAGCATTCTGATTCCCATATCTCCATCTTCAAATCTGTAGAGAACAAATAGTGCTTAGACGACATTAACAAATGAGGCAAAAAAAAACTATCCACTTTAAAAGTTAAACTTGCAAGTGCAAGAGCCCGAAGGCTACTACAGCTACATCAAAATGGCTCTGGGCCTTTTGATTCTATGTTCCTCGATGACTTCGTATTTGACTAGGCTAGAAATAATAGGGAATGGATTGTTTTCAACCTTTTCGAAGAACGGGCTAGATAGTTCCTTGATAAAATCTTTCATATATGGAATATTAAGATCACAGTGTAAAATTGAATTGCGAACATATCTCGGTGCTGCAGTAGCTGACCTGAGGTAGCGGTTTTGAAAAACTTCCAATATTTGATTTTGCCCTCACTGCAGTATCCCCATACAGGTGCTGCATACAGTAGGATAAGGTCTAAAAATAAGTTTATAGAGAAGCATTTTGTTTTGAATTGCCAGTGCAGATTTCCCACATAATTATAAGTACACCATTTAGTACACCACCAGTGAGTTTAGTAGGTATTTAACCGACTGTGCTTTCGTGATGACTTCATTAATGTGGTTTGACCAGTTTAGTGGTTTGACCAGTTTAGTGTTTTGTGCAAAACAATCTCAAGATATTTTGCAGAGTCGCACCAGTCAATATGTGTATCAAATATTTCTATACAAGGGAGAATATGCACTCTTTTCCTGCTGAGAAGAAGGGCTGAGCTTTTGTGGACGTTTAGTTTTATCCACCATTTAGTACACCACATCTGAAAGAGTGTTAACATCTGTTGCAATCGGCGAAGAGTAAAATGTACGTTCAGTGATGAGGCAATCAGAGCTGTTTCGTCCGCCTATAGAGCCAACTTCACATTGCACATGGTTGTGAGTCATATAGATAAATGTTAAAAAGAGTGGGGCCCAATATTGAGCCCTGAGGCACTCCAGTTTTGAAGTAGAAAATGATTTTCCAACCGAGTATGAAAGTTTTATTTCTGAGGTAGTCCGAAATCAAATGAATCAACGCATCTGAGAATTTTACATCAATAAGTTTTTTAATGAGACCATATGTCCAGATCCGTTCAAATGCTTTGGCAACATCCAAACCACAATGGCAGAGGATTCTTTTTTATTCAGTGCTTCTGACACTGTTTCCACTACTCTCAGAGTTTGATGGACAGTGGAGTGAGATTTTCTAAAGCCAAACACTTCTGACTGAATAATAGAAAATTCTATTTAGAATAATTTTCTCAAATAATTATGCAAGATAGGACAGCAGGCTGATGGGTCTGAAATTTTGTGGAAACACGGGATCTTGGCTTGATTTGTGAATCATGGAAATCTCTGCGTGTTGTTTGCATTCATTAGGGAAGCTTGACTTCTTTCTTACGGAAAAATGATGAGTGAAAACCATTAAACTGACGTACGTTTCACGTCGCGTTCAAAAGACCTATGAGTTACGATGATTTTAGATCAATGCTTTGCCGATCAGAGTTGTGGGTCGCATCCCCCAAAACTGAAAGGCATTTCATTGCTTCATTAGGGAATTACTGAAATGGAGTATTTTGCTATGGAAATGCCACCACAGCCGTCGGGAAAAGCTGTCAAAGATCAAAGATCATAGAGTGACAGCAGCAGTCCCAGGCCTGGGCCTATACTTGCTTAGTCTTAGCTAACGCCAGTAGACAAATGATTGAAATGTGTGAATAAATGATGGTAGAAGTGTAATATAAATTGAAAAGAGTGGGGGGATGAGGGGGGAAGAGTGGGAAGGGGTTGTTGGGTTGGGTTGTTTTACCTCTGAGCGGCAGTTTTTTTGCACATCATGGGCTAAATGGCCAGGTCACATGGACCCCGAAGGCTGAGAGAAGGTTGGAGGAGGAGATCCACTGGAACAGCTGTTTTGAGACAGATGGTAGCCTCCCATCAAGGCCATCCAGCGTGTTCTTTAACATGCACAGGGTATGTCTCGCCCACACGCGGGGCCATGGCTTAACGTCCCATCCGACGGACGGCGGCCTTTCCAAGCCCATTGGTGTCCCCTACTGACCATGGACAGGGCGGAGAATTTTGTGGAGATAAATCTCAATGCTGACCCAGCTGGGACTCGTACCTGGGAACTACAGATTACGAGCCTGTCGGGTTACTGACTGAGCCACCCCCACTCCTATCGGAAGGGGAGAAGTAAGAGAAAGGTAAGGAATACTTTAAGATTCGATTCCAGATGTGGTCAGCTTCGCACTTTAAAACTTTACATAGAAACTTTATAATTATTTCAATTAGAAAAATATGTCTAATTTATTATTTAACTAAGCTAAATTAAATAAATATAACTAATCTGAATCTGATCTTTCGAATAAGGATCCTTAGAATATTATTTGCGGATTGAAATATTTCCCGCAACGATCGATAGATGGCGATAATAACAACCCATATTTTTTTTTATCATTTCACCAGACAATTGCATAGAATCTAATAATGTTCCTAAAACATCTGAAGACGAAAAATATAGTGAAAAACCTATGAACTTATTTTTCCAAATCTTTAAAATTTTAATTTATAACAGCGTGCATTATGTAATCTTTTTCTGATCAATTGGATTGGAATTTGTTAGTGATTACAGTCACTAGCCAGCTAACCGCTATTATATATGAAATAATTTAGATGCAGAGCATATAATGAAATACTAAACTGATAGACTGCATAATTAGAGAAGAGGTAAAAATAAAACCAATATAAAGTCTATTAGGTTTATACGTCGTGCCATCTGGTGACTAAGCTGAGAACTAAATGATTTTCAGAAATGAAACGAGATTTGGTAATTAACGAAATTTGTATTTAAGCTAAACACTTTACAAACTTGAGCACAAATCATTAACTAACTGATACAAAACTTCCTAAAAATAACACAAGGAAGAAAAGTTATAATATCACAGGTCTTTTCTAATTCAAAATTAAAGTTGAGAGCTGTAAAAACAGACCTAGAACTGCCCAATGTGATTGTTCCAGTGCCCAGTGCCAGTGCATCATCTATTCGAAATTAAATTGCCAGAGCGGTTGTAAACACCTCCTGGTTCAAAACAAATACCAATATTGATGAAAGTTTTGAAATAGATCGTACAAATAAAGAGAATAAGTATATTTCACTAATTTTTAAGGATATTCACACAAATCTAAATGATGTAATTTGACTCATTGCAGAATATGATCATACTGTTAAATCCAAAGTCAAAAGACCAAATAGACCTTTCTTGAAAAAGCAAAAAATTTATGATCATCCTGAGAAGAAATACAGAGAGTTAGTCAGAAATTTTCGATTACTTCAAGATGATCACGAAAGCACAATATTCTACTCTCTACAGCCAATCAAGGCTCACCCTAATGTGGTTGAAGTAGGATAGTCATCAATTACACATCAAGTCTCACCCTGCTGTGTATCTGCAGCAGGAGTTCTCAACGTGGGGAAAGTGGTGAAATTTTTTCGCTACGCCGTAAGATTTCAAAAGTCGCTAGATCTATTAACAAATTAAAGAAAAACGTTGTTATGCCATAACTATAGTTTTATAGATGTAAAAAATGGGAACGTCAATTACATACAAACATTCCCAGGGGGTACGTGAAGCATTTAATTTTAAGAACCACTGACCTACGTTGAGTATGTCAACTTTGCATTGAATTAAATCTTTGCAACTTTGCATTTGCATTCAATTTAAATGAAGCAGATTATGGGTCAATTCACTAGTGCTCCGAAAAAGTAGATTTTACGATACACCAAATATTTTACCATGTTTGATCCTTAACATCGCTTTACTTTGCAATTCTCTCCAGCTCAATTGCTAAAAGATAGAAATTTCAAAAGAGATGATACATGCAGAGTCATAACGCGTTAAATAAGGAATATTCTCAATTATGACTGTTAACTAACGCCATCTAGTGGATAAGAGTGATTCTAAAAGCTAAGCAAAAAGTGTCTCTTTAGCAGATATTTTTCGGGAAAATTGTGAAGTGTTACAATACTAGTGCCTACAAAAAATGAGTACTCACTATATTAATATTTTTTTATATTTATGAATTTCGAACAATATTTTTTCGAAGAACTAAAATTCCAGAAAAGCTTTAAAACGTGATGTAACAGCAGAGCAAAGAACTGTGAAAATGACTTCAAAATACACTGGAGAGACAGTGAGAATTACTTTCGAAACCCTACTATGCATGAAATGGATGGCTGAATCTGCTCGAAATTTTTCACGCACACTAGAAGCAGTAGCAGAGTCAATAACGTGCATAGGAATTGATAACAGAATATGTTCTAAAATACAGTGCAATAGGAAACACAACAAGAAGATCATAAAATGTACCGTAGTGACAACAGATTTCCTTCAAAAATTAATTATATCGAAACGGTGCTGGAAATCAACAGAAAGTATTTTAAAAATGCATTGAGATAGGTAAGAAAACATTTCTGAAAACACTAATATTTATCACTAAAAATACTGTTGAAATAGAGCAGAAAATTTATCCTTAAAATACTCGAACTTAGTTTCTTTTCTCCTGCCCTAAATCTTTTCCTTGCTTATATACTTTGTTCAAAACATTTAGATGTTGCTTCACTTGGAATCGGAATAGGGGGTTCAAAAGAAATAATCTTTCCTAATAAACGCAGATACAAGAAACTAACTTACTCTAAATATTATACAATATACCCTGTATAGCCATAACAAATTCAGCTTTTTATTTCAACGCATGGTAAAAAATTTCTTTTTAGTAGTGCGATATTCAGCTTATTTGCAATAAATACCAGATCGAGTTTTCACTTTTCTGCATAGAGAAAGAGGGCAGCATGTATTTTCATCATTAATAATAAAAAGTAAATTCGCGAATAGAAAAACGTGCAGTCATTAATATGTTCCAGTGAGCTCAACACTGGAAAATGGACTGATATATCTTTTTGCAAAAAAAATTAGGTAGCAATTTAAAATTTATTAAATTTTTGAAAATCTTCCAAATTTTTCCAAACAAATTTAAAACTTTCCGCAATCGGAAAATTAATTTCTGAAAGGGACAAAATGCTCATTCAATCAATTTAACAGTGTATTCAAAATTCATAACCTGAAGATATGTTCGAAAATATTAAAATTAACATTTTTTTTTATTGAAAACCTCGTTGAAATATGTGCATTTTTCAGTCCACAAGACTTACAGATCTCGTAATTGCAAAAATATATCATCACAATTGAAGTTTGCCTGCAAGTAAAAGTTTTTTTGTAGTTATGGCAAATTGCTGGGTGCTAAAATAATGGTATTCAGCACACAAACAGCGTCTTCGATTCAAAGCAATTTCCGTACACACAAACAAGTGTACAACCACCGACATGAGCAAAATTCCGGGAGGAACGCTCTTTTTCTTACTTTTGCTTTATTTGGATGTTCTTAGGATGGAAATTACGAATTCGAGACTCATGGAAGTAAAAGCAATCATTGCCTTTTACTTCCATGAATCTCGAACTCGTAATTTCCATTACCAATAAACATTGCTGTTGGAAGCATTTGAAATTTCCTTAATTAAAATTTAACAAATAAAAAAACGGTGATTGATTTTTAAAATAATTTTGAATGGTGCTATAAAAGTCTGATTGAAAGATGAAAATGTAAGTTAAATGAATTTCATTTTGAGTAACACCATATATGAAATATTTAAATAGAGAGTCATGGACTTTAAAGACAGTAGCCAGATTCTATGATGTAAACGATCTCTTACAACGACAGATGAACCCAGTATGTTAACAAAGAACGGTATTATGCCCTTTAAAGTTGATGATGATACTGAAAATCTCACTGAAATGAATGAAAGCGAACATCAAATTTCGTTTGAAATGAAAATATAAAATGAATTGGTAATAAGAAGAAAACATAAGTGGCATGTATTCGGACGACACGTAATTTCTTGCTCCCTCCCTTCGTTCATCTTTTTGGCTGCAAAAGAATGCCGACAATGCTTAGCTCATTTGAAAATTGGTGCACAGTCTGGAGGGTGTAGGTCAACCCTTCAAAAAATATTGCAGTCCTTACCTCATATAAAGAAATCCCCATCATTATAACCTCTACCTTTTCGACAAACAGGAAGCGTAGAGCGACGATGTAAAATATCATGGAGTCAGGATTCATCATAAGCTCAAATGAGACACACATGTCACTAACGTAATCAACAAGGCCAGAGCTGTACACTGCAAACTATTTCCCCTCATGGGAAATAAATCACCTACTTCTAACAAGCATAAAATCCTCCTATGTACGCAAGAATAAAGCCTGTTCTACTATATGCAGACCCTACCTAGGGCACAACTTCAAATAAAAATCTAGTCAGACTCCAATCGACCTAAAACAAGATATTGTGATCAGCTATAGCAGCACCCTGGTTCGTTCGAATTCCATTATACACAGAGATCTAAATTATTATTTCATCCTTCAATCTATGGAAAAACTTGCATATAAGTATTTTGAGCAAACGAAAAATCATCCTAAGAAATTTATTGAAATGCATCAAACTATCAAATTGTTTTTTCACACAAATTTATTCGTCCAAAATGCATTCTCAACCTACTGGTCACAACGCTACTCTCCCTCCCTTCAGTCCTTTTTCCGTTTTCCCTTTCGCTGCCCTACATTTGTTCATTTTCAGTTTCGTTTCACATTACATTCACATACCTCCCATTTGCCTCGCTCCCCCTCACAGCCCATACTTCCAACATACATACTCTCTTTCTAATTCACTTACACACATTTGCCCACCCCACAACTCCTCTTATATACCACAATATTTCCATACCATTAACATCTCCTCCCTATCACATACATATCTTCCTAATCCCCGTTTCTATTCATAATCCTCTTATCTCAACTCACACCGATCTCCGTCTGCTCACTAATCCTGCTCTTCCTATTTCACCTTTGTTTATCTAGCCTATTCCTCTTCCAACTTCCTCATCCTCACCTCGCCCATTCCCCCTACTAACTTCCCACGTTTTAATCCCCATTTCTCTCACATTCAATTATAAGCAGTCTCTGTCACGGCATAGCCGTTTTATTTATTTACCTACAGTTATTTACCTTTAAGGAAAAGCTCAGATTATGCAGGTATAGACCACTGTTCTAGGACTGCTATAGTTACTTATGATCCTTGATACTTGAAAACACTAATATTTATCGTTATAAATCACTGTTGAAATAGAGCAGAAATATTATCCTAAAAATACTCAAACTTAGGTTCTTTTCTACTCCCCTAAAAATCTTCCTTTCTTTTATATTTACTTGTTCAAAATATATACTTGTTCCTTCACTTTGAATCGGATTAGGGAATTTAACAAACCTAAACTTTCCCAATAATTCCAGATATAACTGACTAAGTTACTGTAAATATTATACAATATACCCTGTATAGCTAAAAGAAATTGAGCTTGATATTTCAAGGCATAATAAGAAAGTTCTCTGTTATTTATTATTATGAAAATTAGGACATTTTCAATAAATACCATATCTAGGTTTTACTTTTTTGCATAGTCAACAGAGGGCAGAGGTACTTTAATGATTAATAATAAAATATACTTATGTAACAAAACCCACTAGTTCCGCTTAAAGCACTACCAGTATAGGTAATCTCCATATTCACCATTAACTACTGTCTGGGGCAAGAGAATACCAAATATATACAGCACCTCACCAACTACCTAATGGCGAGTAGTAATATAGGAGTGATTTTTGGTCATCCATCGGACAAAACCTAAATTTAAAATGCGCCCGGGTTAGTCACAAAAAAAATCTATACTTCCAAGTTACCTCGGCTCCCTTGGTGGGAATTCTGTCCGAGCCATTGGACTAAGTCAATAGGCAGGGCCACTAAAAACTCCCCCGACATTGAAGTATTAGCCTGTCCAATTGGGTTCCAAATCGGTCAGCAAATTCTTCGACATCGATGGGCCCTCAACCCCCTCCCCACCACCACCACGTCAAAGTCGTTCTCTATCGGGGGTGGGAGGGCATCATAATAAAAAGGAAATTCGCGATTAGAAGAAAGTGCAGTCGTTATTATGTTCCAGTGAGCGTAATACTGGAACGTGGATTGATATATCTTTTCTGCAAAGGATTAAGCTAGCAATTTACAATTTATTAAATTTTTAGAAATCATCGAAATTTTTCCAAATAACATTAGAGATTGCCGTGATTGGAAAATGCATTCCTGAAAGTCACAAAATGCTCATTGAATTAATGTAACAATGTATTCAAAAGTCATAGCCTTAAGTTAGTTTCGGAAATATTAAAATTAACATTGTTTTATTGAAAAACTCGTTGAAATATATACATTTGTGAGTCCAAAAGACGTGAAGATCTCGCAAGTGCAAAAAATATATCAACACAATTCCAGTTTGCCTGCATGTAGAGATTTTTGTATATCTATGGCATATTGTTCCATGCTAAAATCATGGCATTCAGAACCCAAACAGCGTCTTCCATGTAAAGAAGTTGCCGTACACGCAAACAAGTTTGCAAATACCGACATCAGCGAAATTCCGACAGGCAGCGCTATTTATCTTATTTTTGATTTTATTTGGATGTTCTTAGAATGGAAATCACAAAATCGCGAATTACGGGAGTAACAGTAAAGAACACCTTTTACTTCCATAAATCACGATTTTGTGATTTCCATTTCCAATAAACATTGTTATTGGAAGCATTTGAATTTCTATTAAATATAATTTAACAAATAAAAAAAAAGGTAGTTGAATTTAAAAATAATATAAAAAGTATTAGAAAATCTGATTCAAAGAAGAAAATCGAAGTAAAATGATTTTCATTCTGAATAACACAAATATGAAATATTTAAATAGATTCTTGGATGTAAATGATCTCTTATATCCACAGATAAACCCAGTAGGTTATCAAAGAACCGTTTTATACCTTTTGAAGTTGATGATGATTTTGAAAATCCCACTTAAAAGACTGATAGCAAACATAAATTTTCGATTAAAATGAAAATAGAAAAAGAAGTAATAATAAAATACAATTTCTCACTCTTTTCTTCTTGAGGAAAAAAGAGGAATGGATAATCTTTCAAAAATTGCTTCTATTAATTTTGGTATACTTACAGTGAATGTAGGTATTCAATTTAGAATCTATAAAATGTAGTCATTCATCTGGGTTTTCGAATCTCCCAAGTATCCAACTAAGGACTGGTAAATATAAGAAACTACTATCGAAATGTCTTGTGGAACTTCCTAGAAATAATACCAGCAACGAAATTTATATCATCAGAGGTCTTTTCTAACTCAAAATTAAAGGAGAGCGATGTAAAAAGAGACCTGGGACTGCCCATTGCCAGTGCATCATCTATTCGAAATTATATAACCAGAGCGGATGTAAACACCTCCTGTTTCATAACAAATACCAATATTTATGAAAGTTTGGAAATAGATCGTACAAATGAAGAGTAAAAGAATATTTCACCAATTTTTTAACGATATTCGCACAAATCTAAATGATGTAATTTGACATATTGCAGAATATGATCATACTGTTAATTCCAAAGTCAAAAGACCAAAGGAGATCTTTGTTGAAAAACAAAAATGATCATCCTGAGAAAGAATATTGAGAATTTGTCAGTATTTTCCATTACTTCGAGAAGATGATCAGGATGACACAAATTTCTACTCTCTCCTGACAACCAAGGCTCACCCTACTGCGTTTGCAGTAGGGGTACTCATCAACCACAAATCAAGGCTTACCCTACTGTGTATATGCAGCAGGGGTTCTCAACGTGGGATAAGTGGTGATATTTTTTGGGTACGCCGAAAGATCTCAAAAGTCGCTAGATCTAGTAAAAAAATAAAAAATACCATTGTTATGACATAATTATAGTTTTATATATTTACAAAAGGGGAACGTCAATTACATACACATTTCGAGGGGGTACGTGAAGCATTTGATTTTGAGAACCACTGATCTACATTGATTACATTACCTTTGCCTTGTAGGACTAGAAATCAGATGAAGGAGATTACAGGTGAATTCATCTGGTGCTCCGACAAAGTGACCTTTACGATATACGAAATGCTTATACGATGTTAAGTCTTTAATATCGATTTACATTCCTATTCTCTGCAGTTCAATTGTTGAAAGATAGAAATTTCAAACGATTGTTATTCATAAAGAGCCAAAACTCGTTAAATAAGAAATTTTTTCTGTCATAATTTTTAACTAATGACATCTAGTGGATAAGAGTAATTCTTCAGCACATTAGAAGCAGTAGCAGAGTAACTGTAAATCAATAACGTGCACAGGAATTGATAACAGATTATGTTCTAAAATACAGTGGATTAGGAAACACAACAAGATAAGATCATAAAATGTACCGTAGTGACAACATATTTCCTTCAAAAAATAATTATATCGAAACGGTTCTGGAAATAACCAGAAAATATTATAAAAATGCATTGAGAGAGGTAAGAAGACATTTCTGAAAATACTAATATTATTCACTAAAAAACACTGTTGAAAGAGAGCAGAAAATTTATCCTTAAAATACTCGAACTTAGTTTCTTTTCTCCTCCCCTAAATCTTTTCCTTGCTTATATATTTTGCTCAAAACATATATATGTTGCTTCATTTTGAATCTGAATAGGGGGTTCAAAAGACCTAATCTTTCCTAATAAACGCAGATAAAACAAATTGACTTACTCTAAATATTATACAATATACCCTGTAGAGCCATGACAAATTCAGCTTTTCATTTCAACGCATGGTAAGAAATTTCTCTACTATTTTGTAGTGCGATATTCAGCTTATTTGCAATAAATACCAGATCGAGTTTTCACTTTTTCTGCATAGTGAACAGAGGGCAGAATGTATTTTCATCATCAATAATAAAAAGGAAATTCGTCATTAGAATCACATGCAGTCATTAATATGTTCCAGTGAGCACAATACTGGAAAATGGATTGATATATCTTTTTGGCAAAGAATTTAAGTAGCAATTTACAATTTATTATATTTTTTAAATCTTCCAAATTTTTCCAAAGAAATTTACAAATTTCCGCAATTGGAAAATGAATTTCTGAAAGGGACAAAATGCTCATTGAATTAATTTAACAGTGTATTCAAAATTCATAACATGAAAATAGGTTCGAAAATATTAAAATTAACATTTTTTTATTCAAAACCTCGCTGAAATATGTGCATTTTTCAGTCTACAAGACTTACAGATCTCGCAATTGCACAAACTATATCATGAAAATTGAAGTTTTCCTGCAAGTAAACGTTTTTGTGTAGCTATGGCAAATTGCTCGCTGCTAAAATAATGGTATTCAGCACACAAACAGCGTCTTCGATTCAAAGCAGTTTCTGTACACAGAAACAAGTTTACAACCACCGACATGAGCAAAATTCCGAGAGGCACGCTATTTTTCTTACTTTTGCTTTATTTGGATGTTCTTAGGATGGAAATTACGAATTCGAGACTCATGGAAGTAAAAGCAATTATTGCCTTTCACTTCCATGAATCTCGAACTCGTAATTTCCATTACCAATAAACATTGCTGTTGGAAGCATTTAAAATTTTCTTAATTAAAATTTAACAAATAAAGAAACGGTGGTTGATTTTTAAAATAATATTGAATGGTAATATAAAAGTCTGATTGAAAGTTGAAAATGTAAGTTAAATGAATTTGATTTTGAGTAACACCATATATGAAATATTTAAATAGAGATTCAGACAGTTTAAAGAGAGTAGCCAGATTCTATGATGTAAACGATCTCTTCCAACAACCGATGAAACCAGTACGTTAACAAAGAACCGTATTATTCCCTTTGAAGTTGATGATGATACTGAAAATCTCACTGAAATGAATGAAAGCGAACATCAAATTTCGTTTGAAATGAAAATATAAAAAGAAACAATAATAAGAAAAAACCATTTATACTGTTATTTTCTTGAGGAAAAAAGTAGGATTTCATAAATTTCTTCTATTAGATATTCAATTTAAAATCTATAAAATCAACTGATTTATATGGGGTTTCAAATCTCCGAAGCCTCCAACTAAGGACTGGTAAATATAAGAACTACAATTGATAATTCTTGTGGAACTTTGTAAAAATAAAAGCAGCAAGAAAATTTATAATATCACAGGTCTTTTCTAACACAAAATAAAAGTTGAGAGCTATAAAAAGAGACCTAGAACTGTCCATTGCGATTGTTGCAGTGCCCAGTGCATCATCTATTCGAAATTAAAATACCAGAGCCGTTGTAAACACCTCCTGGTTCATAACAAATACCAATATTGATGAAAGTTTCGAAATAGATCATACAAATAAAGAGAATAAGAATATTTCACTAATTTGTAATGATATTTGCACAAATCTGATGTAATTTGACATATTGCAGAATATGATCGTACTGTTAAATCCAAAGTCAAAAGACCAAAGCAGATCTTTCTTGAAAAAGCAAAAAAATTATGACCATTCTGAGAAGGAACAAAGAGATTTAGTCAGAAATTTTCCATTACTTCAAGATGATCACGAAAACACAATATTCTGCTCTCTCCAGCCAATCGAGGCTCACCCTAATGTGGTTGAAATAGGGGTAGTCTTCAGTTACACATCAAGTCTCACCCTATTGTGTATCTACAGCAGGGTTTCTAAACGTGTGGTAAGTGGTGAAATTATTTGGGTACGCCGTGAGATCTCAAAAGTCGCTAGATCTATTAACAAAGTAAAACAATAAACATTGTTATGCCATAACTAATGTTTTATATATATAAAAAATGGGAACGTCAATTACATACACATTTCCAGGGGGTACGTGAAGCATTTAATTTTGAGAACCACAGATCTACATTGATTATATCAACTTTGCTTTGAAGGACTTCAATTTAAATGAAGTAGATTATGGGTCAATACACTGGTGCTCGGAAAAAGTGGACTTTACGATATACCAAATAGTTTTTCATGTTTGGTCCTTAATATCGTTTTACTTTGTAATTCTCTCCAGCTCAATTGCTAAATGATAGAAATTTCAAAAGAGATGATACAGGTAGAGTCATAACGCGTTAAAGAAGGAATATTCTTAGTTATGACTGTTAACTAACGCCATCTAGTGGATAAGATTGGTTGCAAAAGGTAAGAAAAAAATGCATCTTCAGGAGAAATTTTTCGGGAAAATTGTGAAATGTTACAATACTAGTGCCTACAAAAAATGAGTATTCATTATATTAATTTTTTATTATATTTTTGAATTTCGAACAATATGTTTTTGAAGAACTAAAATTCCTAGATAAATGCATCACAAAATCTCTTCCAATTAACTGGAGTAGATTCCAAAAAAGCTTTAAAACATGATATAATAGCAGAGCAAAAAACTGTAAAAATGACTTCAAAGTTCACTGGAGAGACAGTGAGAATTACTTTCAAAACCCTAATATACAAAAAATGGATGTCTGAATCTCCTCGAAATCTTCACAGCACACTAGAAGCAGTAGCAGAGTAACTGTAAATCAATAACATGCACAGGAATTGATAGAATATGTTCAAAAATACAGTACAATAGCAAACACAACAAGATAAGATCATAAAATGTACCGAAGTGACAACATATTTCCTTCAAAATATAATTATATCGAAACGGTTCTGGAAATAACCAGAA
Source organism: Ryuthela nishihirai (assembly GCA_038380435.1). NCBI lineage: Eukaryota > Metazoa > Arthropoda > Arachnida > Araneae > Heptathelidae > Ryuthela > Ryuthela nishihirai. The sequence continues at coordinate 68,269,128 of JAWZYU010000022.1, read as the reverse complement.
AATATTATAAAAATGCATTGAGATAGGTAAGAAGACATTTCTGAAAATACTAACATTTTTCACTAAAAAACACTTTTGAAATAGAGCAGAAAATTTATCCTTAAAATACTCGAAATTAGTTTCTTTTCTCCTCCCCTAAATCTTTTCCTTGCTTATATATTTTGCTTAAAACATATATATGTTGCTTCAATTTGAATCTGAATAGGGAGTTCAAAAGACCTAATCTTTCCTAATAAACACAGATAAAACAAATTGACTTACTCTAAATATTATACAATATACCCTGTATAGCCATGACAAATTCAGCTTTTCATTTCAACGCATGGTAAGAAATTTCTCTACTATTTTGTAGTGCGATATTCAGCTCATTTGCAATAAATACCAGATCGAGTTTCCAACTTTCTCCATAGTGAACAGAGGGCAGAATGTATTTTCATCGTGAATAATAAAAAGGAAATTCGCCATTAGAATAACGTGTAGTCATTAATATGTTCCAGTGAGTACAATGTTGGAAAATGGATTGATATATCTTTTTGGCAAAGAATTTAGGTAGCAATTTACAATTTATTAAATTTTTGAAAATCTTCAAAATTTTTCCAAAAAATTTGCAAATTTCCGCAATTGGAAAATGATTTTCTGAAAGGGACAAAATGCTCATTGAATTAATTTAACAGTGTATTCAAAATTCATAACATGAAAATAGGTTCGGAAATATTAAAATTAACATTTTTTAATTGAAAACCTCGCTGAAATATGTGCCTTTTTTAGTCTACAAGTCTTTAAGATCTCGCAATTGCACAAACTATATCATCAAAATTGAAGTTTGCCTGCAAGTAAACGTTTTTGTGTAGTTATGGAAAATTGCTCGCTGCTAAAATAATGGTATTCAGCACACAAACAGCGTCTTCGATTCAAAGCAGTTTCCGTACACAGAAACAAGTTTACAACCACCGACACGAGCAAAATTCCGAGAGGAACGCTATTTTTCTTACTTTTGCTTTATTTGGATGTTCTTAGGATGGAAATTACGAATTCGAGACTCATGGAAGTGAAAGCAATTATTGCCTTTCACTTCCATGAATCTCGAACTCGTAATTTCCATTACCAATAAACATTGCTGTTGGAAGCATTTGAAATTTTCTTAATTAAAATTTAACAAATAAAGAAACGGTGGTTGATTTTTAAAATAATATTGAATGGTAATATAAAAGTCTGATTGAAAGTTGAAAATGTAAGTTAAATGAATTTGATTTTGAGTAACACCATATATGAAACATTTAAATAGAGATTCAGGCAGTTTAAAGAGAGTAGCCAGATTCTATGATATAAACGATCTCTTCCAACAACAGATGAAACCAGTACGTTAACAAAGAACCGTATTATTCCCTTTAAAGTTGATGATGATACTGAAAATCTCACTGAAATGAATGAAAGCGAAAATCAAATTTGGTTTGAAATGAAAATATAAAAAAATTGATAATAAGAAAAAATCATTTATACTGTTATTTTCTTGAGGAAAAAAGTAGGATGGATAAACTTCCTTAAAATTTTCTATTAGATATTCAATTTAAAAACTATAAAATGAAGTTATTTGTCTGGGGTTTCAAATCTCCTAAGCCTCCAACTAAGGACTGGTGAATATAAGGAACTACAATTGATAATTCTTATGGAACTTCATAAAAATAAAAGCAGCAAGAAAATTTATAATATCACAGGTCTTTTCTAAAACAAAATAAAAGTTGAGAGCTATAAAAAGAGACCTAGAACTGCCCATTGCGATTTTTGCAGTGCCCAGTGCATCATCTATTGGAAATTAAATTACCAGAGCGGTTTTAAACACCTCCTGGTTCATAAGAAATTCCAATATTGATGAAAGTTTTGAAATAGATCATACAAATAAAGAGAATAAGAATATTTCACTAATTTTTAACGATATTCGCACAAATCTGATGTAATTTGACATATTGCAGAATATGATCATACTGTTAAATCCAAAGTCAAAAGACCAAAGCAGATCTTACTTGAAAAAGGAAAAAAAATATGACCATCCTGAGAAGGAATACAGAGAATTAGTCAGAAATTTTCCATTACTTCAAGATGATCACGAAAACACAATATTCTGCTATCTCCAGCCAATCAAGGCTCACCCTAATGTGGTTGAAGTAGGGGTAGTCTTCAATTACATCTCAAGTCTCACCCTAGTGTGTATCTACAGCAGGGGATCTCAACGTGTGGTAAGTGGTGAAATTTTTTGGGTACGCCGTGAGGTCTCAAAAGTTGCTAGATCTATTAACAAAGTAAAACAATAAACATTGTTATGCCATAATTATAGTTTTATATATATAAAAATGGGAACGTCAATTACATACACATTTCCAGGGGGTACGTGAAGCATTTAATTTTGAGAACCACAGATCTACATTGATTATATCAACTTTTCCTTGAAGGACTTCAATTTAAATGAAGTAGATTATGGATCAATACACTGTTGGTCGGAAAAAGTGGACTTTACGACATACCAAATATTTTATCATGTTTGGTCCTTAACATCGTTTTACTTTGTAATTCTTTCCAGCTCAATTGTTAAATGATAGAAATTTCAAAAGAGATGATATATGTAGCGTCATAGCGCGTTAAATAAGGAATATTCTCAGTTATGACTGTTAACTAACGCCATCTAGTGGATAAGAGTGATTCCAAAAGCGAAGAAAAAGTGCCTCTTCAGCAGAAATTTTTCGGGAAAATTGTGAAGTGTTACAATACTAGTGCCTACAAAAAATGAGTATTCATTATATTAATTTTTTATTATGTTTATAAATTTCGAACAATATGTTTTTGAAGAACTAAAATTCCTAGATAAATGCATCACAAAATCTCTTCGAATTCACTGGAGTAGATTCCAAAAAAGCTTTAAAACGTGATATAATAGCAGAGCAAAAAACTGTAAAAATGAGTTCAAAGTTCACTGGAGAGACAGTGAGAATTGCTTTCAAAAACCTAATATACATGAAATGGATGTCTGAATCTCCTCGTAATCTTTCACAGCACACTAGAAGCAGTAGCAGAGTAACTGTAAATCAATAACATGCACAGGAATTGATAGAATATGTTCAAAAATACAGTACAATAGCAAACACAACAAGATAAGATCATAAAATGTACCGAAGTGACAACATATTTCCTTCAAAATATAATTATATCGAAACGGTTCTGGAAATAACAAGAAAATATTATAAAAATGCATTGAGATAGGTAAGAAGACATTTCTGAAAATACTATTTTTCACTAAAAAACACTGTTGAAATAGAGCAGAAAATTTATCCTTAAAATACTCGAACTTAGTTTCTTTTCTCCTCCCCTAAATCTTTTCCTTGCTTATATATTTTGCTCAAAACATATATATGTTGCTTCAATTTGAATCTGAATAGGGAGTTCAAAAGACCTAATCTTTCCTAATAAACACAGATAAAACAAATTGACTTACTCTAAATATTATACAATATACCCTGTATAGCCATGACAAATTCAGCTTTTCATTTCAACGCATGGTAAGAAATTTCTCTACTATTTTGTAGTGCGATATTCAGTTCATTTGCAATAAATACCAGATCGAGTTTTCACTTTTCTGCATAGTGAACAGAGGGCAGAATGTATTTTCATCGTCAATAATAAAAAGGAAATTCGCGATTAGAATAACCTGCAGTCATTAATATGTTCCAGTGAGCACAATACTGGAAAATGGATTGATATATCTTTTAGCCAAAGAATTTAGGTAGAAATTTTTAATTTATTAAATTTTGGAGAATCTTCCAAATTTTCCAAAGAAATTTACAAATTTTTCGCAATCGGAAAATGAATTTCTGAAAGGGACAAAATGCTCATTGAATTAATTTAACAGTGTATTCAAAATTCATAACCTTAAGATAGGTTCGAAAATATTAAAATTAACATTTTTTTGTTGAATACTTCATTGAAATATGTGCATTTTTCAGTCCACAAGACTTACAGATCTCGCAATTGGAAAAATTATATCGTAATTGAAGTTTGTCTGTAAGTAAACGTTTTTGTGTAACTATAGCAAATTGCTCGGCGCTAAAATAATGGTATTCAGCACCCAAACAGCTTCTTCGATTCAAAGCAGTTTCCGTACACACGAAGAAGTTTACAACCACCGACATGAGCGAAATTCCGAGAGGCACGCTATGTATCTTACTTTTGCTTTATTTGGATGTTCTTAGGATGGAAATTACGAATTTGAGACTCACGGAAGTAAAAGCAATCATTGCCTTTTACTTCCATGAATCTCGAACTCGTAATTTCCAACCAATAAACATTGCTGTTGGAAGCTTTTGAAATTTTCTTAAATAAAATTTAACAAATAAAAAAACGGTGGTTGATTTTTAAAATAATATTGAATGATACACTAAAAGTCTGATTGAAAGATGAAAATGTTAGTTAAATGAGTTTCATTTTGACTAACACCATATATGAAATATTTCAATAGAGTGTTAGGGAGTTGAAAGAGAGTAGCCAGATTCTATGATGTAAACGATCGCTTAGAACAACAGATGAACCCAGTACGTTAACAAAGAACCGTATTATGCCCTTTGAAGTTGATGATGATACTGAAAATCTCACTGAAATGAATGAAAGCGAACATCAAATTTCGTTTGAAATGAAAATATAAAAAGAATTGATAATAAGAAAAACATATAAGTGGCATGTATATATCGAAATGTCTTGTAGAACTTCCTAAAAATAAAATCAGTATCGAAATTTATAACATCACAGGTCTTTTCTAACTCAAAATTAACGGAGAGAGAGCTGTGAAAGGAGACCTTGAACTGCCCATTGCGATTGTTGCAGTGCCCAGTGCCAGTGCATCGTCTATTCGAAATTAAGTTACCAGAGCGGTGGTAAACACCTCCTAGTTCATAAAAAATCCCAATATTGAAGAAAGTTTGGAAAAAATCATACAAAAAAAGGGTAAAAGAATATTTCACCAATTTTTAACGATATTCGCACAAATCTAAATGATGTAATTTGATGTATTGCAGAATATTATCATACTGTTAATTCCAAAGTCAAAAGACCAAAGGAGATCTTTGTTGAAAAAACAAAACAAAAATTATCATCCTGAGAAGGAATATTGAGAATTAGTCAGAATTTTCCATTACTTCGTGAAGATGATCAGGACGATACAAAATTCTAATCACTCCTGACAGCCAAGGCTCACCCTACTGCGGTTGCAGTAGGGGTACTCATCAACCACACATCAAGACTTACCCTACTCTGTTTATACAGCAGGGTTCTCAACGTGGGATAAGTGGCGATATTTTTTGGGTACGCCGTAAGATCTCAAAAGTCGCTAGATCTAGTAACAAAGTAAAAAAAAACCCATTGTTATGCCATAACTATAATTTTATATATTTACAAAAGGGGAACGTCAATTACATACACATTTCCAGGGGGCACGTGAAGCATTTGATTTTGAGAACCACTGATCTACATTGATTACATCACCTTTGCCTTGAAGGACTAGAATCAGATGAAGGAGATTACAGGTGAATTCACCTGGTGCTCTGACAAAATGAACTTTACGATATACGAAATGCTTATACGATGTTAAGTCTTTAATATCGATTTACTTTCCTATTCTCTGCAGCTCAATTGTTAAAAGATAGAAATTTCAAAAGATTATTATTCATGCAGAGCCAAAACTCGTTAAATAAGAAGAAATTTTTTCAGTTATAATTTTTAAATAACGACATCTAGTGGATAAGAATAATTCTAAAAGCTAAGTTAAACGTACCTCTTTAGCTGGAGTTTTACGGGAAAACTGTTCAGTTTTACAATATGAGTGCCTACAAAAAATTGAGTATTCATTAAATTAATTTTTTATTATGTTTATGAATTTCGAACAATTTTTTTGAAGAACTAAAATTCCTAAATGAATCCACACAACTTTCTTCAAATTCACTGGAGTAGATGGCAAAAAAGCTTTAAAATGTGCTATAATAGCAGAGCAGAAAACTGTAAAAAGGACTTCAAAGTATACTGGAGAGACAGTGAGAATTTCTTTGAAAACCCTAATATACATGAAACGGATGGCTGAATCTCCTCGAAATATTTCACAGCACACTAGAAGCAGTAGCAGAGTAACTGTAAATCAATAACGTGCACAGGGATTGGAAACGGAATATGTTCAAAAATTCACTGCAATGGGAAACAGAACAACTAAAAGATGATAAAATGCAACGTAATGACAACAGATTTGCTTCAAAAACTTAATTATAGGGAAACGGTTCTAGAAAAAGAGCAGAAAATTTTAAAAATGCATTGAAATAGGAAAGAAGAAATTTCTGAAAATACTAATATTTATCAGCACAAAATACTGTTGAAATAGAGCAGAAATATTATCCTGAAAATACTCGAACTTCGGTTCTTTTCTCCTCCCCTAAATATTTTCCTTGCTTTTGCATTTACTTTGTTTAAAAAAAATGTATCTGTTGCTTCACTTTGAATCGGAACAAGGGGGTTAACAGTCTATACTAAAGAAGGTGTAAGGAGAAGAAGGCAAGCTTCGCACAAGCGTAAATGTCGCCACTATGCGGAATTTTGCCGAACCTGAATGTGGCAAATTGGCATGCAGCCATAAAAGCAACAGCAAGGTGTGATCTGCGAATGCGCAGTGCAATAATTTTAGCCACTACAGCTATAGTTTGCCTTCCCCTTCAAATGTTAAATGTTATTAAATTAGGTTTTCAACGTGTGTAACACCCATATCTATATGTGTACATTGGTACCTGAGCCTAAAATTATTTAATGAGTATTTTATCCCGTTAAGGAGTGCATTTTACGATACCTGGAGGAGCCGTCCTATGTTTTTTTTAGTACTTTCGGAGAATTTTTTAAATTAATATGTCAATTAATAAATTTAGTCATCTTACGAACATGTAACTCAATGAATGAATTGATGAATATAGGATTCTGCACTTTGTTTTGAAAGTGTAGTCTTTTTTATGATTGATACGAGAAGAATATTACATACACGAAACAAACTCGATATGATATTTTTTAAAAATATGTACAAATGTGTAATGTGTAATTATAGAACACTTGTATTGTGCATGGACATATAAATCTTAATTTGTTATAATATATTGAATATTTTAGAGTTTTCGAAATAGCAAAATTTTCTTGTTGAGCACAGCTATTACTTATTTTACAAATTAGGATTTTATTAAAAGAATAATTTCTAACACTCTTCTCATATTCTTTATAACGAAAAGAATATTAAAATGGTCTTCATTAAAGAGACATTTTGGAAATGAACATTTTTCAGAGTGAAAGTGGATGTAAAATTATTTACATGGTGTAGGACATTAAAAATCTTGGTCGGCGGTAAAAAAAATAACGCATGGGACTCGCTCCTCTCTTCCTGGCTAAGTGGTTTCACTTTAATGCACGAATTTCCCAAGTTTAGAGGACGCTGCAATCGAAACGTTTACGCCTCCTTGCCTACACTTTCCCAATAAACCCAGATTTAACTAACTAACTTACTGCAAATATTATACAATATAACCTGTATATCCAAAACCAAAGGAGCTTTATATTTCAACGCATGATAAGAAATTTCTCTCTTATTTAATATTACGAAATTCAGCACATTTTCCATAAATACACCATCGAGTTTTTTCTTCTCTGCATAGTCAATAGATGGCAGCAGGTACATCATCAATAATAAAAAGCAAATTCGCGATTAGAAAAAGTGAAGTCGTTAATTTGTTCCAGTTAGCACAATAGTGGAACATGGATTGATATACCTTTTCGTCAAAGGATTACGATAGAAATTTCAAACTTTTTAAAATTTTAAAAATCTTCAAAATTGTTCCATATAACTTTACAAATTCCCGTGATCGGAAAATACATGTCTGAAAGGGACAAAATGCTCACTGAATTAATGTAACAATATATTCAAAAGTCATAGCCTTAAGTTGTTCCGAATGTATTAAAATTAATATTTTTTAATTGAAAAACTCGTTGGAATATATACATTTGTCAGTCACAATTCCAGTTTGCCTGCATGTAGATATTTTTGTATATCTATGGCAAATTGTTCCATGCTAAAATGATGGCATTCAGCACCCAATCAGCGTGTTCGATGCAAAGCAGTTAGTAGTGAGTAAAGGAGAGTTCTGGAACAGTGGCGGATCAATGTTAATCCTATGGGATCCGCCACCCATGTGTTTTAAGCTGGTGGCGGATGATTATCAATCACATTAGTCATGCAATGTCAAAAAGAATACCTCCCTCCAGTGATGTAATAATCTGAAATTATATTATTCAGTTAAATTGCAGATAATCCATTAGTAATTTCCACCGACGTCCATCTTGGTTTCCACAAAGTCCGATTTTTTTTTTCAATTCCACCATTTTGGAATCTGACGTCACCGATTAGCAGTTCTACCTTTTAAAGTATTTTTACCCAATAGCATTGTTTCTTTTCGTTTCTGCAGGTCAGTCTTTTATTTCAGTTTCTGCGGGATAGTCATTCTTCTAGTATAAATATGACATCCATCGGTCAGATTCCTCATTCTGTTGTCAGACATTGACAGTGACGGCTCTCTGCTGCTGCTTCTCCGTGATTTTTCCAACGGCAATAGTGATAGTTCTCGACGTCCTCGTGTAGTATCAGCTATTTGACAACTCTGCTACATAATGTATCCATGTGATATATGTGAGAAGGCTTTCACACTCAAGACAAATCTGATTCGTCATATGAGAAATCACGATGGAAATAGCCTGTTTAAGTGCTCTGAGTGCGAATCGACATTCTCAAGGAGAGATGATGTCCGACGTCATGAGTTATCCCACACCTCCAGGAAAACCTACAAATGTGAAGAATGTGCAATGGAGTTTGGGCGAAAAGACAGTCTTTTGCGCCATCAAAGAAAGCCCCACAATAATAAGCGAAAACGTTCTGAAGATGAAAGGATTCCGCAGAAGAAGCAAAAACCAGATCCTGAAGACCCCTGTCAGTTTACAGAAGAAATGAAAAGGACCCTATCAACACATAAACTGACGGCAACGGAAGAAACATCAGTTGACCTCACCTTTTTCCTCGAATCCTCGCGGGAGTCACTCCTAACTCATCTGAAAGAAGAATTGACCTCGAAAGGTAGCATTAAATGGTACCTTGTCGTGCAAGTGCGATTCAGGCGAAAAGTTTCCCCTTCTACCTTTGAACACTGTACCCCGTTTTTCCGAAGTAACTGTGTCACAAGCCTACCTACATCATCCCTAAACAGAGAATTGGATTCAGCGTATAAGAAGATTAAGACCTCATTTGAAGAATATGAAGGAGCACATAGTGGATGGACACTGGATGCCGTACTCCACGCTGAAATGAACATTGGAAAACATATCCCTCTTGCAGGATCTAGTTATATCCCTACTCCAAGAGAGTTACTGCTAAAACACGCTATTGTCAATGTATATAATTCTGACCAAAAATGTTTTGTCTGGTCTGTTTTAGCCTCTTTGTATCCTGCCACAGATAATCCGCAGCGCCTTAACAACTATATACATTTAGAAGACAAATTAAACACATCGGGCTTAATTTTCCCTGTTACAATAAATCAAATATCTAAATTCGAAAAAATGAACAATATTTCTGTTAATGTTTTTGGATATGAGAAAGAGGTGTTCCCCCTCTACATCACACCATTCAGATTTAAAGCGCATGCAAATCTCCTTCTGTTATCGGATGATGAAAAGCAGCATTTTTGCTCCATTAAGAATATGAGTAGACTTCTCAGTCCTCTCACCAAACATAACGGTATACGTTTCTACTGTGATTACTGCCTTCACCGTTTCGCAAATGAATCCCTCTTGAAGGATCATGTTCCCTATTGTCGAGAACATGGACCTCAGAGAGTAGAACTCCCAACTGAAGAAGAGAAATGGTTGAAATTCACAAATTTTAAGTTTCAGCAGCTCGTTCCATACGTGATTTATCCGACTTTGAATCATTCCTAGTGAAAGTGGACACTTGTATGCCTAACGCTGAAAAATCTCACACCACTATCACGGCAAATCATGAACCCTGTGGATTTGCATATCTTGTTGTTGGACATGATGGCTGCAGCTATAAGCCTCCAGTAGTTTATAGAGGTCCTAATGTAGTAGAAGAATTTTTAGAATGTCTGCTTAAAGAAGAAGAAAACATTAAAAATTTACTGTCGATGATAAAGCCAATGCAGCTCTCGAATCATGAAGAGGAATCATTTCACAACGCTACTGACTGTCATATTTGTAAGCATGCCCTAGGAGCAGATCGTGTGAGAGATCACGATCATATAACAGGTAAATTCCGAGGAGCTGCCCATAATTCCTGTAATCTGAACTTTAAGTTAACCAATAGGATTCCAGTTATCTTTCACAACCTAAAGGGATATGATATGCAGGGAATCGGCAGAATCAAAAATAAGAAGATTAATTGCATTCCCAATAACATGGAAACATACATAACCTTCTCCTTAGGGACATTACATTTTATAGACTCCTATCAGTTTTTAAGCACATCCCTTGAGAAGCTAGTAAATAATTTATCACCAGATGAGTTCCATATTTTAAAGGAACATGTTGAAACTGAACGGTTACACCTGGTTTTGAGAAAAGGAGTTTACCCCTATGATTATATTGACAACAGTGAAAAGTTTGAACAAATAGTATTACCACCACGTGAAGCATTTTACAACCAACTCACAGAAGAAGCACTAGGGGAAGAAGACTACACCCATGCAATAAGAGGATGGAATACATTCAACATAAAAAATCTAGGCCAGTATCATGACTTGTACCTGAAGACAGACGTGCTCCTCTTAGCTGATGTTTTCGAAAGTTTCAGAAAACTATGCATCAGATACTATGAAATCGATCCCTGCCATGTTTACACAGCTCCTGGATTAGCCTGGCAAGCATGCTTAAAAATGACAAATGTAAATCTTGAGTTGATAACTTACCCTACAATGTACCTTTTCCTGGAAAAAGGCATACGAGGGGGAATTTCTGTGATATGCAATCGTCTTAGTATAGCAAACAACAAGTATTTGGACACCTATGATCCTCAGTTACCCTCTAAATACATTATGTACTATGATGCCAACAATCTTTATGGATGGGCAATGTCACAATGCCTCCCTCAAAGCGATTTTCGATGGCTTAATAAAGAAGAAATAGCAGATCTAAATATTACGACAATTGCTGACGATGTGAATAAAGGATACATATTGGAAGTTGATTTAGATTATCCAGTTTCTCTACACGACAAGCATAATGATTATCCACTAGCCCCTGAGAAACTTCAGATTACCAGCAGCATGCTATCCCCATATTGTCAAGAGGTTGCCCAAAGCCTCGGAATAAATACAAACCAATCAGTCGTGAAATTAGCCCCAAATCTAAATTCTAAGGAAAAATATGTCCTTCATTATCGAAATCTCAAACAATATTTAACCTACGGTATGCAGCTGAAGAACATACATCGCGTTTTAGAATTTAATCAGTCTTGCTGGCTAAAACCATATATAGAATTTAATACAGATCAGCGGAAGAAAGCTAGAAACGACTTCGAGAAGGACTTCTTCAAACTGATGAATAATGCTGTGTTTGGAAAAACGATGGAAAATTTGAGAAATCGAGTGAAAATTGAATTGACTCAGAGCCCGAAGAGAGTATGTAAGCTCGTAGCATCCCCTGCTTTTCACGCTTTTCGTGTTTTTGACAACGACCTTGCATGTGTGCAATCAAAGCTAACTAAATTGAAACTCAACAGGCCTATTTATGCTGGTTTCAGTATTCTAGATATTAGTAAACTATTGATGTATAGCTTTCATTATGACTATATTAGTCCGAAATATGGAGAAAAAGCTAAATTATTGTTTACTGATACAGATTCACTGTGCTACGAGCTTCAAACCGAGGACGTGTATGCTGATATGAAAGACGATATAGATCATTTTGACACGTCCGACTATCACATTGATCATGTTTTGCATAGTACACATAATAAAAAGGTACTAGGTAAAATGAAAGATGAACTTCCGGGAGTACCTATCAAACAATTTGCAGGGCTTCGTTCTAAAATGTATTCCCTTCAGAGTTTACATGAGGAGAAGAAGACGGGGAAAGGTGTCCCCAAATACATCGTAAAAAGAACCCTTCGTCACAAGGATTACAGAGACTGCTTAATAAACAAATCACCTTGTCGAGTAGATTTGACAAGGATTCAAAGTAGCAGCCACCATCTTCATACAGTGAAAGGTGTAAAGCTTGGTTTGTCACCATTTGACGATAAAAGATATATTTTAGAAAATGGTTATGACACCCTTTCGTACGGTCACTACAAAACATTGAAAAAATAACATAGCAGAAAAAACGAATATTTCACTGTGATTTTTAATATGCTTGAGTTATTTATGTATAAAAAAATGATAATTTTATCCAAATGTGTGCATATAACCCCCTATATATGTAAAAATAATACATGTTATTATTATATGTAGATAGCTGTATGTAAAAACCATTTCCGCTGTTAACCTGCATTTTTTTTTGTAAGCAGGCTGTAAAGTATAATCACTGTGAAAAAGCATCATTGTGAAATGTATAAAATTGTAAACCAACGGAAATCATTACATGTGCACGCATTGTCATTGTTTCACCTAATACTTTGAAATCAATAAATTTTTAAATGAAATATACGTGTCGTCTGAGTCTTATCTCTAGCAAGCGAGGAGGTAAACAAGTGGGACTCACGTGACTTACTCCGCGTGCACTTGTGATGTTGACTCACTTCCACCCGCTCATATCCTGTTGGAACGTCAGACCTCACTCACTGCGAGAAAGCTCTTCTAGGATCCATTTCTGGGATTACACTTATAATAAAAGGTTAGTAATTCTCTAAATTTTCATGGTTTATCAAACATTACTTATAATTTCGTGATGTAGTGACGTTCTCAAGTGTTAAGAAGTGATGAAAACATAAGATTTCCTTTCAAAGTTATCATAACTTGCTTGCTTGCTAGCTCATTCATTACATGGCCCGGATCGAGCCAGCTCGAAATCAACGTTTTTTTTTTTAAAGCGATCACTTCTCAGAAGTGGAAGACTTCAATAAATGCACCGAATGCTATGTTTATGAGAAAATTATCAGCACGGAATGAAATTCTAATTTTTTTACTTTGCAGAGATGAGAACTTTACGTAGATTTTTACAGAGAAATAATCGAAATTATTGCATCAGCCATTTAGCGATAAAGTATTTTAGAGCAGATTTTTACTGAATATTAATACTTTAGAATAAAGGATAATTTCCGGTATATAATACAGAGGTGTACAGACGAATTTTATTTCCTATGAATAAAAAGAAAATAGGATTTTCATACCGTTATTCGAATTACTCAGTTAATTCACCACTTATTACAACTGTTTAGTAAAAAAAATACATTTAATTCCCAGATTTTTAACGACTGAGATAAAAAAAAATATGCTTACCTACATTAAAATACAATGTAAAATAGCGAAAATTCACCACTAATTTCAGCTGCTTAATATTAAGAAATACAGACGATTTCCTGTTTCTTTTTTTAGCATTGCACATAAGAAAAAAAGACTAGCGAACGTATCAACATGTACCTCTGATACTTAAATATGACATGCTCTGTGTTTCAATACTACACATTTTTTCAGTAGTTTACGCATTAATTACTAATTTTTTTTTTTCATTCAACAGTTAAGTATCCCAATTGGAAGTAATGTGAGCAATATTTCCTGTTTAAATGCATCTCTCTACAAAAAGATTTCCTTTCAAAGTTATCGTAACTCGCTGGCTTGCTAGTTCATTACATGGCCCGAATCGAGCCACCTCGAAATCAACGTTTTTTTTTTGAAACGATCACTTCTCAGAAGTAGAAGACTTTCAATAAATGCACCGAGTGCTGTGTTTATGAGAAAATTATCAGCACGGAATGAAATTCTAATTTTTTTTTTACTTTGCAGAGACGTAGATTTTTACAGAGAAATAATCGAAATTATTGCATCAGCCATTTAGCGATAAAGTGTTTTACTGAATATTAATACTTTAGAATAAAGGATAATTTCCGGTGTATAATACAGAGGTGTGCAGACGAATTTTATTTCCTATGAATAAAAAAAATAGGATTTTCATACCGTTATTCGAATTACTCAGTTAATTCACCACTTATTTCAACTGTAAAAAAAATACATTTAATTCCCAGATTTTTTAACGACTGAGACGCCGCGTCCCCCTCTGACGTACGCGTCCCCCTCTGACGTCACCACCTGGACTTTGACCCAAGGGGCCCCCGTACGGTGGCAATAAACTACTGAAAATCCCGCTAGGTGGCGCTCTGAGCAAAGGCTTCAAGTTTCTCTCGTCTGTCCCAAGGTCTAACAGTAACTGTGTCGCCATCTAGTGGCTGAAAATGTAATTAAAATTAAAGTGTTCAGGTTTTTTTTAAATCTTTAGGTAGAAAGCACTTCAACATTATGTTAATTTCCAGTAACTAGGCTGTATTAATTCGTTTTGTATATAGAATACGTTGATTACAATATATTAAGTATATAGTGTTAAAAGAAATTCAATTAAAATTCTTTATTTTCCCCTTAAATTATAAGAAAATGTTTTAAAGCGGATTTCTGGAGATGCATTTAAACAGGAAATATTGCTCACATTACTTCCAATTGGGTACTTAACTGTTGAATGAAAAAAAAGTAAGTAATTAATGTGTAAAATACTGAAAAAATGTGTAATATTGAAACACAGAGCATGTCATATTTAAGTCTCAGAGGTACATGTTGATACGTTCGCTAGTCTTTTTTTCTTATGTGCAATGCTAAAAAAAAAGAAACAGGAAATCGTCTGTATTTCTTGATATTAAGCAGCTGAAATTAGTGGTGAATTTTCGCTATTTTATATTGTATTTAATGTAGGTAAGCATATTATTTTTTTTATCTCAGTCGTTAAAAAATCTGGGAATTAAATGTATTTTTTTTACAGTTGAAATAAGTGGTGAATTAACTGAGTAATTCGAATAACGGTATGAAAATCCTATTTTTTTTATTCATAGGAAATAAAATTCGTCTGTACACCTCTGTATTATACACCGGAAATTATCCTTTATTCTAAAGTATTAATATTCAGTAAAACACTTTATCGCTAAATGGCTGATGCAATAATTTCGATTATTTCTCTGTAAAAATCTACGTCTCTGCAAAGTAAAAAAAAATTAGAATTTCATTCCGTGCTGATAATTTTCTCATAAACACAGCACTCGGTGCATTTATTGAAAGTCTTCTACTTCTGAGAAGTGATCTCTTCAAAAAAAAACGTTGATTTCGAGGTGGCTCGATTCGGGCCATGTAATGAACTAGCAAGCCAGCGAGTTACGATAACTTTGAAAGGAAATCTTTTTGTAGAGAGATGCATTTAAACAGGAATTATTGCTCACATTACTTCCAATTGGGATACTTAACTGTTGAATGAAAAAAAAAAATTAGTAATTAATGCGTAAACTACTGAAAAAATGTGTAATATTGAAACACAGAGCATGTCATATTTAAGTATCAGAGGTACATGTTGATACGTTCGCTAGTCTTTTTTTCTTATGTGCAATGCTAAAAAAAGAAACAGGAAATCGTCTGTATTTCTTAATATTAAGCAGCTGAAATTAGTGGTGAATTTTCGCTATTTTACATTGTATTTTAATGTAGGTAAGCATATTTTTTTTTATCTCAGTCGTTAAAAATCTGGGAATTAAATGTATTTTTTTTACTAAACAGTTGTAATAAGTGGTGAATTAACTGAGTAATTCGAATAACGGTATGAAAATCCTATTTTCTTTTTATTCATAGGAAATAAAATTCGTCTGTACACCTCTGTATTATATACCGGAAATTATCCTTTATTCTAAAGTATTAATATTCAGTAAAAATCTGCTCTAAAATACTTTATCGCTAAATGGCTGATGCAATAATTTCGATTATTTCTCTGTAAAAATCTACGTAAAGTTCTCATCTCTGCAAAGTAAAAAAATTAGAATTTCATTCCGTGCTGATAATTTTCTCATAAACATAGCATTCGGTGCATTTATTGAAGTCTTCCACTTCTGAGAAGTGATCGCTTTAAAAAAAAAAACGTTGATTTCGAGCTGGCTCGATCCGGGCCATGTAATGAATGAGCTAGCAAGCAAGCAAGTTATGATAACTTTGAAAGGAAATCTTATGTTTTCATCACTTCTTAATACTTGAGAACGTCACTACATCACGAAATTATAAGTAATGTTTGATAAACCATGAAAATTTAGAGAATTACTAACCTTTTATTATAAGTGTAATCCCAGAAATGGATCCTAGAAGAGCTTTCTCGCAGTGAGTGAGGTCTGACGTTCCAACAGGATATGAGCGGGTGGAAGTGAGTCAGCATCACAAGTGCACGCGGAGTAAGTCACGTGAGTCCCACTTGTTTACCTCCTCGCTTGCTAGAGATAAGACTCAGACGACACATATATTTCATTTAAAAATTTATTGATTTCAAAGTATTAGGTGAAACAATGACAATGCGTGCACATGTAATGATTTCCATTGGTTTACAATTTTATACATTTAACAATGATGCTTTTTCACATTGATTATACTTTACAGCCTGCTTACAAAAAAAAATGCAGGTTAACAGCGGAAATGGTTTTTACATACAGCTATCTACATATAATAATAACATGTATTATTTTTACATATATAGGGGGTTATATGCACACATCTGGATAAAATTATCATAGTTTTTATACATAAATAACTCAAGCATATTAAAAATCACAGTGAAATATTAGTTTTTTCTGCTATGTTATTTTTTTAATGTTTTGTAGTGACCGTACGAAAGGGTGTCATAACCATTTTCTAAAATATATCTTTTATCGTCAAATGGTGACAAACCAAGCTTTACACCTTTCACTGTATGAAGATGGTGGCTGCTACTTTGAATCCTTGTCAAATCTACTCGACAAGGTGATTTGTTTATTAAGCAGTCTCTGTAATCCTTGTGACGAAGGGTTCTTTTTACGATGTATTTGGGGACTCCTTTCCCCGTCTTCTTCTCCTCATGTAAACTCTGAAGGGAATACATTTTAGAACGAAGCCCTGCAAATTGTTTGATAGGTACTCCCGAAAGTTCATCTTTCATTTTACCTAGTACCTTTTTATTATGTGTACTATGCAAAACATGATCAATGTGATAGTCGGACGTGTCAAAATGATCTATATCGTCTTTCATATCAGCATACACGTCCTCGGTTTGAAGCTCGTAGCACAGTGAATCTGTATCAGTAAACAATAATTTAGCTTTTTCTCCATATTTCGGACTAATATAGTCATAATGAAAGCTATACATCAATAGTTTACTAATATCTAGAATACTGAAACCAGCATAAATAGGCCTGTTGAGTTTCAATTTAGTTAGCTTTGATTGCACACATGCAAGGTCGTTGTCAAAAACACGAAAAGCGTGAAAAGCAGGGGATGCTACGAGCTTACATACTCTCTTCGGGCTCTGAGTCAATTCAATTTTCACTCGATTTCTCAAATTTTCCATCGTTTTTCCAAACACAGCATTATTCATCAGTTTGAAGAAGTCCTTCTCGAAGTCGTTTCTAGCTTTCTTCCGCTGATCTGTATTAAATTCTATATATGGTTTTAGCCAGCAAGACTGATTAAATTCTAAAACGCGATGTATGTTCTTCAGCTGCATACCGAAGGTTAAATATTGTTTGAGATTTCGATAATGAAGGACATATTTTTCCTTAGAATTTAGATTTGGGGCTAATTTCACGACTGATTGGTTTGTATTTATTCCAAGGCTTTGGGCAACCTCTTGACAATATGGGGATAGCATGCTGCTGGTAATCTGAAGTTTCTCAGGGGCTAGTGGATAATCATTATGCTTGTCGTGTAGAGAAACTGGATAATCTAAATCAACTTCCAATATGTATCCTTTATTCACATCGTCAGCAATTGTCGTAATATTTAGATCTGCTATTTCTTCTTTATTAAGCCATCGAAAATCGCTTTGAGGGAGGCATTGTGACATTGCCCATCCATAAAGATTGTTGGCATCATAGTACATAATGTATTTAGAGGGTAACTGAGGATCATAGGTGTCCAAATACTTGTTGTTTGCTGTACTAAGACGATTGCATATCACAGAAATTCCCCCTCGTATGCCTTTTTCCAGGAAAAGGTACATTGTAGGGTAAGTTATCAACTCAAGATTTACATTTGTCATTTTTAAGCATGCTTGCCAGGCTAATCCAGGAGCTGTGTAAACATGGCAGGGATCGATTTCATAGTATCTGATGCATAGTTTTCTGAAACTTTCGGAAACATCAGCTAAGAGGAGCACGTCTGTCTTCAGGTACAAGTCATGATACTGGCCTAGATTTTTTATGTTGAATGTATTCCATCCTCTTATTGCATGGGTGTAGTCTTCTTCCCCTAGTGCTTCTTCTGTGAGTTGGTTGTAAAATGCTTCACGTGGTGGTAATACTATTTGTTCAAACTTTTCACTGTTGTCAATATAATCATAGGGGTAAACTCCTTTTCTCAAAACCAGGTGTAACCGTTCAGTTTCAACATGTTCCTTTAAAATATGGAACTCATCTGGTGATAAATTATTTACTAGCTTCTCAAGGGATGTGCTTAAAAACTGATAGGAGTCTATAAAATGTAATGTCCCTAAGGAGAAGGTTATGTATGTTTCCATGTTATTGGGAATGCAATTAATCTTCTTATTTTTGATTCTGCCGATTCCCTGCATATCATATCCCTTTAGGTTGTGAAAGATAACTGGAATCCTATTGGTTAACTTAAAGTTCAGATTACAGGAATTATGGGCAGCTCCTCGGAATTTACCTGTTATATGATCGTGATCTCTCACACGATCTGCTCCTAGGGCATGCTTACAAATATGACAGTCAGTAGCGTTGTGAAATGATTCCTCTTCATGATTCGAGAGCTGCATTGGCTTTATCATCGACAGTAAATTTTTAATGTTTTCTTCTTCTTTAAGCAGACATTCTAAAAATTCTTCTACTACATTAGGACCTCTATAAACTACTGGAGGCTTATAGCTGCAGCCATCATGTCCAACAACAAGATATGCAAATCCACAGGGTTCATGATTTGCCGTGATAGTGGTGTGAGATTTTTCAGCGTTAGGCATACAAGTGTCCACTTTCACTAGGAATGATTCAAAGTCGGCATAAATCACGTATGGAACGAGCTGCTGAAACTTAAAATTTGTGAATTTCAACCATTTCTCTTCTTCAGTTGGGAGTTCTACTCTCTGAGGTCCATGTTCTCGACAATAGGGAACATGATCCTTCAAGAGGGATTCATTTGCGAAACGGTGAAGGTAGTAATCACAGTAGAAACGTACGCCGTTATGTTTGGTGAGAGGACTGAGAAGTCTACTCATATTCTTAATGGAGCAATAATGATGCTTTTCATCATCCGATAACAGAAGGAGATTTGCATGCGCTTTAAATCTGAATGGTGTGATGTAGAGTGGGAACACCTCTTTCTCATATCCAAAAACATTAACAGAAATATTGTTCATTTTTTCGAATTTAGATATTTGATTTATTGTAACAGGGAAAATTAAGCCCGATGTGTTTAATTTGTCTTCTAAATGTATATAGTTGTTAAGGCGCTGCGGATTATCTGTGGCAGGATACAAAGAGGCTAAAACAGACCAGACAAAACATTTTTGGTCAGAATTACATACATTGACAATAGCGTGTTTTAGCAGTAATTATCTTGGAGTAGGGATATAACTAGATCCTGCAAGAGGGATATATTTTCCAATGTTCATTTCAGCGTGGAGTACGGCATCCAGTGTCTATCCACTATGTGCTCCTTCAAATTCTTCAAATGAGGTCTTAATTTTCTTATACGCTGAATCCAATTCTCTGTTTAGGGATGATGTAGGTAGGCTTGTGACACAGTTACTTCGGAAAAACGGGGTACAGTGTTCAAAGGTAGAAGGGGAAACTTTTCGCCTGAATCGCACTTGCACGACAAGGTACCATTTAATGCTACCTTTCGAGGTCAATTCTTCTTTCAGATGAGTTAGGAGTGACTCCCGCGAGGATTCGAGGAAAAAGGTGAGGTCAACTGATGTTTCTTCCGTTGCCGTCAGTTTATGTGTTGATAGGGTCCTTTTCATTTCTTCTGTAAACTGACAGGGGTCTTCAGGGTCTGGTTTTTGCTTCTTCTGCGGAATCCTTTCATCTTCAGAACGTTTTCGCTTATTATTGTGGGGCTTTCTTTGATGGCGCAAAAGACTGTCTTTTCGCCCAAACTCCATTGCACATTCTTCACATTTGTAGGTTTTCCTGGAGGTGTGGGATAACTCATGACGTCGGACATCATCTCTCCTTGAGAATGTCGATTCGCACTCAGAGCACTTAAACAGGCTATTTCCATCGTGATTTCTCATATGACGAATCAGATTTGTCTTGAGTGTGAAAGCCTTCTCACATATATCACATGGATACATTATGTAGCAGAGTTGTCAAATAGCTGATACTACACGAGGACGTCGAGAACTATCACTATTGCCGTTGGAAAAATCACGGAGAAGCAGCAGCAGAGAGCCGTCACTGTCAATGTCTGACAACAGAATGAGGAATCTGACCGATGGATGTCATATTTATACTAGAAGAATGACTATCCCGCAGAAACTGGAATAAAAGACTGACCTGCAGAAACGAAAAGAAACAATGCTATTGGGTAAAAATACTTTAAAAGGTAGAACTGCTAATCGGTGACGTCAGATTCCAAAATGGTGGAATTGAAAAAAAAAAATCGGACTTTGTGGAAACCAAGATGGACGTCGGTGGAAATTACTAATGGATTATCTGCAATTTAACTGAATAATATAATTTCAGATTATTACATCACTGGAGGGAGGTATTCTTTTTGACATTGCATGACTAATGTGATTGATAATCATCCGCCACCAGCTTAAAACACATGGGTGGCGGATCCCATAGGATTAACATTGATCCGCCACTGTTCCAGAACTCTCCTTTACTCACTACTGCAGTTGCTGTACACACAAACAAGTTTACAAACACCGACATCAGTGAAAGTCCGTCAGGGACCCCTATTTATCTTATTTTTGCTTTATTTGAATGTTCTTAGGATGGAAATCACAAATTTGCGACTCGCGGGAGTAAAAGTAATCATCCATTTTAATTCCATAAATCGCAAATTTGTGATTTTCCATTTCCAATAAACATTGTTATTGGAAGCAATTAAAATTCTCTTAAGTACATTTTAAGAAATAAAACAACGGTGGGGATTAAAAATAAATTTGAAAGGTACTGTAGAAGTCCGATTGAAAAATGATGATCAAAGTTAAAATCAAGGATTCTAAAGAGAGTAGAAGGAGCTAGGCATAAACTGGAAGGAGAGCTGTGTACCAATCCCTACTGATGATGCACAGAACCGGCCAGGTCTAGCACCTAATGACCGACCCCGCCTTCTCGTGTTGCAGGCCGTTAGTACCTTTCAAAAGATATATTCTCTTTTGGAAGGAAACAGAAGGGGAGGGCTGCCATTCAGTATAGCCTACTGATCTGGTCATCTATGGCCACTTTTTTCTTTTTTTTGCAACCCTGCTGAGGAGTGGTCAACTTCACAGGTTCCTGGTGTTGACCATTTATAACTACTAGACTGGACTTGTTTATGTATTTGAGCTTGATTATGGATTCTGGACTTGCTGCACTGGTGGGCCTCTGTAGAGGGAGAATCTGCCGCTGTGTTTTCTGTTTGATTCTGGGTTGCCAGCCCTAAGTGAACAGAGGCATGGGATACCTTATACCAGCTGATGGATAATCCTAATCAGAGGCCATCGCAGGTACCTGAACCTTGCTTCGTTAGTTGGGCATCGTCAAGCCTAAACTGGAGTAATGTGTCTTAGGCAGGCCATATTGCTCTTGAAAAAGTCCACTTGAAAAGTTGGTGCCTGAAGTTCCTACCAGCATCGGTGACTTCAGCATTTATCGGAGGAGGAACAGGCCTTTGCCCCATGCCTGCGATCAGGGGACTGTTTGATATTGTTGGCCCTCCCAATCTCAATAAACATAATTATCTTTAAAAATCCTGCTAATCATTTTCTCTCTGCAGGAACGTGGAATGTGAGGACATTACATAGAAATCATTCTCTTGATGTCCTGACGCAGGAATTCCAGTGCTATAACCTAGATATTCTAGGCTTGCAAGAAACCAGATGGACAGGTAAAGGTGAGATACTTAAAAATAACTTTAAATTTCTCTTTACATGGAGGAGGGGATAGCTAGCATCACCAAGGCGTGGTCTGCTGCTCAGCAGACATGCTAGTGATGCTCTTCTACGATATGAGTGCATGAATGAAAGGTTTCTTACAGCAAAATTTGAGACAAGCATTAAAGAATTGAATGTTCTATGCTGTTATTCCCCCACTGAGGATGCTGATGAGGATGAGAAGGATAGTTTTACAGACAACTTCAGTATATTTTGAATTCTGTCAAGAAAGGAGATATTACCCTTGTTCTAGGTGACTTCAATGCCGAAGTTGGTACTGATTCTAACCTTTGGGGAGGGGTGATAGGCGCTTTTGGTATTGGTAGCTGCAATGACAATGGTAAACATCTGCTACAAGTAAGTAAACTGAATGGTTTCAGAATAACTAACACATATTACAAACACCACGACATACTTAAATACACATGGGTTTCCCTGTTGGGTTGCATAAGAATATGATTGATTACGTATTAATTAACAGCAAATTAGCTAGTTCTGTTAAGAATTCCAGGTCATATAGGGGAGCTTAAATTGGATCTGACCATTACCTTGTTAAAAGTGTCTTGCAACTTAAACTTAAAAAGTGTTGTGCTAAAGTTTAAAAATTTACCTTTAATAATGTAGCTCTGAGAGACACTGTTATAGCTAAAGCTTACCATGATATTTTACTTAGTCGATATGACAGTTATGGTTTGCTTACTACTGAAGTTGAGGAAGAATGGGGCCGTTTTAAACATGCTTTTTTGGAAACTAACAGTACTCTTTTAGGAAAAAAGCAGCAGAGGAGGCAGAATTATTTGAGTGATAAGGCACTTGAGCTTATTTCAGAAAAAAGGAACTGCAGAAATGTCCTTAATCAGTACCCTACAAGTCCTAATAGAAAGCATTACAGAGAGCTTAATAAACGTGCAAAGGATCAGTTTGCTAGGGATAAGAATATTTTGGCTTGATGGCTTGGCTGACAAAGCTGAAGAAGCAGTTAGGCAGCACAACAGCAGAGAGCTGTACCAGATAGTTAATGTTTTATGTGGTAGAAAACAGACAGGCATACAAGGAATGAAGGATAAACAAGGTAAGGTTATAGAAAGGGAGGATTCTGTCATGGCTAGGTGGCTGAGCATTTCAGTGATGTTCTAAACAATGTAGTTAGTTCTACTCCCATTGTTTGCAATGCTGATAGATGCATTGGTGGCTTTAATGTTATCCCTATAACACAGTCTGAAGTTATTTTGGCTATTTCTAAACTTAGACTACATAAATCCCCAGGGGTAGATGAAATTACTACTGAAATGCTTAGAGCTCGGAATGTTTCAGTTACCACTTGCATGACTGAAATTTTGAATACCTTTTATGAGAAAGGCAAGGTTTCTAAGGATTTTACCAGAGTTATTGTTATCCCTATTTTGAAAAAAAGGTGATCGCAGTTCATGTGATAACTATAGGGGTATCAGCCTACTCTCTGTTCCAGGTAAAATTCTTTCCATGATTGTGCTTAATAGAATTAAGAATCTGGTTGACAATCAATTGTGTGAATGGCAATGGGGATTCAGAAGTGGTAGGGGATGTGTGGATCACATATTTTTCTTTAGGCAGATTCTTGAGAAATGTTTAGAGTTTCAGAAACCTTTGGTTGCTACCTCGGTTGATTTCAAAAAGGCTTTCGACTCTGTTGATCGTCAAAATTTGTGGTTGATTGTGAAATCATATGGTATACCAGACAAGTTAGTTAACATAATGAAAGCTCTCTATAATAAACTGAGTCGTGGGTGACAGTTGGTAAGGCTTGTAGTAATTGGTGAAGAATTACTTCCGGTGTTCGACAAGGGTGCATTTTGTCTCCTTTTCTCTTTAGCTTGGTTATTGATTATGTTATGCGAAATTCACTTCAAGGGAAAGATTTTGGCCTTAAATTGGCTGGAGATACGAAGATTTCTGATATAGATTATGCTGATGATTTAGCCCCTTTGGCAAATGATATTGATGAGATGAACTCTTTCATTCAAGCTACTGATGAGACTGGCAGTAGAGTAGGTTTGGTTATAAACAGAGAGAAAACTAAAGTAATGAAAATTGGTCAGGCAGGCTGTGATTCAGTTCATCTGAATGGTTGCAGTTTTGAGCAGGTGTCACAGTTTAATTACCTTGGGAGCTATGTAACAGATACTGGTGATGTGCGGCATGATTTTAAATGACGAATAGGGATTGCTGCCGGGACTTTTTAGAATCTATGGAGATTGTGGAGAAATAGGCGTATACACCTAAAGACTAAAATTAGACTGTATAATAGTTTGGTTCATTCTACGGTTTGTTATAGCAGTGAAGCTTGGACGCTGTGTAAACAAGATAACATGAAACTAGATGATTTTGATTATAGATGCTTACGTAGTATCTTGGGTATTAGGTGGTTTAACTTTGTAACTAATGATGAGGTTGGGAAAAGGAGTCTGCAACCTCCTTTTAGCAGCATATTTTGCAGAGAGAGATTCCGCTGGTTTGGCCATGTTGCCCGTATGGATTTTTGTAGACTGGCGAATAGGAGTAGTAGTAGCATAAGTGAGAGTTCTGGGCCAGTAAATCGGGCCAAAGAATTCTGTGAAAATCCATGGGAATAGTTATGGAGGATGAGGGAAAAAAGTAGGTTTCTTGTGGTTTTTTGTGAAAATACGTGTGAAAATTAGAAAAAACGGGGGTATTTTTTAGGATGTGAAAAACTAATTTAAGCTTTTTTAAAGATGAGGTTTAAACTAATTTGTGAATTAGTTTAAATGGGAGTGGATGACTGGAGAAGAGTGGTGGAGAAGAGTGGTTCAGTGGGTGAGTGGGGACGAGTGGCTCAGTAGATGGTTGGAGAATAGTGTGTTTGACTGGAGAAGAGTGGTGGAGAAGAGTGGGTCAGTGATTGACTGGAGAAGAGTGGCTCAGTGGGTGAGTGGAAAAGAGTGGCAGAGTAGTAGCATAAATGAGAGTTCTGGGACAATGTTGAAGTATAGGGAATCCCATGTTAACCTATGGGAGACTTTTTTGAAGATGAGGTTTAAACTAATTTGTGTGTGGTTTTTTTGTGAGAGATGTGTGCAGTGATTGACTGGAGAAGAGTGGCACAGTGGGTGACTGGAGAAGAGTGGGTTAGTTGGTTGATTGGAGAAGAGTGGGTCAGTAGATGGCTGGAGAAGAATGGGTTTGACTGGAGAAGAGTGGTAGAGAAGAGTGGTTTAGTGGATGAGTGGGGGAAGAGTAGCAGAGTAGTAGTGTTGTGTACCCCACCAGCTCTGGGAGATGGGGTGGCTGCAACTAGGGGAGAAATCAGCATATAATTTCAATTTCCCAAAACACGTGGATGGTTGCGTTGTGTATTTTATTTTTAACTACTCTGCCGATATAACTCAGGTTTTTCCTTCCTTTGCTCATTTAACCAAAGTGCGTTCATTAGGCGGCCAATGCCTGTTGCCGGAAATCTTCCCCCCGTGTGGATATGTAACTTAACAAAACATAGGGGTTACAAGCAAACATTTGGCCGCCGCCGCCGCCACTACCACCACCACCACCACCACCAGCTGCAGCAGCCATGGGCTACGGAGGTCCAACCATCTGGATTCAAAAGCATCTAGTTTCCTGTTATCTTGTTTACAAAGTGTCCACGTATCACTACCATAACTAACCCTAGAAAGAACCAAACTCTTATACAGTCTAATTTTAGTCTTTAGGTGCATAAGCCTATTTCTCCACACTCTCCATAGATTCTTAAAAGTCCCGGCAGCAATCCCTATTCGTCTGTTAATCTCATGCCGCACATCACCATTATCTGTTACAGAGCTCCCAAGATAATTAAACTGTGACACCTGCTTAAGACTGCAACCATTCAGATTAACTGAATCACAGCCTGCCTGACCAATTTTCATCACTTTAGTTCTCTCTCTGTGTATAACCAAACCTACTCTACTACCAGTCTCATCAACAGCTCGAATGAAAGACTCATCAACATCATTTGCAAAGGGGCTAAATCATCAGCATAATCTAAATCAGAAATTTTTTTATCTCCAGCCCATTTAAGGCCAAAATCTTTCCCTCGAAGTGAATTTCGCATAACATAATCAACAACCAAACTAAAGAGAAAAGGAGACAAAATGCACCCTTGTCGAACACCAGACATAATGCTAAACCAATTGCTATAAGACTTACCAACTGTCACCCATGACTCAGTGTTATTATAGACAGCTTTCATTATGTTAACTAACTTGTCCGGTATACCATATGATCTCACAATCAACCACAAATTATGACGATCAACAGAGTCGAAAGCCTTTTTGAAATCAACAAAGCTAGCAACCAAAGGATTCTGAAACTCTAAACATTTCTCAAGAATCTGCCTAAGTGAAATTATCTGATCCACATATCCCCTACAACTTCTGAATCCACATTGCTCATCATGCAATTGACTGTCAACCAGATTCTTAATTCTATTAAGCACAATCATGGAAAGAACTTTACCTGGAACAGAGAGTGGGCTGATACCCCTATAGTTATCATAAGAACTGCGATCACCTTTTTTGAAAATAGGAATAACAATAGCTCTGGTAAAATTATTAGGAACCATGCCTTTATCATAAAAAATATTCAGAATTTCAGTCATCCAACTGGTAACCGAAACATTCCCAGCTCTAAGCATTTCGGTAGTAATTTCATCTACCCCTGGGGATTTATGTAATTTAAGTTTAGAAACAGCCAATATAACTTCAGATTGTGTTATAGGGCCAACATTAAAGCCACCAATGCATCCATCATCACTGCAAACAATGGGAGCAGAACCAACTACATTGTTTAGAACATCACTGAAATGCTCAGCCCACCTAGCCATGACAGAATCCTCCCCTTCTATAACCTTACCTTGTTTATCCTTCAATCTTTGTAAGCCTGTCCGTTTTCTACCACATAAAACATTAACTGTCTGGTACAGCTCTCTGCTGTTGTGCTGTCTAACTGCTTCCTCGGCTCTGTCAGCCAAACCATCAAGCCAAAGATTCTTATCAGCAGCTAACTGATCTTTTACACGTTTATTATGTTCTCTGTAATGCTTTCTGTTAGGAGTAGTAGGGTATTGATTAAAGACATTCCTGCAGTTCTTTCTTTCCGAAATAAGCTCAAGTGCCTCATCACTCAGATAATTCTGTCTCTTCTGCTCGTTTTTTAATAAAAGAGTACTGTTAGTGTCCAAAAAAGCCTGTTTAAAATGATCCCATTCTTCCTCAACTTCAGTAGTAAGCAAACCATGACTGTCATAATGACTAAGTAACCTATTATGGTAAGCTTTGGCTATAACTGGATCTTTCAGAGCTTCAGTATTAAAAGTAAATTTTTTAACCCTAGCACAACACTTTTTAAGTTTAAGTTGCAACACACTTTTAAGAAGGTAATGGTCAGATCCAATTTCAGCTCCCCTATATGCCCTGGTATTCCTAACAGAACTAGCCCATTTGCTGTTAATTAATACGTAATCAATCATATTCTTATGCAGCCCATCAGGTGAAACCCATGTGTACTTATGTATGTCGCGGTGTTTGTAATAAATGTTAGTTATATTCTGAATCCATTGAGTTTACTTACCTGTAGGAGACGTTGCCCATTGCCATTGCAGCTACCAATACGAAAACGGCATATCACCCCTCCCCAATGGTCAGAGTCAGTACCAACTTTGGCATTGAAGTCACCAAGAACAAGGGTAATATCTCCTTTCTTGACAGAATTCAAAATATCTTGAAGTTGTTCATAAAACCTATCCTTCTCATCCTCATCGGCATCCTCAGTGGGGGCATAACAGCAGATAACATTCAAGTCTTTAACGCTTGTCTGAAATTTTGCTGTAAGAAACCTTTCAGTAATGCACTCATATTCTAGAAGAGCATCGTTAGCGTGTCTGCTGAGAAGCAGACCCACGCCTTGGTGATGCATATTGTCCTCCCTCCCTGAAAAGAGAAATTTAAGATTATTTTTAAGAATCTAACCTGGTCATATAGGGGAGCTTAAATTGGATCTGACCATTACCTTGTTAAAAGTGTCTTGCAACTTAAACTTAAAAAGTGTTGTGCTAAAGTTAAAAAAATTATCATTAACACTGAAGCTCTAAAAGACCCACTTATAGCTAAAGCTTACCATGATAGGTTACTTAGTTATTATGACAGTCATGGTTTGCTTACTACTGAAGTTGAGGAAGAATGGGACCATTTTGAAAAGACTGTTTTGGAAACTTAATAGTACTCTTTTAGGAAAAACGGAACAGAGGAGGCAGAATTATTTGAGTGATAAGGCACTTGAGCTTATTTCAGAAAGAAGGAACTGCAGGATTGTCCTTAACCAGTACCCTACATGTTCTAATAGAAAGCATTTCAGAGAGCTTAATAAACATGTAAAGGATCAGTCAGCTACTGATAAGAAACTTTGCCTTGATGGCTTGGCTGACAAAGCTGAAGAAGTAGTTAGGCATCACAACAGCAAAGAGCTATACCAGATAGTTAATGTTTTATGTGGTAGAAAACGGACAGGCATACAAGGATTGAAGGTTGGGTTCATAACATAATCATCATCAATCACTTAGGCGGTTCGGTTGTTTTACCTCTGAGCGGCACATTTTTTGCACACAATGGGCTAAATGGACAGGTCACATGGACCCCGAAGACTCAGAGGAGGTTGGGGGAGGGAACCCACTTGATCAGCTGTTGGGAGACAGATGGTTGCCTCCCGTCAAGGCCATCCAGTGTGTTCTTTAACGTGCACAGGGTATGGCTCTTCTGCACACGGGGCCGGCTATTCAGGTCCCATCCGACGGACATCGATTTTTCCAAGCCCGTTGGTGTCCCCTACTGACCGTGGGCAGCGTGGGGGAATTTTGCGGAGATAAATCTGAACGAGATATAACTGACTAAATTACTGCAAACATTACACAATATACCCTTTATATTTCAACACATAAGAAATTTTTCTATTATTTAGTATTACGAAATTCAGCACATCATCAACAAATATCACATCGAGTTTTTATTGCTCTGCATAGTCAACAGATGGCAGCAGGTACTTACATCATTAATAATAAAAATGTAATTCGTGATTAGAAGAAACTGCAGTCATGAATATATTCCAGTGAGCACAACACTAGAACGTGGAGTGACATATATTTTCACCAAAGGATTAAGGTCGGAATTTACCTCTTATTAAATTTTTAGAAATCATCGAAATTTTTCCAATTAACATTACAGATTGCCGTGATTGGAAAATGCATTCCCGAAAGTCACAAAATGCTTATTGAATTAATGTAACAATGTATTCAAAAGTCATAGCCTGAAGTTAATTTCGGAAATATTAAAATTTACATTGTTTTATTGAAAAACTCCTTGAAATATATACATTTGTCAGTCCAAAGACTTGAAGATCTCGCAAGTGCAAAACACATATGAACACAATTCCAGTTTGCCTGCATGTAGATATTTTTGTATATCTATGGCAAATGGTTCCATGCTAAAATGATGGCATTTAGCACCAAAACAGCGTCTTCCATGTAAAGCAGTTGCCGTACATGCAAACAAGTTTACAAATACCGATATCATCGAAATTCCGACAGGCAGCGCTATTTATCTTATTTTTGATTTTATTTGTATGTTCTTAGAATGGAAATCACAAATTCGCGAATTACGGGAGTAACAGTAAACAACATATTACACTTCCATAAATCACGAATTTGTGATTTCCATTTCCAATAAACATTGTTATTCCAAGCAATTGAAATTTCCTTAAATAAATTTTAACAAATAAAAAAAAGGTGGTTGAATTAAAAAGTAATTTTGAATGGAACTATATAAGTCTGATTGATAAATAAAAATCTAAGTTAAATGATTTTCATTTTGAATAACACCATATATAAAATATTTAATTAGAGAGTAAGGGAGTCTAAAGAGAGTAGCTGGATTCATGGATGAAAAGGATGTCTTACATCCACGTATGAACAGTACGTTAACAAAGAACCGTTTTATGCCCCTTGAAGTTGATGATGACATTGAAAATCTCACTGAAATGACAGATAGCGAACACAAAATTTCGATTGAAATGAAAATACAAAAAGAAGTGATAATAAGAAAATATAGTTCATGCTTCATATTTTATTGAGGAGAAGTGAAGGATGGATAAATTTTCATAAAATGCTTCTATTAGACATTCAATTTAGAATCTATAAAATGAACTTATTGATCTGGGCTTTCAAATCTCCCAAGTATCCAACTAAGGATTTTTAAAGTTAAGAACCTACTAACTATATTTCTTGTGGAGTTTCTTAAAAATGAAGGCAGCAATGAAATTTGTAATATCACAGATCTTTTCTAGCTCTAGGAAGAGACCTGGAACTGCCCATTGCGATTGTTGCAGTGCCCAATGCCAGCGCATCGTCTCTTCAGAATAAAATTACCAGAGCTGTTGTAAACACCTATTTCATAACAAATACCAATATTGACGAAAGTTTGGAAATATATCGCACAAATACACACAATAAGAATATTTCACTGTCTTTTTAAGGATATTCGGAGAAATCCAAATGATATAATTTGACATATTACAGAATATGATCATACTTTTAAATCCAAAGTATTTTCATTTTAAAAAATATATGATGACCATCTTCAGAAGGAACATTGAGAATTAATCAGAAATTTTCCATCACTTCGATAAGATTATCTGGAAGACAAAATATTCTGCTATTTCCTACCAATCACGGCTCACCCTACTTTGGTTGAAGTAGGGTTAGTCATCAATCACACATCAAGGCTCACCCTATTGTGTATCTACAGTAAGGGTTCTCAACGTGGGGTAGGTGGTAAATTTTTTTGGGTATGCCGCGAGATATCAAAAGTCGCTAGATCTAGTAAGAAAGAAAAAAATGAACATTGTTATGCCATAACTATAGTTTGGTATATCTGTAAAAGGGGAATGTCAGTACATACACATTTCGAGGGGTACGTGAAACATTTAATTTTGAGAACCAGTCACCTACAGTGATCACATCACCTATGCCTTGAAGGACTATAATTTAAATGAAGGAGATTATAGGTGAAGTCAGTGGTGCTCCGAGAAAGTGAACTTTACGTTATACGAAATGCTTATACACTGTTTAGTCCTTAATATCGATTTAGTTTGCTACTCTATGGAGGTCAATTGCTAAAAATAAAAATTTCAAAAGAGATGATAGATGCAGTGTCAAAACTCGTTAAATAGGGGATTTTTTTCATTTATGATGTTTAACTCACGCCATCTAGTGGATAAGAGTGGTTCTGAAAGGTAATTTAAAAATACCTGTTTAGCAGGAGTTATACGGGAAAACTATGAAGTATTACAAGGACCTTAATTGTTTATCCATTACAATAATTTTTTATTATATTAATGTATTTCAAATTAATTTTTTTGAAGAATTAAAATTTCTAGATAAAGGCATCACAAAATATCTTCAAATACAGAGGAGTAGATGGGAAAATAGTTTTAAAACATGGTGTAATATCAGACATGAAAAACAAATGTAAAAATTATTTCAAAATACACTGGAAAGACAGTGAGAATCGGTTTCAAAATCCTAATATACATGAAAAGGATGGCTGAATCACCTCGAACACTTTCACAGTACAATAAAAGCAATAGCAGAATAACTATAAAAATCAATGACGTGCACAGGAATTGATAACAAAATATGTTCAAAAATGCACTGCAATGGGAAACAGAACAGCTAAAGATCACAAAATGCACCGAAATGACAACAGATTTCCTTCAAAAACTAAATTATAGCGAAAAGATGCTGGAAAAATTCAGAAAAAGTTATAAACACGCAATTGAGTTAGTTAAGATGACATTTCTGAAAATAATAATATTTATCACTAGAAAATACTGTTGAAATAGAGCAGAAATATTATTCTGAAATTACTCGAACTTAGGTTTTTTCCTCCTCCCCTAAATTTTTCCTTTCTTTTACATTTACTTTGTTCAAAAGAGTATATCTGTTGCTTTACTTTGAAACGGAATAAGGGATTAACACAGAACTTTACCAATATACCGAGATATAACTAACTTCCTGCATACATTACATAATATACCCTTTATATTTCAACACATGATAAGAAATTTCTCTATTATTTAGTGTTACGAAATTCAGCACATCTTCAACAAATATCACATCGAGTTTTTACTGCTCTGCATAGTCAACAGATGGCAGCAGGTAATTTCATCATTAAAAATAAAAAGCAAATTCGTGATCAGAAGAAACTGCAGTGATGAATATATTCCAGTGAGTACAATACTAGAACGTGGATTACATATATTTTCGCCAAAGGATTAAGGTCGGAATTACATCTTATTAAATTTTTAGAAATCTTCGAAATTTTTCCAAATAACATTAGAGATTGCTGTGATTATAAAATGCATTCCTGAAAGTCACAATATGCTCATTGAATTAATGTAACAATGTATTCAAAAGTCATAGCTTTAAGTTAGTTTATGAAATATTAAAATTAACATTGTTTTATTGAAAAACTCGTTGAAACATATACATTTGTCAGTCCAAAAGACGGGAAGATCTCGCAAATGCAAAAAATATATCAACAGAATTCCAGTTTGCCTGCATGTACATATATTTGTATATCTATGGCAAATTGATCTACGCTAAAATGATGGCATTCAGCACCCAAACAGCGTCTTCCATTAAAAGCAGTTGCCGTACACGCCAAGAAGTTTATAAATACCGACATCAGCGAAATTCCGACAGGCAGCGCTATTTATCTTATTTTTGATTTATTTGGATGTTCTTAGAATGGAAATCACAAATGCGCGAATTACGGGAGTAAAACTAATTGTTACATTTTACTTCCATAAACACGAATTTGTGATTTCCATTACCAATAAACATTGTTATTGGTAGCATTTGAATTTTTATTAAATGAAATTTAACAATAAAAAAAAGGTAGTTGAATTTAAAATAATATTAAAGAGTTCTATAAAATCTGATTCAAAGAAGAAAAACTAAGTAAAATGATTTTCATTCTGAATAACACAAATATGAAATATTTAAATAGATTCTTGGATGCAAATGATCTCTTACATCCACAGAAAAACCCAGTACATTAACAAAGAACCGTTTTATACCCTTTGAAGTTGATGATGATTTTGATAATCCCACTGAAATGATTTATAGCGAACATAAATTTTCGATTGAAATGAAAATAGAAAAAGGAGTGATAATAAGAAAAAACAATTTATCCCACTTTTCTTCTTGAGGAAAGAACAAGGATGGATAATCTTTCAAAAATTGCTTCTATTTGATATTTAATTTAGAATCTATAAAATGAACTCATTGATCTGGGGTTTCGAATCTTCCAAGTATCCAACTAAGGACCGGTAAATATAAGAAACTACTATCGAAATGTCTTGTGGAACTTCCTAAAAATAAAACCAGCAACGAAATTTATAACATCACAGGTTTTTTCTAACTCAAAATTAAAGGAGAGAGCTGTAAAAAGAGACCTTGAACTGCCCATTGCGATTGTTGCAGTGCCCAGTGCCAGTGCATCGTCTATTCGAAATTAAATTACCAGAGCGGTTGTAAACACCTCCTGTTTCATAACAAATCCCAATATTGAAGAAAGTTTGGAAATAGATCATACAAATAAAGGGAAAAAGAATATTTCACAAATTTTTAACGATATTCGCACAAATCTAAATGATGTAATTTGAGATATTGCAGAATATTATCATACTGTTAATTCCAAAGTCAAAAGACCAAAGGAGATTTTTGTTGAAAAAAAAAAAAATTATCATCGTGAGAAGGAATATTGAGAATTAGTTAGAATTTTCCATTACTTCGAGAAGATGATCAGGACGACAAAAAATTCTACACTCTCCTGACAGCCAAGGTTCACCATATTGGGTTTCAGTAGATGTACTCATCAACAACACATCAAGTCTTACCCTACTGTGTATGTACAGCAGGGGTTCTCAAAGCGGGATAAGTGGAGATATTTTTTGGGTACGACGTAAGATCTCAAAAGTCGCTAGATCCAGTAACAAAGTAAAAAAAAAACCATTGTTGTGCCATAACTATTGTTTTATATATTTACAAAAGGAGAACGTCAATTACATACACATTTCCAGGGGGTACGTGAAGCATTTGATTTTGAGAACCACTCATCTGCATTGATTACATCATCTTTGCCTTGAAGGACTAGAAATTAGATGGATATTACAGGTTAATACACCTGGTGCTCTGACAAAGTGAACTTTACGATATACGAAATGCTTATAAGATGTTAAGTGTTTAACATCGATTTACTTTCCTATTCTCTGCAGCTCAATTGTTAAAAGATAGAACTTTCAAAAGATTATTACTCATGCAGAGCCAAAACTCGTTAAATAAGAAATTTTCTCAGTTATGAATGTTAACTAACGACATCTAGTGGATAAGAGTAATTCTAAAAGCTAAGTTAAACGTACCTCTTTAGTAGGAGTTATACGGGAAAATTGGTTTCACAATATTAGTGCCTACAAAAAAAATGAGTATTCATTATATTAATTTTTTATTTTATTTATGAATTTCGAACAATTTTTTTTTTGAAGAACTAAAATTCCTAGATAAATGCACCACAAAATCTCTTCCAATTCAGTGGGAGTAGATGGCAAACAAAGCTTTAAAACGTGATGTAATAGCAGAGCAAAGAACTGTAAAAATGACTTCAAAGTACACTGGAGAGACAGTGAGAATTACTTTCGAAACCCTAATATACATGAAATGGATGGCTGAATCTCCTCGACATCTTTCACAGCAAACTAGAAGCAGTAGCAGAGTAACTGTAAATCAATAAAGTGCACAGGAATTGATAACAGAATATGTTCAAAAATACAGTGTAACGGGAAACACAACAAGATAACATCATAAAATGTACTGTAATGACAACAGATGTCCGTCAAAAATTAATTATATCGAAACGGTGCTGGAAATCACTAGAAAATATTATAAAAATGCATTGAGATAGGTAAGAAGACATTTCTGAAATTACTAATATTTATCACTACAAAATACTGTTGAAATAGAGCAGAAAGTTTATCCTTAAAATACTCGAACTTAGGTTCTTTTCTCCTCCCCTAAATGGTTTCCTTGCTTACATGCTTTGTTCAAAACATGTATATGTTGCTTCACTTTGATAGGAATAGGGGGTTTGAAAGACCAAAACTTTCCTAATAAACGTAGATATAATAAATTAACTTGTTGTAAATATTATACAATATACCCTGTATAGCCATAAGAAATTCAGTTTTTTATTTCAACGCATGGTAAGAAATTTCTGTACTATTTAGTAGTGTGATATTCAGGTTATTTGCAGTAAATACCAGATCGAGTTTTCACTTTTCTGCAAAGTAAACAGAGGGTAGCATGTATTTTCATCATCAATAATAAAAAGTAAATTCGCGATTAGAATAAATTACAGTCATTAATATGTTCTAGTGAGCACAATACTGGAAAATGGATTGATATTTTTTTTGTCAAAGAATTTATGTAACAATTTACATTTTATTAAATTTTTCAAAATCTTCCAAATTTTTCCAAAGAAATTTAAAAATTTCCGCAACCGGAAAATACATTTCTGAAAGGGACAAAATGCTCATTGAATTAATTTAACAATGTATTCAAAATTACCATTGTATTAAAAATATTAAAATTAACATTTTGTATTCAAAACCTCTTTGAAATATAAACATTTTTGAGTCCACAAGACTTGAAGATCTCGTAATTGCAAAAAATATATCATCACAATTCCCGTCTGTCTGCACGTAGATATTTTTGTATATCTATGGGAAATTGCTCCATGCTAGAATGATGGCATTCAGTAACCAAACAGCGTCTTCCATGTAAAGCAGTTGCCGTACACGCCAACAAGTATACAAACACCGACATCAGCAAAATTCCGACAGGCAGCACTATTTATCTTATTTTTGATTTATTTGGATGTTCTTAGAATAGAAATTACAAATTCGCGAATTACGGGAGGTAAAAGTAATCATTGCATTTTTCTTCCATAACTCACGAATTTGTGATTTCCATATCCAATAAATATTGCTGTTGGAAGCATTTGAAATTTTCTTAAAAGAAATTTAACAAATAAAAAAACGGTAGTTGAATTTAAAAATAATATTTAATGTGCAATAAAAGTCTGATTGCAAGATGAAAATGTTAGTTAAATGAATTTCATTTTGAGTAAAAACCATATATGAAATATTTAAATAGAGTGTCAGGGAGTTTAAAGAGAGTAGC
Organism: Ryuthela nishihirai; assembly: GCA_038380435.1. Classification (NCBI taxonomy): domain Eukaryota; kingdom Metazoa; phylum Arthropoda; class Arachnida; order Araneae; family Heptathelidae; genus Ryuthela; species Ryuthela nishihirai. Next base: position 68,232,386 of record JAWZYU010000022.1, on the reverse strand, counting down.
AAGATTCTCGGATGTAAACGTTCTCTTACAACAACAGATGAACCCAGTACGATAACAAAGAACCATTTTATGCTGTTTGAAGTTGAAGATGATACTGAAAATCTCAACGAAATAACTGTTAGCGAACATCAAATTTCGATTGAAATGGAAATAGAAAAAGAACTGATAATAAGAAAAAACTATTTACCCTCTTATTTTCTTGAGGAAAAATGAAGGACGGATAAACTTTCATAAATTGCTTCTATTAGATATTCAATTTAAAATCTATAAAATGAACTCATTGATCTGGGGTTCCAAAACTCCCAACTATCTAACTAAGGACTGGTTAATATAAGAAACTACTATCGATATTTCTTGTGGAATTTTTTAAAATAAAACCAGCAAGAAAAGTTATATCACTGGTCTTTTCTAACATAAAATTAAAGTTGAGAGCTGTAAAAAGAGACATAGGACTGCTCATTGCGATTGTTGCAGTGCCCAGTGCCAGTGCATCATCTATTGGAAAGTAAATTACCAGAGCGGTTGAAACACCTCCTGGTTCATAACAAATACCAATATTGATGAAAGTTTTGAAATAGATCATACAAATAAAGAGAATCATAATATTTCACTAATTTTTAACGATATTCGCACAAATCTAAATGATGTAATTTGACATATTGCAGAATATGATCATACTGTTGAATCCAAAGTCAAAAGACCAAAGCAGATCTTTCTTAAAAAAGAAAAAAATAATGACCATTCTGAGAAGGAATACTGAGAATTAGTCAGTATTTTTCCATTACTTCAAGAAGATAATCACGAAGACACAATATTCTGCTCTCTCCAGCCAATCTAGGCTCACCCTACTGTGGATGAAGTAGGTGTAGTCAACAATTACACATCAAGTCTCACCCTACTGGGGGTTGCTCAGTCAGTAGTGTGCCAGGCTCATAATCTGTAGTTCCCAGGTTCAAGTCCTAGCAGGGTCAGCGTTGAGATTTGTCTGCGCAAAATTCCCTGCCACGCCCACGGTCAGTAGGGGACACGATTGGGCTTGGAGAGGCTGCCGTCCATCGGATGGGACGTTAAGCCGTGACCCCATGTGCGGGAGAGTCGTACCCTGTGCACGTTAAAGAACACACTGGATGGCCTTGACGGGAGGCTACCATCTGTCTCCCAACAGCTGTTCCAGTGGGTCCCCTCCCCCAACCTTCTATGAGCCTTCGGGTTCCATGTGACCTGGCCATTTAGCCCATGGTGTGCAAAAAAGTGCCACTGAGAGGGAAAACAACTCAAACCTCACTCTAATGTGTATCTACTACAGTAAGGAGGGGTAAGTGGCGAAATTATTTGGGTATGCTGTGAGATCTCAAAAGTTGCTAAACGTAGTAAAAAAGTAAAAAATTAACCATTGTTATGCCATAACTATAGTTTTATATATATACAAAATGGGAACGTCAATTACATACGCATTTCCAGGGGGTACGTTAAGCATTTAATTTTGAGAACCACTGTTCTACATTCATTATATCAACTTTGCCTTCAAGGACTTCAATTTAAGTGAAGTAGATTATGGGTCAATTCACTAGTGCTCCGACAAAGCCAACTTTATGATACATGAAATGCTTTTACCATGTTTGGTTCTTAACATCGCTTTATTTTGCAATTCTCTCCAGCTCAGTTGCTAAACGAAAGAAATTTCAAAAGAGATGATACATGCAGAGTCATAACGCATTAAATAAGGAATATTCTCTGTTATGACAGTTAACTATCGCCATCTAGTGGATAAGAGTGATTCTAATAGCTAAGCAAAAAGTGTCCCTTTAGCAGAAAATTTTCGGGAAAATTGTGAAGTGTTACAATACTAGTGCCTACAAAAAATGAGTATTCATTACATTAATTTTTTATTATATTTATGAATTTCGAACAATTTTTTTTCAAGAACTAAATTTCCTAGATAAATGCATCACAAAATCTCTTTCAATTCACTGGAGTAGATGGCCAAAAAGCTTTAAAACGTGATGTAATAGCAGAACAAAGAACTGTAAAACTGACTTGAAAGTACACTGGAGAGACAGTGAGAATTACTTTCAAAACCCTAATATACATGAAACGGATGGCTGAATCTCCTCGAAATCTTCCACAGCACAATAGAAGCAGTAGCAGAGTAACTGTAAATTAATAACGTGCACAGGAATTGATAACAGAATATGTTCAAAAATACAGTGCAGTGGGAAACACAAGATAAGATCATACAACGTGCCGTAATGACAACAGATGTCCTTCAAAAATTATTTATATCGAAAAGGTACTGGAAATCACCAGAAAATATTATAAAAATGCATTGAGATAGGTAAGAAGACATTTCTGAAAATACTAATATTTATCACTACAAAACACTGTTGAAATAGAACAGAAAGTTTATCCTTAAAATACCATAACTTAGGTTCTTCTCTCCTCCCCTAAATCGTTTCTTTGCTTATATAATTTTTTTCAAAACATATATATGTTGCTTCACTTTGATCGGAATAGGGGGTTTAAAAGACCTAAACTTTCCTAATAAACGTAGATGTAACAAATTAAATTATTGTAAATATTATACAATATACCCTGTATAGCCATAAGAAATTCAGTTTTTTATTTCAACGCATGGTAAGAAATTTCTGTACTATTTAGTAGCGCGATATTCAGCTTATTTGCAATAAATATCAGATCGAGTTTTCACTTTTCTGCATAGTGAACAGGCAGCATGTATTTTCATCATCAATAATAAAAAGTAAAGTCGCGATTAGAATAAAGTGCAGTCATTAATATGTTCCACTGAGCACAATACTGGAAAATGGATTGATATATCTTTCTGCCAAAGAATTTATGTAGCAATTTACAATTTATTAAATTTTTGAAAATCTTCCAAATTTTTCCAAAGAAATTTACAAATTTCCGCAACCGCAAAATTCTCATTGAATTACTTTAACAGTGTATTCAAAATTCATAACCTGAAGATTGGTTCGAAAATATTAAAATTAACATTTTGTAATCAAAACCTCTTTAAAATATAAACATTTTTGAGTCCTCAAGACTTGAAGATCTCGTAATTGTAAAAAATATATCATCACAATTGCAGTCTGCCTGCATGTAGATATTTTTGTATATCTATGGCAAATTGTTCCGTGCTAAAATGATGGCATTCAGTACCCAAACAGCGTCTTCCATGCGAAGCAGTTGCCGTACACGCAAACAAGTTTACAAATACCGATATCAGCGAAATTCCGACAGACAGCGCTATTTATCTTATTTTTGATTTATTTGGATGTTCTTAGAATAGAAATCACAAATTCGCGAATTACGGAAGTAAAAGTAATAATTAAGTAATAATTACATTTTACTTCCATAAATCACGAATTTGTGATTTCCATATCCAATAAACATTGATATTGGAAGTATTTGAATTTTTATTAAACGAAATTTAACAAATAAAGAAACGGTAGTTGAATTTAAAAATAATATTAAAAAGTTCTATAAAATCTGATTCAAAAAAGGAAATCTAAGTAAAATGATTTTCATTCTGAATAGCACAAATATGAAATATTTAAATAGATTCTTGGATCTAAATGATCTCTTATATCCACAGATAAACAAAGTACCTTAACAAAGAACCGTTTTATAGCCTTTGAAGTTCATGATGATTTTGAAAATCCCACAGAAATGATTGCTGGCGAACATAAATTTTCGATTGAAATGAAAATAGAAAAAAGAAGTGATAATAAGAAAAAACAATTTATCCCTCTTTTCTTCTTGAGGAAAGAACAAGGATGGATAATCTTTCAAAAATTGCTTCTATTAGGTATTCAATTTAGAATCTATAAAATGAACTCATTGATCTGGGGTTTCGAATCTTCCAAGTATCCAACTAAGGACCGGTAAATATAAGAAACTACTATCGAAATGTCTTGTGGAACTTCCTAAAAATAAAACCAGCAACGAAATTTATAACATCACAGGTTTTTTCTAACTCAAAATTAAAGGAGAGAGCTGTAAAAAGAGACCTTGAACTGCCCATTGCGATTGTTGCAGTGCCCAGTGCCAGTGCATCGTCTATTCGAAATTAAATTACCAGAGCGGTTGTAAACACCTCCTGTTTCATAACAAATCCCAATATTGAAGAAAGTTTGGAAATAGATCATACAAATAAAGGGAAAAAGAATATTTCACCAATTTTTAACGATATTCGCACAAATCTAAATGATGCAATTTGAGATATTACAGAATATTATCATACTGTTAATTCCAAAGTCAAAAGACCAAAGGAGATTTTTGTTGAAAAAAAAAAAAATTATCATCGTGAGAAGGAATATTGAGAATTAGTCAGAATTTTCCATTACTTCGAGAAGATGATCAGGACGATACAAAATTCTAATCACTCCTGACAGCCAAGGCTCACCCTACTGCAGTTGCAGTAGAGGTACTCATCAACCACATATCAAGTCTTACCATACTGTGTATGTACAGCAGCGGTTCTCAAAGTGGGACAAGTGGTGATATTTTTTGGGTACGCCGTAAGATCTCAAAAGTCGCTAGAGCTAGTAACAAAGTAAAAAAAAAACACATTGTTATGCCATAACTATAGTTTTATATATTTACAAAAGGGGAACGTCAATTACATACCCATTTCCAAGGGGTACGTGAAGCATTTGATTTTGAGAACCACTGATCTGCATTGATTACATCATCTTTGCCTTGAAGGACTAGAAATTAGATGGAGATTACAGGTTAATACACTTGGTGTTCTGACAAAGTGAACTTTACGATATACGAAATGCTTATAAGATGTTATGTGTTTAATATCGATTTACATTCCTATTCTCTGCAGCTCAATTGTTAAAAGATAGAACTTTCAAAAGATTATTATTCATGCAGAACCAAAACTCGTTAAATAAGAAATTTTCTCAGTTACGAATGTTAACTAGCGACATCTAGTGGATAACAGTAATTCTAATTCTGAGTTAAACGTACCTCTTTAGCAGGAGTTATACGAGAAAATTGTTTTTAAAATATTAGTGCCTACAAAAAAAAATGAGTATTCATTACATTAATTTTCTAATTTGTTTATGAATTTCGAAAAATTTTTTTTGAAGAACTAAAATTCCTAGATAAATGCGTCACAAAATCTCTTCCCATTCAATGGAGTAGATGGCAAACAAAGCTTTAAAACGTGATGAAATAGCAGAGCAAAAAACTGTAAAAATGACTTCAAAGTACACTGGAGAGACCGTGAGAATTACTTTCAAAACACTAATATACATGAAATGGATGGCTGAATCTCCTTGAAATCTTTCATAGCAAACTAGAAGCAGTAGCAATGTAACTGTAAATCAATAACGTGCACAGGAATTGCTAACAGAATATGTTAAAAAATACAGTGCAATGGGAAACACAACAAGATAAGATCATAAAATGTACCGTAATGAAAACAGATGGCCTTCAAAAATTAATTATATCGAAACAATGCTGGAAATCTCCAGAAAATATTATAAAAATGCATTGAGATAGGGAAGAAGACATTTCTGAAAATACTAATATTTATCACTACAAAACACTGTTGAAATAGAGCAGAAAGTTTATCCGTAAAATACCCGAACTTAGGTTCTTTTCTCCTCCCCTAAATCTTTGTCTTGTTTATATACTTTGTTCAAAACATATATATGTTGCTTCACTTTGATCGGAATAGGGGGTTTAAAAGACCTAAACTTTCCTAATAAACGTAGATATAACAAATTAACTTGTTGTAAATATTAAACAATATACCCCTGTATAGCCATAAGAAATTAAGTTTTTTATTTCAACGCATGGTAAGAAATTTCTGTACTATTTAGTAGTGCGATATTCAGCTTATTTGCAATAAATACCAGATCGAGTTTTCACTTTTCTGCATAGTGAACAGAGGGCAGCATGTATTTTCATCATCAATAATAAAAAGTAAAGTCGCGATTATAATAAAGTGCAGTCATTAATATGTTCCAATGAGCACAATACTGGAAAATGGATTGATATAGCTTTTCGCCAAAGAATTTAGGTAGCAATTTACAATTTATTAAATTTTTGAAAATCTTCCAAATTTTTCCAAAGAAATTTACAAATTTTCGCAATCGCAAAATGCATTTCTGAAAGGGACAAAATGCTCAGTGAATTAATTTAACAGTGTATTGAAAATTCGTAACCTGGAGATAGGTTCGGAAATATTAAAATTAACAATTTTTTATTGAAAACCTCTTTGAAATATAAATATTTTTGAGTCCACAAGACTTGAAGATGTCGGAGTTGCAAAAAATATATCATCACAATTCAAGTTTTCCTGAAAGTAAATATTTTTGTGCAGCTATGGCAAATTGCTCGGTGCTACAATGATGGTATTCAGCAGCCAAACAGCGTCTTCGGTGCAAATCAATTTCCGTACACACAAACAAGTTTACAACCACCGACATCAGCGAAATTCCGACAGGCTTGGGGGCGGGGGTGGCTCAGTCGTTAGCGCGCCATGCTCGTAATTTGTAGTTCCCAGTTTCGAGTCCCAGCTGGGTCAGCGTTGAGGTTTATCTCCGCAAAATTCCCCGCCCTGCCCACGGTCAGTAGGGGACACCGATGGATTTGGAAAAGCCGCCGTCCGTCGGATGGGTCGTTAAGCCGTGGCCCCGTGTGCGGGAGAGCCATACCCTGTGCACGTTAAAGAACACGCTGGATGGCCTTGACGGGAGGCTACCATCTGTCTCCCAACAGCTGTTCCAGTGGGTCCCCTCCTCCAACCTTCTCTGAGCCTTCGGGGTCCATGTGACCTGGCCATTTAGCCCATGGTGTGCAAAAAAGTGCCGCTCAGAGGTAAAACAACCCAAACAACCCGAGAGGCACGCTATTTGTCTTATTTTTACTGTATTTGGATGTTCTTAGGATGGAAATTGCGAATTGGATACTCACGGAAGTAAAAGTAACCATTGCCTTTTATTTCCATGGATCACGAACTCGTAATTTCCATTACCAATAAACATTGTTTGTTTGAAGCATTTGAAATTTTCTTAAAAAATTAACAAATAAAAAAACGGTGGTTGAATTTGGAAATAATGTTGAATGGTACAATAAAAGTCTGATTGCCAGATGAAAATGTAAGTTAACATTGTTCAAAATTAACATTGTATTAAAAGTTTTAAAATTAACATTTTTTATTCAAAACGTCTTTGAAACATAAATATTTTTGAGTCCACAAGACTTGAAGATCTCATAATTGCAAAAAATATATCATCACAATTCCAGTCTGCCTGCATGTAGATATTTTTGTATATCTATGGCAAATTGCTCCATGCTAAAATGATGGCATTCAGCACCCAAACAGCGTCTTCCATGTAAAGCAGTTGCCGTACACGCCAACAAGTTTACAAATACCGACATCAGCGAAATTCCGACAGGCAGCGCTATTTATCTTATTTTTGATTTATTTGGATGTTCTCAGAATAGAAATTACAAATTCGGGAATTACGGGAGTAAAAGTAATCATTACATTTTACTTCCATAAATCACGAATTTGTGATTTCCATATCCAATAAACATTGTTGTTGGAAGCATTTGAAATTTTCTTAAAAGAAATTTAACAAATAAAAAAACGGTAGTTGAATTTAAAAATAATAATTAATGGTGCAATAAAAGTCTGATTGCAAGATGAAAATGTAAGTTAAATGAATTTCATTTTGAGTATAAACCATATATGAAATATTTAAATAGAGTGTCAGGGAGTTTAAAGAGAGTAGCAAGATTCTCGGATGTAAACGATCTCTTACAAGAACAGATGAACCCAGTACGATAACAAAGAATCGTTTTATGCCGTTTGAAGTTGAAGATGATACTGAAAAATCTCACTGAAATGACTGTTAGCGAACATCAAATTTCGATGGAAATGAAAATACAAATAGAACTGATAAGAGGGTAAATAGTTTTTCCTTATTATTTTCTTGAGGAAAAATGAAGGACGGATAAACTTTCATAAATTTCTTTTATTAGATATTCAATTTAAAATCTATAAAATGAACTCGTTGATCTGGGGTTCCAAAACTCCCAACTATCTAAATGAGGACTGGTAAATTTAAGAAACTACTATCGATATTTCTTGTGGAATTTCCTAAAAATAAAACCAGCAAGAAACGTTATAATATCACAGGTCTTTTCTAACATAAAACAAAAGTTGAGAGCTGTAAAAAGAGACCTAGAACTGCCCATTGCGATTGTTGCAGTGCCCAGTGCCAGTGCATCATCTATTCGAAATTAAATTACCAAAGCGGTTGTAAACACCTCCTGGTTCATAACAAATACCAATATTGATGAAAGTTTTGAAATGGATCATACAAATAAGGAGAATAAGAATATTTCAGTAATTTTTAACGATATTCGCACAAATCTAAATGATGTAATTTGACATATTGTAGAATATGATCATACTGTTAAATCCAAAGTCAAAAGAGGAAAGCAGATCTTTCTTGAAAAAGGAAAAAATAATGACCATCGTGAGAAGGAATACTGAGAATTAGTGAGAAATTTTCCATTACTTCAAGAAGATGATCACGAAAACACAATGTTCTGCTCTCTCCAGCCAATCAAGGCTCACCCTACTGTGATTGAGGTAGGGGTAGTCATCAATTACACATCAGGTCTCACCCTACTGTGTATCTACAGTAGGGGTTCTCAACTGGGGTAAGTAGTGAAATTATTTGGGTACGCCGTGAAATCTCGAAAGTTGCTAAATGTTGTAACAAAGTAAAAAAAAACCATTGTTGTGCCATAACTATAGTTTTATATATATATACAAAATGGGAACGTCAATTACGTACACATTTCCAGGGGGTACGTGAAGCATTTAATTTGAGAACCACTGTTCTACATTGATTACATCACCTTTGCCTTGAAGGACTTCAATTTAGATGAAGTAGATTATGGGTCAATTCACTAGTGCTCCGACAAAGCGAACTTTATGATACATGAAATGCTTTTACCATGTTTGGTCCTTAACATCGATTTGCTTTGCTATTCTCTCAAACTCAGTTGCTGAAAGATAGAAATTTCAAAGTAGATGATACATACAGAGTCATAACGCATTCAATAAGGAATTTTCTCAATTATGACTTTTAACTCACGCCATCTGGTGAATAAGGGTGATTCTAAAAGCTAAGTTAAAAGTGCCTCTTTAGCAGAAATTATTCGGGAAAATTGTGAAGTGTTACGATACTAGTGCCTACGAAAAATGAGTATTCATTACAATAATTTTTTGTTATATTTATGAATTTCGAATAATTATTTTTGAAGCATTGAAATTTCCAGATAAATACATCACAAAATCTCTTCCAATTCATTGGAGTAGATGGCAAAAAAGATTTAAAATGTGCTGTAATAGCAGAGCAAATAAATGTAAAAGTAACTTCAAAGTGCATTGGAGAGACAGTGAGAATTACTTTCAAAACCGTAATATACATGAAATGGATGGCTGAATCACCTCGAATCACTAGGAGCAATAGCAGAGTATCTGTAAATCAATTACGTGCACAGCAATTGATAACAAAATATGTTCAAAAATACACTGCAATGGGAAACAGAACAACTAAAATATCATAAACTGCAGCGTAATGACAACTGATTTGCTTTAAAAACTAAATTATATGGAAACGGTACTGGAAAAAAGCAGAAAATTTTATAAAAAATGCATTGAGTTGTCAAGAACACATTTCTGAAAATACTAATATTTATCACTACAAAACACTGCCTAAATACAGGAGAAATATTTTCCTGCAAACCGTCGTACTTAGGTTCTTTTCTCGTCCCATAAATATTTTCCTTGCCTTTATATTTCAAAGGTCAAAGATAAAAAATATTTACTTTAGCAGTCCGAGATCATATAGTGTATATACCTGCATAAACTGAGATAAACCGTTAAGGTAATTGATTGAAATATAATTGAGAAAAACGACAACGCCATGGCAGAGACTGCCTTTGATAAAATAAAGAATAGTTGATTAAGCCAGAAATGGAAGTGTATGGGGGGTTGATAAGGAGGAAGTTATCGTGGGGGGAATAATATCATGTGGAAGCATAAGATTGGGATGAGTGATTAAGGAAGAGCAAAGAGCAGATATAAGCGGTGCGGGGAGAGGGGTGTCAGCAGTGCAATGGGTGCGAGAAAGGGGAATAGAGTGGGTAGAGGGAAAGTTGGAGGAGAAGGTTGGTCAGATAATAAAAGAGGGAGTGGTGGGTCTGTGTTAAGAGAATTAACGACATGGAGATGTATGTGCAAAGGGAAGATTAATATATTAGTGGGAAAGAGAAGTTGAGATAGAGGGAAATAGAGAGAGTAATGAAGTTGTAGAAATGAATATATATATATGACATTGATGACTTAAGAAACTTTGAAGATTATATATATATATGATATTGATGACATGAAGCGGATGCTTGCATCGGGTGTCATAACCGCGGTCATCAACCGTCATTCGGGTCCTTTAGTGTCAGTATGCACTTGGGACAAAGAAATTTGTGGAATGGAATGATCTGATAGTTTGTAGCAGATTGAATAAGCTCATTTGGATGGTCCTTGGCTTGATCTTAATATATTTCGGCAAGCTTTTTAATAGCTGGAATGATGGTATCATATTCAAGATCTCTATGAATAACGGAGTTTTTGACGAACCAGGGTGCTGCTATAGCTGATCGTAATATTTTATTTTGAGTCACCTGAAGTCTGGGTAGATTATTCCGTGAAGTTGTTCCCCAGATAGAAGCTACATAGAGTAGAATGGGCTTTATAATTTGCGTGTATAGCAGAATTTTATGTTTACTTGATATTGTTGATTCATTTCCCATGAGGGGAAATAATTTACAATGCAGTGCTCCAGCTTTGTTGATGACATTGTGATCTGAGCATTCCATTTGAGTTTATGGTGAATCGTGACTCCAAGATATTTAACGTGATCGCTCCACGCTATCTGTTTGTGAAAAAGGTAGAGGTTGTCACGACGGGGATTTCTTCTATGTGACGTAAGAACGGCAGTACATTTTGAAGGTTTGACCTGCAGCCTCCACTCCGTGCACCAATTTTCGAATGAGCTAAGCATTGTCTGCATTCTTTTGCAGGCAAAGGATGCTCGAAGGGAGAGAGCAAGAAATGCTGTGTCGTCAGCGTATAGCACTTATTATTCGATTCTGTTTTGGTACATCGGAAATAAAGATGTTAAATAACGTCGGAGCCAGAATAGAGCCCTGACGGACTCCTGAAGGGATAGGTTTTTGATCAGAAATGGAGTTTGCGACCTTGACTTGGAAAGTTCTTTTAGTGTGATAGCTTTGGATGATTGCTATCAGAGCTGGTGTAAAATGATATTTAATGAGTTCAAATAGGAGTCCCTCAGTCCAGACCCGATCGAACGCCTTTGCAATGTCTATGTATACAGCCACTACAGATTCTTTTTTATTGCAGGCCTCTGCAACCACTACCCGATGAATTTGATGCACTGTAGAATGCTTCCTGTGGACACCAAATTGCTCAGGAGAGAGAACATTAAGCGACTGCAATGAGAAATCTAGGCGCTTGGAATGGATTTCTCCAAATGTCTTCCCAAGCAGGGAAGTAAGCTAATTGGGCGATGGATTTCATGGGAGAATAAACTTTTTCCAGGTTTTGGCAGCATAATTACTATGGCATTTTTCCATCGTGATCTGTATCTGTCTTACAATTTATAGTTGGGTTGCAGTCAATAGAGATGCTTAGTAGGTATTGAAATTTTGTCCAGTTTACAAAAGTTGTGGAGTTATTCGAGAATTTAGTTCGAGGTTGGATGACATTATCACAGGGCAATGATCAGAATTTAGGATATGTGCAACACTGAAATTATACGTTGAAGGAAAATTTATTAGTAAGAAGATATCCAAAATATCGGGTTTGTGCATAGTGTTGTGGGAGTAGAAGGTTGGTTCAGTAGGAGAATCAATTATAAATCCATTAGGATTTGCAAAGTCAAGAAGGGCTTTGCCATTTTGAATGGTGCGAGTGAATCTCCATTGTTTGTGTTTACAGTTGAGGTCACCCGCCACGATGCAAGGCATGCTGGGAGAGAACAACTTTGTAAGATCAGAGTCCAGAACTTTGGCATTAGGCGGTTTCTAAACACTGGTAATCTGTATGTTGCCTAGGGGGATATTACTGAGCTGTACAGTTGGGTTGGGTTGTTTTACCTCTGAGTGGCACTTTTTTGCACACCATGGGCTAAATGGCCAGGTCACAATAACCCCGAAGGCTCAGAGAAGGTTGGGGAAGGGGACCCACTGGAACGGCTGTTGGGAGACCGATGGTAGCCTCCCATCAAGGCCATCCAGCGTGTTCTTTAACGTGCACAGGGTATGGCTCCCCCGCACACGGGCCCACGGGCTGTACAGTTGTAGCTTCGATATCATTTAAACCGTTAATGGGTAAAAAGGCGTGTGGGATCGAATTTTTAACCGATATTGCAGTCACTCCACTTTTATTGTGGAGCCGATCGGTTATATAGCTGCTAAAGTTGGGAATTTTAAAAGTTGTATGTGGTGTGAGATGAGTCGTTTGTAAAAGAGCTACATCGATAAAATAATCAATCAGAAAGTCATTGAACTCGAAAAGATCTTGCTTAATTCCTTTAGCGTTCCAGGAAGCGATCGTAAATTCTGGATTAGGAGTATTAGACGCCATCGCGAAGCAGGTTAGTGAGTTTTTCAACAGCCTCAAGCAGGATGTCGCATTTGGCAGTAGGAGTGTGAGCTTCTTTAAATTTTTTAAATAATTATGTTGCCACACCAAGAATTTCGTTTTTCTTGAAGTTTTTGAAAAAAGTGAAAAAATGACGAAATTGATTGATTGAGTCAGTGAGTGAGCCAGATTCATTATCAGTTGGTGTGGGAGTAGGTTGGGGTAAAGAGTCGGGATGCAGTTTTGCTTGCATATGTAGTAAAGTTGGGTTGGGCAGAGTTAAGTGCGGAATGTGTAGAAGCAGTATAAACCTTAGAAGGGTGGGGGGGGGATCTCAATAGTATTTGGGAGTGAAGAGATTTTAGGATATTTGGGGCATCCTTTATGATTGGCAGTGTGTGGCCCTTTACAATTTGCACATTTTAAAGGGTCATCTCTTGATTTGTGTGGACAATCTACGGTTAAATGCAAGACTCCACATTTGATGCAACGGGGTTCATTAAAGCAATGATTTTGGACGTGTCCGAATCTTTGACATCGATGACATAGTGTCATTCCAGATTTCTTTTTGTAGGAGTAGGATTCAACCGTTATTTTTAGGTTAAATAAGAATTCAAGGTTAAAGATATTTTTGTCTCTCTCAGATTTTTCTGTTTCAATGAAAAAAAATGGTAGAGGTGATATGTCGGGTTCTCTGGAGAATTTTACCACTTTTATGAAGGGAACAGATTTAACAATTAATTCAGACTTCAAATCCTCAATTTTTGTGTCCCCTGGCAGATTTTTAATGACGTACTTTAGGTTTTTTTCTGTGTTTAGAAGGAAGGTGTGGAAATTGTGTGTATTATTTTCAAGGAAGTTGGTAAAACTTCCAATTTAGTGGGATTTACTCGCAGAGAATCGTTTGAGAGGTCAGTGATGAAAGATGCTATGGCAATATTATTGAATTCTTTCCAGTTTTGAATGACTCTTAATATGAGTGGGGTAATTCTAATAGGGGGGTTGTTTTTTGTAGCAGTAGAGTCAGTGGGCTGGATGAATTCTCATCAATATCATCATGTTCAGGAAGGCTATCAAAAGAATTGGAAGTAGGAATTATGCCAGGGGGGGGGTACAGCTTGTTATAGTTGTTGAACTTTTTCTTTTGCCTGAGTTGCGATGCAGGTGATAAATTGGAGTTGTAAAGCCATCATCTTTGCTGGTAGATGCAGATTCACTGTTATTATCAGGGGGCGGTTCTAAGTTGATCACTAATTCCAGATTAGGATTAGTTGAGAGGGGGTAGTCATTAAGTGGGGAGTGAATAAAATTTATCTGGTTGAGGTAAGAGAAAGTGCCTAACCATTGTTTACTGTTGGCTTGGGAAATTGAATAACCTAGTTGGAAAAGTAATTCATTTAGTTTTTTAATAATCTGTCTGGAAAAATTGTGAATATCGTCCATTTTATGAAATAACTCATTGATTTCGAGATTGAGAAGATTCGGATCATTTCTTGCGCATTTCATATTTAGGAAGAAAAGTGAAGTGATGAAATTGGGGTAGAATGTGGAAGAAAAATAATTTTTTCTTTTTCTTTTTTCTTTTAAAATACATGCATGTTTAAAGTCAAAAGGAACCTGAATGCATAAATTTAAGCTATGGGGAAGTGGTAAATTATGGGCGTAAAGAAAATATAGAGAAAGGGAAATCAAATAATACAGCAATAGAAACAGTTATACAATATAAAAGAGTCAATTACTTTAGATTCTATCAGCTTCTGGCACAAGACAAAAGGAGCAATAATAAATTAAAATATTGTCAGGCACTGTAAACAGTGAGGTGCCCGCGAAATGTTAGGAGAGAAGGAATGGGAAGTGCAATGTCCAACTTTGAAATTTTAAGCTGATGTTCATTCTTTAGTATAACAAGATCAAATTATTTGAAGAAGGAAATAAAGCGGTTATTTTTCTCAAGTTTTCAAATTTAATCTAGATCCCTCTCTAAAGTGAGGGGATATTCAAAACGGTAGAATATCCCAAATTTTAATATGCCTAAAATATATATATATATATCTGTTGCTTCACTTTGGCCGTCCCGTGGCCGATTGGTTAGCATGCTTGGCTACTGATCTAAGGGACCTGGGTTCGAGCCCCGGATTAGGCATGGATGTGTGTGTCGTTTTTCTGCTCAGGTCCTGCCATCCTCACAGACCTTCTACTATGGCATATAAACTGACAGGCTTTGAATCGGAATAGGGGGTTTAACAGACCTAAACAAAAGAAGGTCTAAGGAGAAGAGGGCAAGCTTCGAATAAGGGTAAGCTCTGCGGAATTTTGCCGAACCTGAATGTGGCAAATTGCCGTGTAGCCATAAAATCAACTGTTAGGGTCGATCTGCGCATGCGCACTGCAATAATTTTAGCCCGCTACAGCTATAGTTAGCCTTAGTCTTCAAATGTTTAATGTGATTTAATTAGTGTTTCAACCTGTCTAACACCCATGTCTATTTGTGTACAGTGGTAGCTGAGCCTAAAGTTATTCAATGAGTATTTTATCCCATTCAGGAGTGCATTTTACGATACCTGGAGGAGCCGTTGTATGTTTTTATTAGTACTTTTGGAGAATTTTTTGAAATTAATATGTAAATTAATTCATTTAATCATGTTACAAACATGTATGTCAATGTATGTTGTAGTTTTGTGATCCCACCTTGCCTAAACTTTCCCAATAAACCCAGATTTAACTAACTAATTTACTGCAAATATTATAAAATATAACCTGCATAGTCAAAAAAAATTGATAAAAATTAAAATATTAAAAATTGGTATTTCGACGCATGATAAGAAATTTCTTTATTATTTAATATTGCGAAATTAAGCACATTTTCAATAAATACGATATCGAGTTTTTACTTTTCGGCATAGTCAACAGATGACAGATGACAGGTACTTTCATCATCAATAATAAAAAAGAACTTCGCGATTAGAAAAAGTGCAATCGTTAATTTGTTCCAGTGAGTACAATAGTGGAACATGGACTGATATATCTTTTAGCCAAAGGATTAAGGTAGCAATTTACAACTTATTAAAATTTTAAAAATCTTCGAAATTGTTCCATATAACTTTACAAATTTCCGTGATCGAAAAATGCATTTCTGAAAAGGAACGTAATGCTCATTGAATTAATGTAAAAATGTATTCAAAGGTCATAGCCTTAAGATATTTCCGAAAGTATCAAAACTAATATTTTTTTATTGAAAAACTCTTTGAAATATATATATTGTCAGTGATAATTCAATTTTGTCTGCATGTAGATATTTTTGTATATCTATGGCAACTTGTTCCATGCTAAAATGATGGCATTCAGCACCCAATCAGCGTCTTCGATGCAAAGCACTTGCTGTACAAACAAACAAGTTTACAACCACCGACATCAGTGAAAGTCCGACAGAGACCGCAATTTATCTTATTTTTGCTTTATTTGAATGTTCTTAGGATGGAAATCACAAATTTGCGACTCACGGGAGTAAAAGTAATCATCTATTTTACTTCCATAAATCGCAAATTTGTGATTTCCATTTCCAATAAACATTGTTATTGGGAGCAATTGAAATTTTCTTAAATAAATTTAACAAATAAAAGAAACGGTTGTTGAATTAAAAAAATAATTTTGAATGGTACTATAAAAGCCGATTAATAAATAATAATCTAAGTTAAAGTCAAGGATTCTAAATTGAGTAGAAGGTTTCATGGACGTAACCTATCTGTTAGATCCATGGATGAACCTAATACGTTAAAAAAGAACCGTTTTATGACCCTTGAATTTGATGATGATATTGAAAATCTCACAGAAATGATTGATAGGTAACATCAAATTTCCATTGAAATGAAAACACAAAAACAAGTCATAATAAGAAAATATAGTTTATCCTTCTTTTTTTCTTGAGGAAAAAAGAAGGATGGATAAACGTTCATAAAACGCTTCTTGCCTCCTCAGCT
This sequence comes from Ryuthela nishihirai, assembly GCA_038380435.1. Taxonomy (NCBI): domain Eukaryota; kingdom Metazoa; phylum Arthropoda; class Arachnida; order Araneae; family Heptathelidae; genus Ryuthela; species Ryuthela nishihirai. Next base: position 68,215,685 of record JAWZYU010000022.1, on the reverse strand, counting down.
GTTGAGAACTTTTCAGCTAAGATCATCTGGCGAGACAATCCGCATAGAAACCCATTGTACAATCGATTACAGATCGTTTGTGGAAACAATTTGAATAGTCTGAATATTCTTTTCACATCTACCTCCTCAAAAATGGAAAGAATCTTAAAGTTGTATTGAAAAGTATTCGTGGTGAAATAACTAATGAGAATCTAGGAAATGAACTCATTGATCTGGGTTTCAAAACTGTCAAGTATCCAACTAAGAAATGTCACAATAAGAAACTACTATCGATATTTCATGTGGAGCTTCCTAAAAATTAAGCCAGCAAGAAAATTTATAATATCACAGATCTTTTCTAACTCAAAATTAAAGTTGAGAGCTATACGAAGAGACCTGGAACTGGCCATTGCGATTGTTGCAGTGCCCAGGGCCAGCGCATTGTCTCTTTAAAATAAAATTACCAGAGAGGCTGTAAACACTTCCTTGTTCAAAACAAATACCAATATTGACGAAAGTTTGGAAATAGATCGTATAAATACACAATAAGAATATTTCACTAATTTTTTAACAATATTCGCAGAAATCTGTATGATATAATTTGACATATTGCAGAATATGGTCATATTTTTAAATCCAAAGTCAAAAGACCAAAGCAGATCTTCCTTGAAAAAAAAATGATGACCATAATCAGTGGAATATTGACAATTAATCGGAAATTTTCCACTACTTCGATAAGATTATCTGGAAAAAAAATATTCTGCTCTCTCTTGGCAACCAAGGCTCACCCTATTGTGGTTGAAGTATGGGTAATCATCAATCACACATCAAGACTCACCCTACTGTGTATCTACAGTATGGGGTTCTCACCGTAGGGTACGTGGAAAAATGTTTGATTACGCCGTGAGAGCTCAAACGTCGCTAGATCTCTTACAAAGTAAAAAATAACCATTGTTATGTCATAATTATAATTTTATATGTATTTATGGAAGAGGAACGTCAGTTACATACACATATCCAGGGGGTGCGTGAAGCATTTAATTTTGAGAACCATTGAACTAAAGGGATTACATCACCTATGCCTTGAAGGACTAAAATTTAGAAGAAGGAAATCATGAGTGAATTCAGCTGGTGCTCCGACAAAGTGAGCTTTACGATATACGAAATGCTTATACCATGTATGGTCCTTAATATCGATTTACTTTGCTATTCTTTGCAGCTCAATTGGTAAAAGATAGAAATTTCAAAAGGATAATAATAAAATATATGCCGAGTCAAAACGCGTTAAATAAGGAAGTTTTCAGTTATGACTTTTAACTCATGCCATCTAGTGGATAAGAGTGATTTTAGAAGATAAGTTAAAATTACCTCTTTAGAAGGAGTTATACGGGAAAATTCTGAAGTATTACAATTCTAGGGCCTACAAAAAAATGAGAGTCCATTGCAAAAATTTTTAATTCATGCATTTGAGAAATTTTTTTTCTTCAAAATCTAAAATTTCTAGATATGTGGATCACAAAATGTATTCAAATATACTGGAGTAATAGGGAAAATAATTTTAAAATATTCTGTAATAGCAGAAAAACAACAGAAAAAAGTATTTTAAAATACACTGGAAAACAGTGAGAATCGCTTTCAAAACCCTAAAATATATGAAAAGAGACTGAATCACGTCGAAATCTTTCATAGTACTCTAGAATCAATAACAGAATAGCTATAAAATCAATAGCGTGCAAAGGAATTGATGACAAGACTACGTTGGAAAATACACTGCAATGGGAAACAGAACAACTAAAAGATCATAAAAAGGACCATAGTGAGAAAACGATTTGCTTCAAAAACTAAATTATACTTAACGGTGCTGGAAAAAACCAGAAAATTTCATAAAAATTCATTGGGATTGGTAAGAAGGCATTTCTGAAAATTCTAATATTTATCACTACAAAACATTGTTGAAATAGAACAGAAATATTATCCTGAAAATACTCGAACTTTGGATCTTTTCTCCTTCACTAAATCTTTTCCTTGCTTTTATATTTATTTTGCTCAAAAATATATCTGTTGCTTCACTTTGAATCGGAATAGCGGGTTTAATAGACCAAAACCAAAGAAGGTCTAAGGAAAAGGACGCAAGCTTCGCACAACGGTAAGTGGCGTCGCTCTGCGGAATTTTGCCGAACCTGAATGTGGCAAATTTCGGTGCATCATAAAAACAACAGAAAGGAGCGATCTGCGAAGGAGCAGGGCAATAATTTTAGCCTGCTTCAGCTATAGTTTGCCTTATTCAAATGTTTAATATGATTTAATTAGTGTTTCAACCTATCTAACACCCATGTCTATTTGTGAATAATATTAGCTGAGCTAATATTATTCAATGAGTATTTTATCCTGTTCAGGAGGGCATTTTACGATACCTGGATAGCCGTTGTATGTTTTTCTTAGTACTTTGGGATAATTTTTAAAATTAATATGTAAATTAATACATTTAATCATCTTACAAGCATGTAAGTCAATGCATGTTGTAGTTTTGTGATCCCTGTAGCAAATCAATGTATATAGGATTCCGCATTTTGTTTCGAAAGTGTAGTTCTTTTTTATGGTTGATACGAGAAGTACCTAATGCCATCTGTTGAAAGTTCATACAAGTAACAAATTCGATATGATATTTTTTCAAAATATGTACAAATGTGTGATATGTAATTATAGAACACTTGTATCGTACATTGATGTATAAATCTCAATTTATTATAATACATTGAACATTTTAGATTTTTCAAAATATTAAAATTTTCTTACAGTTGTTACCTATTTTAAAAAATGGGATTTTCTTAAAGAAAATAATTTCTAACACTCTTTTTTTTTCTCTATCGAAAAGTAAATTAAAAAAGTCTTCATTAAGGAGAAACTTTGGAAATGAACATTTTTCAGAGTCAAAGTGTGTGTAAAATTAGTTACTTTGTGTAGGCCATTAAAAACATTGTTTGGCGGGGAAAAAATCATGCAGGGGACTCGCTCTTCATCCCGGCTAGGTGGCTTCACTGTAATTCACCAATTTGCCATGTTTAGAGGGTGCTACAATCGAAAGGTTTACGTTACGCCTATTGAAGGTTGCTCACTTCTCTCTTAAACAAGCCTTGCCTAAACTTTTCCAATAAACCCAGATTTAACTAACTTACTGCAAATATTATACAATATATCTTGTATAGCAAAATCAAATTGATCTTTATATTTCAACGCATGATAAGAAATTTTTCTATTATTTAATATTACGAAATTCAGCACATTTTAAATCAACACCATATCGAGTTTTACTTCTCTGCATAATCAACAGATAGCAGCAGGTATTTTCATTATCAATAATAAAAAGGAAATTTGCGATTAGAAGAAAGTGCAGTCGTTATTATGTTCCAGTGAGCACAATACTGGAATATGGATTGATCGATCGTTTCGTCAAAGGATTAAGATAGAATAAATTTTTAGAAATCCTCCAAATTGTTCCATATAAATTTACATATTCTTGTGATCGGGGGAAGCATTTCTGATAGGGACAAAACGCTCATTGAATTAATGTAACAGTGCATTCAAAAGTCATAGCCTTAAGATAGTTCCGATTGCATTAAAATTAATATTTTTTATTGAAAATCTCGTTGAAATATATACATTTCTCAGCCCACAAGACTTTAAGATTTCTAATGTGCAAAAAATATATCATCACAATTCAAGTTTGCCTGCATGTAGATATTTTTGTATATCTATTGGAAATTGTTCTGTGCTAAAATGATGGCATTCAGCACCCAAGCAGCGTGTTCGATGCAAAGCAGTTGCTGTACACACAAACAAGTTTACAACCACCGACATCAGTGAAAGCCCGACAGGGAGCGCAATTTATCTTATTTTTCCTTTATTTGAATGTTCTTAGAATGGAAATCACAAATTTGAGACTCACGGGAGTAAAAGTAATCATCCATTTTACTTCCATAAATCGCAAATTTGTGATTTCCATTTCCAATAAACATTGTTATTGGAAGCATTTGAAATTTTCTTAAATAAATTTAACAAATAAAAGAAACGGTGGTTGAATTAAAAAATAATTTTGAAACGTACTATAAAAGTCCGATTAATAAATAATAATATAAGCTAAAGTTAAGGATTCTAAATTCAGTAGAAGGTTTCAAGGACGTAACCAATCTGTTAGATCCACGGATGAACCTAATACTTTAAAAAAGATCCGTTTTATGACCCTTGAATTTGATGATGATAGTGAAAATCTCACAGAAATGATTGATAGATAACATCAAATTTCCATTGAAATGAAAATACAAGAACAAGTCATAATAAGAAAATTATAGTTTATCCTTCTTATTTCTTGAGGAAAAAAGAAGGATGGATAAACCTTCATAAAACACTTCTTGCCTCCTCAGCTGTTGAGAACTTTTCAGCTAAGATCTGTGGCGAGACAATCCGCATACAAACCCGTTGTACAATCGATTACAGATCGTTTGTGGAAACAGTTTGAATAGTCAGAATATTCTTTTCACATCTACCTCCTCAAAAATGGAAAGAATCTTAAAGTTGTATTGAAAAATATTCGTGGTGAAATAACTAATGAGAATCTAGAAAATGAACTCATTGTTCTGGGTTTCAAAACTGCCAAGTATCCAACTAAGAAATGGTCACAATAAGAAACTACTATCGATAATTCTAGTGGAGTTCCCTAAAAATTAATCCATTAAGAAAATTTATAATATCAGTGATATTTTGTAACTCAAAATTAAAGTTGAGAGCTATACGAAGAGACCTGGCCATTGCGGTTGTTGCAGTGCACAGGGCCAGCACATTGTCTCTTTAAAATAAAATTACGTGAGCGGCTGTAAACACCTCCTGGTTTTTAACAAATAGAACTATTGACGAAAATTTGGAAATAGATCATGCAAATATACACAATAGGAATATTTCACAAATTTTAAGGTTATTCGCAGAAATCTAAATGATACAATTTGACATATTACAAAATATGATCATATTGTTGAATCCAAAGTCAAAAGACTAAAGCAAATCTTTCTTTAAAAAATTGGTGAACATCCTCAGTGGAATATTGACTATTAATCAGAAATTTTACGTTACTTCGATAAGATGATCTAGAAGACAAAGTATTCTGCTCTCTCCTGTGAATCAAGGCTCACCCTACTGTCGTTGAAGTATGGGCAGCCATCAATCACACATCAAGACTCACCCTACTCTGTATCTACAGTAGGGGTTCTCAACGTAGGGTACGTGGAAAAATTTTTGGTTACGCCGTGACAGCTCAAACGTCGCTAGATCTCTTACAAAGTAAAAATTAACCATTGTTATGTCATAACTATAGTTTTATATATATTTATGAAAGAGGAACGTCAGTTACATACACATATCCAGGGAGTACGTGAACATTTAATTTTGAGAACCATTGAAATAAAGGGATTACATCATCTATGCCTTGAAGGACTACAATTTAGATGAAGGAAATGATGAGTGAATTCAGCTGGTGCTCCGGCAAAGTGAGCTTTACGATATACGAAATGCTTAAACCATGTTTGGTCCTTAATATCGATTTACTTTGCTATTCTCTGCAGCTCAACTGGTAAAAGATAGAAATTTCAAAAGGATATATGCCGGATATATGCCGGATATATACCAAGTCAAAACGCGTTAAATAAGGAATTTTTCAGTTATGACTTTTAACTCATGTCATATAGTGGATAAGAGTGATTTTACAAGCTATGTTAAAATTACCTCTTTAGAAGGAGATATACCGGAAAATTCTGAAGTATTACAATTCTAGGGCCTACAAAAAAATGAGAGTTCATTACAAAAATTTTTAATTATAAATTCATGCACTTCAAAGAATTTTTTTTTCAAGAACTAAAATTTCTAGATATATGGATCACAAAATATATTCAAATATATTGGAGTAAAGGGGAAAATAATTTAAAAATACTCTGTAATAGCAGAAAAACAATAGAAAAAATATTTCAAAATACACTGGAAAACAGTGAGAATCGCTTTGAAAACCCTAAAATACACGAAAAAACACTGAATCACGTCGAAATCTTTCACAGTATTCTAGAATCAATAGCAGAATAACTATAAAATTAATTGCGTGCAAAGGAATTGATGACAGACTATGGTCGAAAATACACTGCAAAGGGAAACAGAACAACTAAAAGATCATGGGGCGGGGGTGGCTCAGTCGGTAGCGCGCCAGGCTCGTAATCTGTAGTTCCCAGGTTCGAGTCACAGCTGGGTCAGCGTTGAGATTTTTCTCCGCAAAATTTCCCCACCCTGCCCACGGTCAGTAGGGGACACCGATGGGCTTGAAAAGGCCGCCGTCCGTCGGATGGGACATTAAGCCATGGCCCTGTGTGCGGGAGAGCCATACCCTGTGCACGTTAAAGAACACACTGGATGGTCTTAACGGGAGGCTACCATCTGTCTCCCAACAGCTGTTCCAGTGGGTCCCCTCCCCCAACCTTCTCTTAGCCTTCGGGGTCCTTGTGGCCTGGCCATTTAGCCCATGGTGTGCAAAACATTGCCACTCAGAGGTAAAACAATCCAACTAGAAGATCATAAAATGCACCATAGTGAAAAACAGATTTGCTTCAAAAACTAAATTATACTGAAACGGTGCTGGAAAAACCAGAAAATTTCATAACAATTCATTGAGATTGGTAAGAATGCATTTCTCAATATTCTAATATTTATCACTACGAAACATTGTTGAAATAGAACAGAAATATTATCCTGAAAATACTCGAACTTTGGATATCTTCTCCTTCACTAAATCTTTTCCTTGCTTTTATATTTACTTTGCTCAGAAATATATCTGTTGTTTCACTTTGAATCGGAATAGGGGGTTTACCAGACCAAAACCAAAGAAGGTCTAAGGAAAAGGACGCAAGCTTCGCACAACGGTAAGTGGCGCCGCTCTGCGGAATTTTGCCGAACCTGAATGTGGCAAATTGGGGTGCATCATAAAAACAACAGAAAGGGGCTATCTGCGAAGGATCAGGGCAATAATTTTAGCCTGCTTCAGCTATAGTTTGCCTTATTCAAATGTTTAATATGATTTAATTAGTGTTGCAATCTGTCTAACACCCATGTCTATTTGTGAACAGTGGTAGCTGAGCTAATATTATTCAATGAGAATTTTATCCCGTTCAGGAGGGCATTTTACGATACCTGGATAGCCGTTGTATGTTTTTTTAGTACTTTTGGAGAATTTTTAAAATTAATATGTAAATTAATACATTTAATTATCTTACAAGCATGTAAGTCAATGCATGTTGTAGTTTTGTGATCCCTGTAGCAAATCAATGAATATAGGATTCCGCATTTTGTTTCGAAAGTGTAGTTCTTTTTTATGCTTGATACGAGAAGTACCTAATGCCATCTGTTGATGCCATATGATAATATTGATATATGATAATGATATATGATAATATTGATATATGATAATGCCATATGATATATTTTCAAAATGTGTACAAATGTGTGATATGTAATTATAGAACACTTGTATCGTACATTGATGTATAAATCTCAATTTATTATAATACATTGAATATTTTAGAATTTTCAAAATATTAAAATTTTCTTACAGCTGTTACCTATTTTAAAAAATGGGATTTTCTTGAAGAAAATAATTTCGAACACTCTTTTTTTTTCTTCTAACGAAAAGTAAATTAAAATGGTCTTCATTAAGGAGACACTTTGGAAATGAACATTTTTCAGAGTCAAAGTGTGTGTAAAATTAGTTACTTGGTGTAGGCCATTAAAAACCTTGTTTGGCGGGGAAAACATCACGCAGGGGACTCGCTCTTCATCCTGGCTAGGTGGCTTCACTGTAATTCACCAATTTGACATGTTTAGAGGGTGCTACAATCGAAAGGTTTACGTTACGCCTATTGAAGATTGCTCACTTCTCTCTTAAACAAGCCTTGCCTAAACTTTTTTAATAAACCCAGATTAAACTAACTTACTGCAAATATTATACAATATGTTTTGTGTAGCAAAAACAAATCGATCTTTATATTTCAACGCATGATAAGATATTTCTCTATTATTTAATATTACGAAATTCAGCACATTTTCAATCAACACCATATCGAGTTTTACTTCTCTGCATAATCAACAGATAGTAGCAGGTACTTTCATCATCAATAATTAAAAGGATTTTTGAGATTAGAAGAAAGTGCAGTCGTTATTAGTTCCAGTGAGCACAATACTGGAACATGGATTGATATATCATTTTGTCAAAGGATTAAGGTAGAATAAATTTTTAGAAATCCTCCAAATTGTTCCATATAAATTTACATATTCTTGTGATCGGGGGAAGCATTTCTGATAGGGACAAAACGCTCATTGAATTAATGTAACAGTGCATTCAAAAGTCATAGCCTTAAGATAGTTCCGATTGCATTAAAATTAATATTTTTTATTGAAAATCTCGTTGAAATATATACATTTCTCAGCCCACAAGACTTTAAGATTTCTAATGTGCAAAAAATATATCATCACAATTCAAGTTTGCCTGCATGTAGATATTTTTGTATATCTATTGGAAATTGTTCTGTGCTAAAATGATGGCATTCAGCACCCAAGCAGCGTGTTCGATGCAAAGCAGTTGCTGTACACACAAACAAGTTTACAACCACCGACATCAGTGAAAGCCCGACAGGGAGCGCAATTTATCTTATTTTTCCTTTATTTGAATGTTCTTAGAATGGAAATCACAAATTTGAGACTCACGGGAGTAAAAGTAATCATTCATTTTACTTCCATAAATCGCAAATTTGTGATTTCCATTTCCAATAAACATTGTTATTGGAAGCATTTGAAATTTTCTTAAATAAATTTAACAAATAAAAGAAACGGTGGTTGAATTAAAAAATAATTTTGAAACGTACTATAAAATTCCGATTAATAAATAATAATCTAAGCTAAAGTTAAGGATTCTAAATTCAGTAGAAGGTTTCAAGGACGTAACCAATCTGTTAGATCCACGGATGAACCTAATACTTTAAAAAAGATCCGTTTTATGACCCTTGAATTTGATGATGATTTTGATAATCTCACATGCTTGCAGAAGATACTCCGTTGGTTTGGCCATGTTGCCCGTATGAATAATTATAGATTGGCGAATAGGGTTATGAACAGTGTGCCTAAAGGCCTCAGAAAGAAGGGGAGACCTAGGATGCAGTGGGCAGACAATGTCAAACAGGACCTTGTTAGAATTGGTGTGCAGTGGCCAGATGCAGTAGATATAGCTCAGGATAGACTTGCTCGGAGAACTAAATTGCACGGTCTGGTTGGACCTCCATAGCCCATGGCTGCTTGAGGATGATGATGATGACAATGATGTTTAGCAGGAGTTATACGGGAAAACTCTGAAGTATTACAAGGCCTTAATAATTGTGCACCATTACAATAATTTTTGTATTATATTAATATATTTCAAACTATTTTTTTTGAAGAACTAAAATTTGTAGATAAAGGCATCACAAAATATCTTCAAATACAGAGGAGTAGATGGGAAAATAGTTTTAAAATATGGTGTAATAGCAGAGATGAAAAACAAATGTAAAATTTACTTCAAAATACAGACAGTGAGAATCGGTTTCAAAATCATTATATACATGAAATGGATAGCTGAATCACCTCGAACTCTTTCACAGTACAATAAAAGCAATAGCAGAATAACTATAAAAATCAGTGACGTGCACAGGAATTGATAACAGAATATGTTCAAAAATACACTGCAATGGGAAACAGAACAACTAAAGATCACAAAATTCACCGAAATGAAAACAGATTTCCTTCAAAAACTAAATTATAGCGAAACGATGCTGGAAAAACCAGAAAATATTGTAAACATGCATTGAGTTAGTTAAGATGACATTTCTGAAAATATTAATATTTATCACTAGAAAACACTGTTGAAATAGAGTAGAAATATTATTCTGAAAATAATCGAACTTAGGTTTTTTCCTCCTCCCCTAAATTTTTCCTTTCTTTTACATTTACTTTGTTCAAAATAATATATCAGTTGCTTTACTTTGAATCGGAATAGGGGTTTAACACAGAACTTCCCAATAAACTGAGGAATAACTAACTTACTGCATACATTACAGAAATACCCTTTATATTTCAACACATGATAGGAAATTTCTCTATTATTTAGTATTACGAAATTCAGCATATCTTCAACAAATATCTCATCGAGTTTTTACTGCTCTGCATAGTCAACAAATAGCAGCAGGTATTTTCATCATTAATAATAAAAAGAAATTTCGTGATTAGAAGAAACTGCAGTCATTAATATGTTCCAGTGAGTACAATACTAGAACGTGGATTACATATATTTTCGCCAAAGGATTAAGGTCGGAATTACATCTTATTAAACTTTTAGAAATCTTCGAAATTTTTCCAAATAACATTAGAGATTGCCGTGATTATAAAATGCATTCCTGATAGTCACAAAATGCTCATTCAATTAATGTAACAATGTATTGAAAAGTCATAGCCTTAAGTTAGTTTCGGAAATATTAAAATTAACATTGTTTTATTGAAAAACTCGTTGAAATATATACATTTGTCAGTCCAAAAGACTTGAAGCTCTAGCAAGTGCAAAAAATATATCAACACAATTCCAATTTGCCTGCATGTAGATATTTTGTATATCTATGGCAAATTGCTCCATGCTAAAATGATGGCATTCAACACCCAAACAGCGTCCTCCATGTAAAGCAGTTGCCGTACAGGCAAACAAGTTTACAAATACCGACATCAGCGAAATTCCTACAGGCAACGCTATTTATCTTATTTTTGATTTATTTGGATGTTCTTAGAATGGAAATCACAAATTCGCCAATTACGGGAGTAACAGGAAACAACACATTATACTTCCATAAATCACGAATTTGTGATTTCCATTTCCAATAAACATTGTTATTCCAAGCAATTTAAATTTTCTTAAATAAATTTTAACAAATAAAAAAACGGTGGTTGAATTAAAGAGTAATTTTGAATGGCACTATATAAGTCTGATTGATAAATAAAAATCTAGGTTAAATTATTTTCATTCTGAATAACACCATATATGAAATATTTAAATAGAGAGTAAGGGAATCTAAAGAGAGTAGCTGGATTCACGGATGTAAACGATTTTTTACATACACGGATGAACCCAGTACGTTAAGAAAGAACCGTTTTATGCCCCTTGAAGTTAATGATGACATTGAAAATCTCACTGAAATCACAGATAGTGAACACAAAATTTCGATTCAAATGAAAATAAAAAAATAAGTGATAAGAAGCATAAACTATATTTTCTTATTATTTTCTTGAGGAGAAGTGAAGGATGGATAAATTTTCATAAAGTGCTTCTATTAGATATTCAATTTAGAACCTATAAAATGAACTCATTGATCTGGGCTTTCGAATCTCCCAAGTATCCAACTAAGGATTTGTAAAGATAAGAAACTACTAAATACATTTCTTGTGGAGCTTCTAAAAAATGATGGCCGCAAGAAAACTTATAATATCACAGATCTTTTCTAACTCAAAATTAAAGTTCAGAGCTGTAGGAAGAGACCTGGAACTGCCCATTGCGATTGTTGCAGTGCCCAGTGGCAGTGCATCGTCTCTTCAGAATAAAATTACCAGAGCGATTGTAAATACCTCTTATTTCATAATAAATACCAATATTGACGAAAGTTTGGAAATAGGTCGTACAAATACACAGAATAATAATATTTCACTATCTTTTTAAGGATATTCGCAGAAATCTAAATGATATAATTTCACATATTACAGAATATGATCATATTCTTAAATCCAAAATATTATAATTTCAAAAAATATATGATGACAATCCTCACAAGGAATATAGAGAATTAATCACAAATTTTCCATCACTTCGATAAGATGATCTGGAAGACAAAATTTTCTGCTCTCTCCTGCCAATCAAGGCTCACCCTATTTTGGTTGAAGTAGGGTTAGTCATCCTTTTGGTTGAAGTGGGGTTAGTCACATCAAAACTCATCCTATTGTGCATCTACAGTAAGGGTTCTCAACGTGGGGTAGGTGGTAAATATTTTTGGGTACGCCGCGAGGTATCAAAAGTCGCTAGATCTAGTAAAAAAGTAAAAAATGAACATTGTTATGCCATAACTATTTTTGTATATCTGCAAAATAGGAACGTCAGTTATATACACATTTCCAGGGGTATGTGAAGCATTTAATTTTGAGAACCAGTCACCTACAGTGATTACATACAGTGATTTACCTACAGTGATTACTACAGTGATTACCTACAGTGATTACATCAATACAGTGATTAGTCACCTACAGTGATTACATCACCTTTGAGAACCAGTCACCTACAGTGATTATATCACCTATGCCGTGAAGAACTACAATTTAGATGAAGGAGATTATAGGTGAAATCACATGGTGCTCCGAGAAAGTGAACTTTGCGTTATACGAAATGCTTATACCCTGTTTAATCCTTAATATCGATTTAGTTTGCTACTCTATAGAGGTCAATTGCTAAAAGATTGAAATTTCAAAAGGGATGATAGATGCAGTGTCAAAACGCGTTAAATAGGGAATTTTTTTCAGTTACGACGTTTAACTCATGTCATCTAGTGTATAAGAGTGGTTCTAAAAGGTACGTTAAGAGTACCTGTTTAGCAGGAGTTACACGGGAAAACTGAAGTATTACAATACTTCAGTTATAATAAAATGAGTATCCATTACATTAAATGTTTTATTATACTTTTTATATTTGAAACTATTATTTTCGAAGAACTCAAACTCCTAAGTAAAGGCATCTCAAAATATCTTCAAATACATTGGAGTAGATGGGAAAATAGTTTTAAAATATGCTCTAATAGCAGAGCTAAAAAAAAGGAAAGTTATAAATTACTTCAAAATACACTGGAAAGATTGTGGGAATAGCTTTCAAAATCCAAATACACATGAAATGGATGGCTCAATCACCTCTAAATCTTTCACAGTGCACTAGAAAGAATAGCAAAATAACTATGAAATCAATAATGCGCACAGGATTTGAAAACAGAATATGTTCAAAAATACACTGCAATGGGAAACACAAGAACTGAAAAATGATAAAATATGCCGTAATAACAACAGATTTCCTTCGAAAACCAAATTATAGCGATATGGTGCTGGAAAAAACAGAAAATTTTGTAAAAATGCATTGAGATAGGTAAGAAGACAGTTCTGAAAATACTAATATTTATCACTACAAAACACTGTTGAAATACAGCAGAAATATTATCGTGAAAATACTCGAACTAAGGTTCTTTTCTCCTCCCCTAAATCTTTTCCTTGATATTATATTTACTTTGTTCAAAATATATATATCTGTTGCTTCACTCTAAATCGGAATAGGGGTTTTAACAGACCTAAACTTTCGCAATAAACCCAGATAAAACTAATTTACTGTAAATATTATACAACATACCCTGTATAGCCAAAACAAATTGAGCTCTATTATTTAACGCATGATAAAAAATTTCTCTATTATTTAGTATTACGAAATTCAGCACCATTTCAGTAAATACCGCATCGAGTTTTTACCTCTCTGCATAGTAAACAGATGGCAGCAGGTACTTTAATCATTGGTAATAAAACGGAAATTCGCGATTAGCAGAAACTAGTCATTAATATGTTCCACTGAGCACAATACTGGAAAATGGATTGATACATCTTTTTGCCAAAGGATTAAAATAGCAAATTACAACTTATTAAATATTTAAAAATCTCCCCAATTTTTTCAAATAATTTTACACATTCCCGTGATAGGAAACTGCATTTCTGAAAGGGACAAAATACTCATTGAATTAATGTAACAATGTATTCAAAAGTCATAGCCTTAAGTTAGTTTCGGAAATATTAAAATTAACATTGTTTTATTGAAAAAATCGTTGAAATATATACATTTGTCAGTCCAAAAGACATGAAGATCTCGCAAGTGGAAAAAATATATCGACAGAATTCCAGTTTGCCTGCATGCAGATATTTTTGTATATCTGTGACAAATTGTTCCATGCTAAAATGATGGCATTCAGCACCCAAATAGAATCTGCCATGCAAATCAGTTGCGGTACACACGAAAAAGTTTAGAACAACCGACATAGCGAAATTTCGACAGGCAGCGCTATTTATCTTGTTTTTGTTCTATTTGTATGTTCCTAGGATGGGAATCAAAAATTCGCAAGTTACGGATTCGTGATCCATTAATCACGAATTTGTGATTTCCATTTCCTAAAACATTGTTATTGTTATATCGTATATCGTAATATTCACTTTTCCGGAGCACCAGGTGAATTTACCCATAATCTCTTGCATCTAATATGTAGTCCTTCAAGGCATTGGTGATGTAATCACTGTAGATATTTGAACCACACTAGGTGTAGATAGTTGAACCACACTAGGTGTAGATAGTTGAACCACACTAGGTGGGCCCTGACGGTCATGAGAGAGAAGAATGATTAATTATTAATATTTAATTATTAATATTCCAGATCATCTTATCGAAGCATGGAGAGTTTATGACTATTTGTCAATGATCCATCAGAGGATAATCAGCAGCCTTTTCAAGCAAGATTTGATTTGGTCTCTTCACTTTGGGTTTAACAGTATTGATCATATTTTGTTATATGCCTAATTATATCATTTGCATTTCTACCAATATCGTTAAAAAATTTTTCGTGAGATCTTTTTAATGTATGTATTTATATGATCAATTTTCAGATCTTTGTGAATATTCCTGTTTATTATGAACCGTGGGGCGTTTACAACCGCTCTGGTAATTTTATTCTGAAGAGTCTGAAGCTTCTTACAGTTGATGATATTAGTCTGATTCCAGACTGGGCATGCATGAGTGATTGTAGGCCTAATGACCATTTTTTAGATTAGAAGTTTATTGCTTAACAACATGATAGAATGTCTCCCAATAAGTCAATTTAAGTTACATCCAACTGCTCGTGCTTGATTGATCACTTTATCTATATGTTGAGACCATTTCAATTTTGAGTGCAAGACAACTCCAAAGTAATCAGCAGTATCCTGGAGTTGACTCCATGGGATGTCTGCATTAAAGATTCTGGTCTGAACTGGATTTGACACTCTTTTGTGAGTGAAAATTATAGATTAACTTTTCTCAGCATTTATCTTAATCTTCCATTTGGAACACCATTCTTCCAGTTCATTGAGTCCAGCTTGCAGTTTTGTGATTGCAAGCTTGGGATTAAGCGAAGGAGCAAAAATGGCAGTATCATCCGCGTAGAGGGCTACGTTACTTTTGGCTGGAGAAGGGATGTTATGTGTGTAGATGTTATATAGGGTGGGACCCAAAAGAGAGCCTTGGGGCACCCCTGCTTCAATATATCTCTCAGAGGACAGAACGTTTCGAGTGCAAATCCAAGAGGCTATTTGATATATACGACTTTATAAATTTAATAAGCGATATGGGAAATTTAGCACGTATGAGCTTATAAATAAATCCATCAAGCCAGACTTTGTCGAATGATTTGGATACATCCAAAAAGGCCGCAGCCACTGTTTTATTTTTGTTCAAACTTGCAGAAATAATTTCCACCAGTTTGAGAAGCTGATGGACAGTAGAGTGTTCTTTTCTGAACCCAAACTGGATATTGGGGATTATATTATTGGTATTTGTAAAGTCGGTTATTCTATTCAGGATAATCCACTCGAACAGCGTATCCATGCAGGAGAGTAAGCTGATCGGGTGGAAATATTGTGGAAATATCAGTTCCTTTCCAGGCTTGGGCATAACAATGATATTTGCCATTTTCCAAATCTTGGGGAAATGCCTGAGTTTCAAAAGCCTGTTGAAAATGTTGCAAAACCAGACCAGTGCTTTAGTTGATAGATTTTTTTAAAATCCTGTTTGATATGAGATTAGGACAAGGAGCCTTCTTCGTTTTGAGCTGTTTGATAGCCAAAGAAATCTCTTGTGGTGTAGTAAATCTGATATGTGCACTTCACCTGCGCAAAGTTGTTGAGCATATCTTCCACCATATCAATTGTGTCATCATTTGATGGCTTATCGTTGTCTCTGAACTGCAATTCAAACACATCAGCAAAAGCTTCTGCTTTAACTGTGTTGATGAAAACTATCCCATTCCATGAATTGGCGGGAAGTTAGTGTATTTATTCTTAAGGGTTTTGGTGATTTGCCAAATTGGGTTGTCTATTGTAGTAAGAGATCTGATTTTCTCCTCACAGGAGACATTTTTAAAGTCTTTAATTGCTTCTCTCACCTGACATTTCAGCTTATAAAATTTCCTTTTCAACTGCTGGTCCCTGGTACTTTGCCAGTTTCTCCTGATGCGATTTTTAAGCGAGATAAAGTCTTTAATACATTGAGATCTCTCTCAATGTTGTAATCTTTTGAATTTTGAACTCTTTTACTAACACGATTTCTGATATCATGAATTTCGTTACAGAAATTTGTAATTTCGTTATTAATATCCTCAATATTCTTTAACCTTGGGTTTGCAAACGTTTCCTGATTAAGGGTTTTTTTAAAGTTATCCCGATTAGTGAGTAAAGTCTCTTTAATGGATTCTTCTGTATTTCCAAATTATTCGAGAATAATTGGCAGATGGTCCGAGTTTAATTGATTTATTACTCTGAGGATGTAATCTGGGTTGCAGTTTCCAATAATAATAATGTCCAAAATTTCGGGTCTAAAATATGTATTCGCAGGATAATAGGTATATTCCTGGGGGATATCAACCATGAGTCCCGTAATCGCAGAGTAATTATGGAGTATATTTCCATTTTTGTTACTACGTCTCGAGTGCCACATTTGATTTTTACAGTTAAGGTCTCCTGCAACTATGGTAGGAGAGTTTTTGTCAAAATTTATGTTTAGTTCTTTTGGAAGAAAAGGCGTATTCGGAGGCTTGTATGCTGCGAGCAGAGTAAGTTCTCCAATTTGAGTGAAAGGGAGTGTAATGGTTGTGAGTTCCAAGTTTTTGATGTCAGTGAAAGTGATTTAATGATGCGGTATGTTCGTTTTCACAATGATTGCTGTACCGCCTCCTTTGTTGGTGGGTTCTGTCATTTCGGTACAGATTATAGTTAGGAATTTTAATAGAGTCACTGGTTTTCAGATGTGTTTCGACACTACCAAGTGATGGAAAGCCGCGACTATCTACGTCGGGGGCAAGTCTATACCACATAGATGCATCTCATCCCCAACAATACTATGGAGAGCAGTCCTATAGAAGGAAATCTCATCCATTGGTCAAAACCTGGAATTTACTCTGTTCCCCAGTTAGTCATGAGCATGGATATATAGATCCAAGTTCGCTCGGCACCCGGGGTGGAAGCTCTTAGTGAGACCCAGAATTTGAAAAGGGCCCTTGCCTACTAGGGGACGAAATCCGTTCTGCAGGGCTCTCGAACTGCTCTATTGAGCACCTGATTTTGAGTCTTGGCACTGTCCAAACGGGCCACTGAAGCGGTCAGCAGTGTCTCGACCTCGGTTGATGATTTTGGCTTTAAATGGGCTGGAGATACGAAAATTTCTGATTTAGATTTTGCTGATGATTTAGCCCTTTGTGTTCATGAGATGAACTCTTTCATTTGAGCTGTTGATGAAACTGGTAGTACAGTAGGTTTGGTTATAAACAGACAGAAAACTAAAGTATTGAAAATTGGTCAGGCAGGCTGTGATTCAATTAATATGAATGGTTGCAGTCTTCAGCAGGTGTCACAGTTCAATTATCTTAAGAGCTATGTAACAGATACTGGTGATGTGCGGCATGAGATTAACACACGGATAGGGATTGCTGCCTGGAATTTTAAGAATCTATGGAGGGTGTGGAGAATTAGGCGTATACACCTAAAGACTAAAATTAGACGGAACAATAGTTTGGTTCTTTCTAAGCTTAGTTATGGTAGTGAAACTTGGACGCTATGTAAACAAGATAAGAGGAAACTAGATGCTTTTAATTCTAGATGCTTATATAGTATCTTGGGTATTAGGTGGTTTAACTTTGTAACTAATGATGAGGTTAGGTTAAGGAGTCTGCAACCTCCTTTAAACAGCATATTGTGCAGAGAGAGACTCCGCTGGTTTGGCCATGTTGCCCGTATGGATAATTATAAATTGGCGAATAGGGTTATGAACAGTGTGCCTAAAGGCTTCAGAAAGAGGGGAGACATGGGATACGGTATGTAGACAATGTCAAACAGGACCTTATTAAATTTGGTGTGCAGTGACCAGATGCAGCTCAGGAGAGATATGCTTGGAGAACTAAACATCATGGTCTGGTTGGACCTCCGTAGACCATGGCTGTTTGAGGATGATGATGATGGGCAAATCAAATGCAGTTGGGAAAATTCACACTGACTTGCTGCAATTTAGGCTGATATAGATATTGGGATTATTTCTGTGAAATTATGCCTAGTTGGCAAAATTGGAAGTTACATGGGGATGCAGGAAAGCTGTTGAAATAGAATAACCCATCCCCCTCGGAGCGAAAATTTAGGTACGAACCTGAAAGAGATTATTTTCTCCGTTCGCAAAATGTGATTTTTGAATCGGAAAATTTTCGATTTATCCCCCCCACCCCCTCCAACCATAGTCCTTCGCTATGCTCCTGGACCGAAGTCATTGATGACGACTGCCTCAACACAGTTTGTCTTGCTGAAAAAGTCGCTAGCTGCCTAACTAATATGTCAGTTACAGCTTTTTTTTTGGTCGAAATCATTTTTCTTGTTCGAAAAATAAACCTATTTAAATATAACACTGAAGTTTCATGAAATCGAAGGTTCTTATTTCCTTGGGATTTGAGTTGGTGTAAATGGTAGCTAGGTAGTCACTGGAAGGAGAGCTACGCACCAACCCCCTGCGATGCTGGATAGAACAGGCCAGGCCTAGCACCTAATGTCCGACCCCGCCTTCTCGTGGTGCAGACCGTTAGTATCTTTCAAAAAGATACTCTCTTGGGGAAGTGAACGGAAGGAGATGGCTGCCAGATTAGTGAGGCCTACTGATCTGGACAACTATGGCTACTTTTCTTTTTTTTTCTACCCTTCTGAGTGGTCAACACACAGGGTCCTGGTGCTGACCATATAAACTCACTGGACTGGACAGATATATGGCTCTGAGCTTGATTATGGATCCTGATTTTGCTGCACTGGTGGGCTCCTGTGGAGGGAAAATCTTCCACTCTGTTTTCTGTTTGTTTGTGGGTTGACAGCCCCAAGTGAATAGATTCACAGGATATGTTTATCAGCTGGTGGATAATCCAGGGCAGAGTTCATCCCAGGCACCTGAACTCTTTGCTTCTATTGGCCTCGTCAAATTCTACATTGGAGGAAGTCTTCCAGTGTAGATGGCTGCAGACTTTAGTGGTGGGGGAACGGGTCTTTGCCCCATGTCTGCGATTAGGGGGCTGTTTGATATTATCGGCATTCCCTGTCTCAATAAACATAGTTTCTTCAAACATCCCACTAACCATTTTCTCTCCACAGGTAATTGGAATGTGAGGACTCTGCACAAAGCTTTTTCTCTTGATGTCCTCACACAAGAATTCCACCATTATAATTTAGATATTCTCGGCTTGCAAGAGACCAGATGGACACATAAAGGTCAGATTCGTAAAAACGATCTTAAATTTCTCTTGTCAGGGAGGGACGACAATAAGCATCACCAAGGCGTGGGTCTGCTTCTCAGCAGACACGCTAGTGATGCTCTTCTAGGATATGAGTGCATTAATGAAAGGTTTCTTACAGCAGAATCTCAGACAAGCGTTAAAGACTTGAATGTTATCTGCGGTTATGCCCCCACTGAGGATGAGAAGGACAGGTTTTACGGACAACTTCAGGATATTTTGAATTCTGTCAAGAAAGGAGATATTACCCTTGATCTTGGTGACTTCAATGCCAAAGTTGGTACTGACTCTGACCTGTGGACAGGAGTAATAATCCCTTTTGGTGTTGGTAGCTGCAATGGCAATGGGCAACGTCTTCTACAGGTAAGTAAACTCAATGGATTCAGAATAACTAACACTTATTACAAACACCGCAACATACGTAAGTACACATGGGTTTCACCTGATGGGCTGCATAAGAATGATTGATTATATATTAATTAACAGCAAATGGGCTAGTTCTGTTAGGAATACCAGGTCATATAGGGGAGCTGAAATTGGATCTGCCCATTATCTTGTTAAAAGTGTCTTGCGATTAAACTTAAAAAGTGTTGTGCTAGGGTTAAAAAATTTATCTTTTATACTGAAGCTCTAAAAGACCCAGTTATAGCCAAAGCTTACCATGATAGGTTACTTAGTCATTATGACAGTCATGGTATGATTACTACTGAAGTTGAGGAAGAATGGGATCATTTTAAACAGGCTTTTTTGGACACTAACAATACTCTTTTAGGAAAAAAGTAGCAGAAGAGACAGAATTATCTGAGTGATAAGGCACTTGAGATTATTTCGGAAAGAAAGAACTGCAGGAATGTCCTTAATCAATACCCTACTAGTCCTAATAGAAAGCATTACAAAGAACTTAATAAACGTGTAAAAGATCAGTTACCTGCTGATAAGAATCTTTGGCTTGATGGCTTGGCTGACAAAGTCGAGGAAGCAATTAGACAGCACAGCAGCAGAGAGCTGTACCAGATAGTTAATGTTTTGTGTGGTAGAAAACGGACGGGCATTCAAGGATTGAAGGATAAACAAGGTAAGGTTATAGAAGGTGAGGATTCTGTCATGTCTAGGTGGGCTGAACATTTCAGTGATGTTCTAAACAATGTAGTTAGTTCTACTCCCATTGTTTGCAATGATGATAGAAGCATTGGTGGCTTTAATGTTGGCCCTATAACACATTCTGAAGTTATTGTGGCTATTTATAAACTTAAACTTCAGAAATCCCCAGGGGTAGATGAAATTACTACGGAAATGCTTAGAGCTGGGAATGTTTCGGTTAGCAATGGAATACTGAAATTCTGCATATCTTTTATGATAAAGGCACGGTTCCTAAGGATTTACCAGAGCTATTGTTATCCCTATTTTCAAACAAGCTGATCGCAGTTCTTGTGATAACTATAAGGGTATCAGCCTACTCTCTGTTCCAGATAAAGTTCTTTCCATCTTTATGCTTAATAGAATTAAGAATCTGGTTGACAGTCAATTGCGTGATGAGCAATGTGGATTCAGAAGTGGTAGGGGATATGTGAATCAGATATTTTCACTTAGGCAGATTCTTGAGAAATGTTTACAGTTTCAGAAACCTCTGGTTGCTAGCTTTGTTGATTTCAAAAAGGCTTTCGACTCTGTTGATCGTCATAATTTGTGGTTGATTGTGAGATCATATGGTATACCTTAAAAGTTAGTTAACATAATGAAAGCTCTCTATAATAACGCTGAGTCGTGTGTGAGAGTTCGTGAGTCTTGTAGCAATTGGTTTAGCATTACTTCTGGTGTTCGACAAGGGTGCATTTTGTCTCCTTTTCTCTTTAGCTTGCTTATTGATTATGTTATGCGAAATTCACTTCAAAGGAAAGATTTTGGCCTTAAATGGACTGGAGATAAGAAAATTTCTGATTTAGATTATGTTGATGATTTAGCCCTGTTGGCAAATGATGTTGATGAGATGAACTCTTTCATTCGAGCTGTTGATGATACTGGTAGTAGAGTAGGTTTGGTTATAAACAGAGAGAAACTAAAGTGATGAAAATTGGTCAAGCAGGCTGTGATTCAGTTAATCTGAATGGTTGCAGTCTTGAGCAGGTGTCACAGTTTAATTATCTTGGGAGCTATTTAACAGATAATGGTGATGTGCGGCATGAGATTAGCAGACGAATAAGGAAAGCTGCCGGGACTTTTAAGAATCTATGTAGAGTGTGGAGAAATAGGCGTATACACCTAAAGACTAAAATTAGACTGTATAAGATTTTGGTTATTTCTAGGTTTAGTTATGGTAGTGAAACTTGGACGCTGTATAAACAAGATAACAGGAAACTAGATGCTTTCGATTCTAGATGCTTAGGTAGTATCTTGGATATTAGGTGGTTTAACTTTGTAACTAATGATGAGGATTAAAGGAGTTTGCAACCTCCTTTAAGCAGCAAATTGTGCAGAGAGAGACTCCGTTGGTTTGGTCATGTTGCCCATATGAATAATTATGGATTGGCGAATAGCGTTAGCGTATGGATATGGCGAAGAATTGATATAGTTTGAGGGTGTTTTTGAGAATATCGGAGCTTTGTGTACTGGGAACACATTACAGTGTAATAAGCAACCATTGGCAAGGTCTATGCGATTAAAAAATACACACGGACTGTATTCCCTATGTCCTTCTCTAAACCACCATTTTGCTGCTCAAAAAAATATCAGGTGAATCATGTTTAATATTTTTCATAAAGTGTTTGTGGTTCGTTTATAAATTCCTTCAGGGAAGTAACTTTGTAGTGAATAATTAATTTACAATAAAGGTAATCTAATTTTCCACTTTTTAGCATGAGAGTTATGAAATTTCAACTGAGAGCTTACTATACAGCACATTATTCTGATTATGGGATATAAATTTTATAGTTAAACGCTGTTTTTCGCTGTCGACCACTAACGACCGCTTTCATTTCGGCTGGGATTTTGTAAAGCTCGCTCAGTCGAACTAATGGTTGTCAGAGGAAAAAAAGTTCTTTGCTTAATTTTTAATTTCATTTTGCTATTTGTCGTTACAGTATGCGTAGAAATATTTCTATATCGTAAATGATCAAACGGCAGTTTTTTTTATGCACAGGCTTTCAGATCTATTTGCCCATTGTCGTGGACGAAGGTGGAAACCAACGTTTGATATTCGTAACAGATATATCGAGCTGATAGGGTGACGTAATGACCTCAAGAAATGTCAACTGGGTGAAAAAAATATAATTTACCCACTACACGGAAACGTATTGTTCAGAGCTAAGAAGAAGGTAATGTACAGTAGAGCGAAATGTGTAATAGAAGCCTTAGATTAAACCACAGGGTTGTCCTTTGGGAACACAGGAAAAAGCGTTCTTTACCCCTAAGGACAAAGTTGCCTATGACATACGTAAGAGATTCACACCTAACCTCGATCTAGGAATTTCTAGTTGGACACCACAGGGAAACGTGTACTGTGAAAGCCACCTGTCTGGATAGCCTTCAACAAAAAGAGCGAAAATAAATATGCCTAAACAAGCAATTCCTTTCATTGGTTTAAGATAAGTTAAAGTTAATTTATTTTAATAACATTCAATATAATTTACGTATTAAGATTTTATTTAAATATTTCAGAAAATTATAAAAATATTTACCAAAATTAAAAAAAGAAATAACTACCAGTTAATATTTTAGGATTAGACGTTTTTTAATTTATACACTTTGGTTACGAAAGATTTTATAGAAATTATGGTGGCAACACTTGGATATACCAGAGATAACGCCACGTCCGTGTTTTCGCGATATCATTTGTAATTCTAATTTACCTGCGTCTTCTTCTCTTAATTTCCGTTTTTATTATAACCACACGTCGTCGACTTTTATTGTGAGTAAGTGATCTCATTTTTTTTAATGTGCGTCAATCTGTAGCTGAATTTTTTGTTTGAAAATAATAATTCCACTTTCTCACTGGCATACCACTGAAGATTATTGTTAACCATTCCAGCTTCTGCAATCATTTAAATACTAAAACAATATTTTTGAAAATCGATATTTAAAAAATATTTGATTATGATCTTTACTTTATAATCAGTGACATTTTTCCATTAAATGCATATTTTAGAGCTTCCAAGTAAGGTTTATCACTGGCATAACAAGGAAATTCTGTAGCCGTTCGGTAGGGTACCTGAAAAGCATAGGAAATTAATAATATCCGTATTACGAGACAAAGTAAAGTGGTCGACACCGACAAATAGCGGTTAACTATCAATTTTATATCCCATAATCAGAATAATGTGCTGCATACTATTTGTTGGTTCGAAACCGACCGAAATTTCTTAGCTCTTAGGCTAAAAAGTGTAGAATTACATTACCTCTACTCTAAACTAATTATTCACTACAAAGTTACTTACCTGAAGGAAAATATAAAAGAACCACAAACACTTCAGGAATATTATTTAACTTGATTTAGCTGATACTATTCGAGCAGCAGAGTTTTGGGTTACAGAAGGACAGGCCGACGGTATTTATCCACGGGCCTCGCCTATGGCTGCTTATTATACTCGAATCTGTTCGCGATAGGCAAAGCTCTGATAACTACAAACCCTCTAAATAGGATAACTTCTTCGCCATATTTTAATAGATAACGCGGTAAATGGAACAGCGAGAAAAGCGTCGGACGATTTCAATAATAGGCGAATGACATCTGACAGTTACGATTGAGAATGCATTGTTTGCAGAATCGAAAGGAAGTGACATTTCCATTGTTTCGTATTCCCAACAGAGGGGTTTTTTGCTCTTCCGCACTTAGGTTTTCCGATACCTTCTATACCAAATTTACTAAAAATTATTCATGTAATCTAGTACCTCTTTCAAAAGTTATTTGGATTCACCCTGAGTATCTTAAATATCTCTGTTCGGGGAGGAAAGACAATAAACATCACCAAGGCGTGGGTCTGCTTTTCAGCAGACACGCTAGTGATGCTCTTCTAGGATAAGAGTGCATTAATGAAAGTTTGTTTACAGCAAAATTACAGACAAGCGTTAAGGACGTCAATCTTATCTACTGTTATGCCTCCACTGAGAATGCCGATGAGGATGAGAAAAAAGGTTTTACAGACTCCACACTGTCTCCCACACACGGATCCTCATACGAGCTTCCATTTCAAAGGAAATTCGTAATTCTTTGCTGTCCGAACATGTAGCAACTAGTAAATTTCTCCTATTTTGAGGGGAAAGAAAACGAAGTTTGTTAGTTTTATGGACAGCAGCATTATCTACTTAACGAGGTTTCATTTGACATGGAACTTGTTTGTTCGGGCCTCACGTTCCTAACATTTAACATAAACTTGGCCGCTGTAGAATATGAAATAAACTTTTTTTTTTGGGGGGGGGCGGGCTTTTATTTCCTGCATAGGTCAACCATGAGTTAACTTCACAGCGACTTTGCAAACCTGTTGGTGTTCCCTTTTTCATTCGCAGAACAACGGGATTAAATCTTAACGTTGCCCGAAGTGTGACTCGATCCTCAAAATTTCAGATTCGCAGCGTGGACGCCTAACGACTTGACCACTACTTCTTCCATCTTTACTCCTTCTGACCGCATATGTTTTGAGATTGTATTTAGTAATGCGGCAGACCTTATCCTATAAAACATGATACCATGTCCGTGATGATTTAATTTTTATAAATTGGGTGTCTCCACGGTGTCACAATTGTTAATAAATCCTTTTATTGTTTTTCAAATTAAAAGCTACCTGTTTGGTTTTAAAGGAAATAAATATATTAAGAATTTTAAATTTTTATTTTTAAAACTTCAACCTGCCTGTAATATATTATGCAAAATCTGTTGGCAACACAGCGAAACAGTAGTGCTGACGTCATCTCGGTGTTTTTGCTAGTTTATCATTAACCCGTATTCACAGGCAGCACTAATTTTAGGAGTTGATTTTCATGCCGCCATTTGTCTTTCTCACCACTCTATTTTAACTTCCACTTTTATACGAGATAAGTATCATTTATATAATAAGAAATGTGTTTAAATTAATAAAATTCAAATGAATACTTAAAGATTTTCATATCTATTTTTTCATATGCACTGTATTTTCTTACACGGTTTTCTTGGGAACCTATCAGAAACAGAATTGGGTGAATTGAATTAGATTGTTCCTATTGTTTATTAAGAAAGATTTACTTTCTTTAAAGTTGACTGCTTAGCGCGCTTGGCTACTGATCTAAAAGACCTGGATTCGAACCTCTGGTAAATCATTGATGTGTGTTGCTTTTCTACTGAGGTGCTTACTTACGGTAACAACAATGCAATCAGTTTAGGTTAATGAGTGACAAATTTGAATATAAATAAGTATATTATTTTTTTACACGTTTTTGATTTAAGACAGATCAGAAAAGAAAGTTAAATTCCCTATTTACACGATTTATTTTGATGTAACACGGTTCACATGGCGCCTTTTTGAAAATCCCCATTTTAATTTAATTCTGAAAAAATATTTCTATTGAAGAAAAAATTTCTAGAAGAACCAAGATGCCGCTTTTGTGGTCACATTTTCCGATGTAGTTTTATGGTTTTAGGTTGTTTTACCTCTGAGCGGCACTTTTTTGCACATCATGGGCTAAATTGCCAGGTGACATGGACCCCGAAGGCTCAGAGAAGGTTGGGAGAGGGGACCCACTGGAACAGTTGTCGGGAGACAGATGGTAGCCTCCCGTCGAGGCCATTCAGCGTGTTCTTTAACGTGCACAGGGTATGGCTCTCCCACACACGGGGCCACGGCTTAACGTCCCATCCGACTGACGGAGGTCTTTCGAAACTCATCAGTGTCACCTCCTGACCGTAGGCTCAACGCTGACCCAGCTGAGACTCGAACCTGGGAACTACAGATTACGAGCCTGGCGCGCTACCGACTGAGCCACCCCCGCCCCCAAAGGTGGCGGAGAGAGTAGCAGAAAATCCGAAAGCGAAACGCATGCAGTGGAAAAGGACAAAGTGGGTTCACTTTCTGTTTAATGGTTGCCCTAATAAGGCTATTCGCCGTCCCATGGCCGAGTGGTTAGCGCGCTTGGCTACTTATCTAAGGAACCTGTGTTCGAGCCCCGAGTAAGGTATCGCTGTTTGTGTGTTTTTCACTGCAAACGTTCGGCAAAAGCCTTAAGGTGCGATGCAAATCCATTCCTATTTTTCTATCTTATTACACCACGACGTGCACAAAAATGTTAATTTTCATTTCTGGGCCAAAACAATAATATTAATCTTCAGATTACTCGCAAATACCAAAGTTTTTACCGAAAACCACTTTTCAAAAAGCGGAATATCCAAAGCTTTAACGATTCGTAAACGTTATAAATGGATGCTGCCTACGTAAAGCCCTTCCACATCGCAGTACACGACTAAAATCTCACCCAGAATATATTAAACAAAAGAATGGTAACTTCCTCCGTGGATCGTACGAGGGTGAGAAAAAACATACAGTGGGACAACGCAAAAAAGCTTGCAATGCGAAACTCAAATTATGCAACTTCCAACTTTTACTACGGCTTCACAATGTTTCGTCTATACTTCTCCGAAACTTTATATAACCATTTTTCTTCTCTGTAGAAAAATAAAAATGAATCTTAGGTACCTGAGATGATCGAAACATAATATAAAAATATACCTAAAATAGCAACGCATAGAACGGGCCACGCCTAGCACCTAATGTCCGACCCGCCTTCTCGTGGTGCAGACCGTTAGTACCTTTCAAAACAGATACTCTCTTGTGGAAGTGAACGGAAAGGGAGGGCTGCCAGATTAGTGTGGCCTACTGATCTGGACAACTATGGCTACTTCATTTTTTTTTCTAACCTGCTGAAGAGTGGTCAACCACACAGGGTCCTGGTGCTGACCATATAAACCCACTGGACTGGACAGATCTGAGTAGAGGTCATCGCAGGCACCTGAACTCTTTGCTTCTATTGGCATCGTCAAATTCTACATTGGAGGAAGTCTTCCAGTGTAGATGACTTCAGCCTTTAGTGGTGGGGGAACGGGTCTGTGCCCCATGTCTGCGATTAGGGGGCTGTTTGATATTGTCGGCGTTCCCTGTCTCAATAAACATAGTTTCTTTAAACATCCCACTAACCATTTTCTCTCCATAGGTAGTTGGAATGTGAGGACTCTGCACAGAGCTCTTCCTCTTGATGTCCTTACACAAGAATTCCACCATTATAATATTGATATTCTCGGCCTGCAAGAGACCAGATGGACAGATAAAGGTCAGATTCTTAAAAAAAAATATTAAATTTCTCTTTTTCAGGGAGGGACGACAATAAGCATCACCAAAGCTCGGGTCTGCTTCTCAGAAGACACGCTAGTGATGCTCTTCTAGGATACGAGTGCATTAATGAAAGGTTTCTTACAGCAAAATTTCAGACAAGCGTTAAAAACTTGAATGTTATCTGCTCTTATGACCCTACTGAGGATGCCGATGAGGATGAGACGGATAGGTTTTACGGACAACTTCGGGATATTTTGAATTCTGTCAAGAAAGGAGATATTACCCTTGTTCTAGGGGACTTCAATGCCAAAGTTGGTACTGACTCTGACCTGTGGACAGGAGTAATAGCCCTTTGGTATTGGTAGCTGCAATGGCAATGGGCAACGTCTCCTACAGGTAAGTAAACTCAATGGATTCAGAATAACTAACACTTATTACAAACACCGCAACATACATAAGTACACATGGTTTTCACCCGATGGACTGCATAAGAATATAATTGATTATATATTAATTAACAGCAAATGGGCTAGTTCTGTTAGGAATACCAGGTCATATAGGGGAGCTGAAATTGAATCTGATCATTATCTTGTTAAAAGTGTCTTGCAACTTAAACTTAAAATGTGTTGTGCTCATGTTAAAAAATTTGCTTTTAATACTGAAGCTCTGAAAGACCCAGTTATAGCCAAAGCTTACCATGATAGGTTACTTAGTCATTATAATAGTCATGGTATGCTTACTACTGAAGTTGAGGAAGAATGGGATCATTTTAAACAGGCCTTTTTGGACACTAACAGTACTCTTTTTGGAAAAAAGCAGCAGAAGAGACAGAATTATCTGCGTGATAAGGCACTTGAGATTATTTCGGAAAGAAAGAACTGCAGGAATGTCCTTAATCAATAACGTACTAGTCCTAAGAGAAAGCATTACAAAGAACTTAATAAATGTGTAAAAGATCAGTTAGCTGCTGATAAGAATCTTTGGCTTGATGGTTTCGCTGACAAAGCCGAGGAAGCAGTTAGACAGCACAACAGCAGAGAGCTGTACCACATAGTTAATGTTTTGTGTGGTAGAAAACGGACAGGTATACAGGGATTGAAGGATAAACAAAGTAAGGTTATAGAAGTTTAGGATTCTGCCATGGCTTGGTCGGCTGAGCATTTCAGTGATATTCTAAACAAAGTGGTTACTTCTATTCCCATTGTTTGCAATGATGATAGATGCATTGGTGGTTTTAATGTTGGCCCTATAACGCAATCTGATGTTATTTTGGCTGTTTCTAAACTTAAACTTCATAAATCCCCATTTAGAACTTTGTATCTGTGGCAAGCAGCTGCTTGATCCGTTATTATTTACACTAGGGCTTCTCAATGTGGGACGAGTAGTAAAAAAAAATTTTTTTGGGGGGTGGCGGGGGTGTTAATGGTTCCTAGGTATGTGGAAGACACATTTATGAATTACTAAGTATGAGACTACTAAGTATGATTACTAATTACTAAGTATGAGACTACTAAGTATGATTACTAAGTATGAATTACCTAGTATGAAATTACTACGGAAATGCTTAGAGATGGGAATGTTTCGGTTACCACTTAGATGACTGAAATTCTGAATATCTTTTATGATAAAGGCATGGTTCCTAAGAATTTTACCAGAGCTATTGTTATCCCTATTTTCAAAAAAGGTGATCGCAGTTCTTGTGATAACTATAGGGGTATCAGCCTACTCTCTGTTCCAGTTAAAGTTCTTTCCATGATTGTGCTTAATAGAATTAAGAATCTGGTTCAGTCAATTGCCTGATGATCAATGTGGATTCAGAAGTTGTAGGGGATGTATGGATCAGAGAACTATTCAGAGATTGAGAACTTTGCATATGTAGATACTGAAACTCTCTTTGCTCTCCTTCTCGAGATTCTTCTTATCGCCAGCTCGAGATTCTTCTTTCACAGCTTTTCCTGAAGGTTGAGGCGGCATTTTCTCTACAGATGCTGGAACAAATCCTTGTTTGGAAATTAAAAATCTGAGAACTCGCTCTTGAAATCTCGAAATTTAATATACTTGTGTTCTGGTTGCAATCCCCTTTTAAAAATTCCGGA
Source organism: Ryuthela nishihirai (assembly GCA_038380435.1). Taxonomy (NCBI): domain Eukaryota; kingdom Metazoa; phylum Arthropoda; class Arachnida; order Araneae; family Heptathelidae; genus Ryuthela; species Ryuthela nishihirai. Next base: position 68,185,601 of record JAWZYU010000022.1, on the reverse strand, counting down.
CTTATCGTACCGCTGTTTATGCGGACCTCTGAGTGAGCCGTGTGAGGAAGAATGAAAACTCCTGGTAGGAGTTTTCTGTGGATAGGACACGCTTGTTCACCAAAGTCCCAGTCGCATGTAAAATTTAAATAAATGCATTATTTTAATAAGAAGTTAATATTTTGACATGAGAGACAGAGTTATTGTCATTGACATGAGAGACAGAGGTTGTCAAATTATTGTTTTCTCTGCGAAATAAAATTATAAGAAATAGAACTTCGAACATATGATTTTATTTATACACCTCAGTAGCATACCGATGTGAAATACTTTTACAACAGTTTCATTTAAATACAGAACAAACTACAACGCCATTAGGAAATTACTGTAATATTAATATGTGTTTAGTATATAATATTGTGGGCTAAGTAAAAAAAAAGAACAAAAAAGTAGGAATTTTTACATTCTATACATTAAAAAATTAGGTCACCGAATACAGAATTCGGTAGGGGAGGTTTTTTTTTTGTATTACCAATGTATAGGTGGTGTGTTTTAAGGAGAGGTTTTTTATCTGTGAAATATCGAGGGATGTAGTAGTGGTGGAAAAGATATATTTCATGTAATTTTTGGGGATGTAGAACTTAGGAAAGAAATAGATCTCTGTAGTATTTAATAATTACTGAGAAGTATTTCTCATAGGGTTAAAAATACTAATAATAATCTGATTTCCTTTCCTTTAGAGCCCTGATGAGGAATATAAAATTTTGGTTAGTGCACCTACGAGTGACATACAGATAGGAAGCATTTATGAGATAGTGTTAGTACAACATCATGTTTTTGAAATACTTTGATGATGGACAACTTAATGTGGTGCACTGCCTGAGAAAAAAAATGCACTTCTACTTGCAGAAACAAACTGTCGAAGCACATTGCAAATTTCATTTGGCTATACAATTCACACACCTGTCGCAGGGCAGTGGCCTTGGCTACAGTTCTAAGAGACCTGGGTTTGACCCGCAGGTTAAGCACAGATGCCGTTAGACCTCTGTGGCAAGCAGCTGCTTGATCCGTTATCATTTACACTAAGGCTTCTCAACGTGGGACGTGCAGTAAAATTTTTTTTTTTTTTTTTTTTTTTTTTTTTTGAGGGGGGGGGGGGTGTTAATGGTTCCTAGGTATGTGGAAGACACATTTAAACTGATTTCACTTAGAGAACTTGGGTACGTTTAGGGACCTGGGCATGGTGGCAGGCATTCCTTTTCTTAAAGTGCTACTTCCTCGCGACACTTACCTCTGCTGCCGGAGGCCTTTGCGCCGATTATTCCTCCTGCTCACGTCCCATCTCACGGGGACGCCACGTTACACCCTTTACTCCATTCCACACTAGACAATTGCTCTCTAGTGTTACATGAAAGTCAGAGTGAGGGGCACATATTAAAAAAAATCATATTGAGGAAATCCGATATTTCAACGATTTTTTTTTCGCATTTAAATATGGAGGTGGGGGTGAAAAGATAGTTTTCAAGTTGCATTTGGTTTCTTCAAGCTCATGATTTCCCTCCTAACTTTTGGTAGGACACAGATTACCATTGCCTGCTATTGCTTCGTAATTAAAAAAATGCCTGGCTAAGAAATTTGAAAAAAAAAAAAAAAAATAAAACAGAGGTTGGGGGGGGAGACAGAAAGAGATGACACCCCCAAGTTCCATTTTGTTTCTTTCACCTTATGATTTCTTTCCTACCCTTAGGAAACAGATTAACATTCCCAACTATTACTCCCTAATTACAAAATGCCAGTCTAGGAAATTCGAAATAAAGGTTCGGGGGGGGGGGGGGGGCACAAATGACACTGTTTAAGTTCCATTTCGTATCTTTCACCTAATGATTTCTTTGCTACCTTTTGTTTGGGCACAGATTACCACTGGCTGCTATTACTTGCTAATTACAAAGTGTCAGGCCAGGAAATTCAAAACAAAACAAAAAAAAGTGTAGAGGGGGGGAGTGTTACTGTATCATACATCCTGTTTTGGAACTTCACATAAAAAATAATTATTCACCTGTACCTTCTTTACCCTCATGTTTCAGGCAATATTTGGTGCCTAGAGTTGTTCAAATCACTTCTAATTTACCCCTAAAAACGACAGTTTCTAGGAGTAAATTAGTTGTGATGATTGTTTTGAATTATTGTTTCTTACCCCTGCGGAGCAACGTACTCGTCACACGACCCGCCTCTTCAATATTCCACTCGCATTCAATATTCTACTGCGTACCCCTTACTTCCTTAACTTACCTTCCTTAACTTACTTCCTTCCTTTACTTTCAAACACGCATCATCCATATTCACGCCAACAACCCATCCAAATCACAAATCACATAAATATCACAACACCTTGAAAAATAACAAAAAGTTGCCAACATATTACTACGTAATAAATTAAAAAAATCTCCAATTCTTTACAATGCATTTTAAACTACACTACTGTACACTATTCATCACACAAAATCATATTAACTCGAACATTTACACCAAATACACCTCAACACTAGAAATATCAAATACCCTATATATACACACAACATACCTACACGAAAAACTAGATAAAAAAAGTACAACATCATACTTAAAAAAGAAACCAATCCTGCTATTCTTAAATAGTTTTCCTCCAAACCTCAATTAGAAATTTAAAAAACACAGCTCAAAAGAAAACTGGATAAATTACACAGATTGAATTATTTTTAAACCTCGTAACAGCAAAGGAAATTGAAATAAGAATCAACAATAAACTATATTTAAGTGAGCTACATAACTCAGAACTTACGATAATTTCCGCTTCCTTTCTGCGAAACTGTCACTTTACATTATCAGATTTAAACATTATTCCAACATGGAAATTTTTTCTCACCAAATATCTAGACTTGATTAATAATTTCACCGTCTAATACAGAAAATAATTCACATCTGATCTACATATCACGAAATTCAAATCTTATAAGAAATCTCTCTCATATCAACAGAATCTTAGACCTAAAGCATGTTCATATTTTCAATAATACTACACCTACATTGCTACTTTGACGAAACAATGTCGTGTACTTCCGCTTATCGTAATAAGCTTTATGCGATACAATTGTTGGAAATTCTCGTATTTCCGGCGACGCGAAGAACAATAAGAAGAGGTTGCGGAGTATAAAAATTAGATTTGGTATTTTCAGACGTATACCTGATTTGAAATCCATATATTGCGATAACAAACGTTATATAGCGAATGCTTAGTCACAGTGAGGAAGTCACAGTGAGGAATAATTATCAGAGATTATAATTCAAATAGGAAACGGGAATAACGTGTGAAGATCGCGCAAGGGGGGGGGATTAAATTTTAATGAAGCAAAGAGTGCATATCACTTTTACCGAAGGCGGAAGTTTATAAAAAAAACAGTGAAAGAGCCTCCCGTCAAGGCCATCCAGCGTGTTCATTAAAGAGCGCAGGTTTACGGCTCATCACTTAATATTCCATCCCGTGGCATCGTGTGCGAAAGAATCATACCCTGTGCACGTTAAGAACACTCTGGACAGCCATGACGGGAGGTTACCATCTGTCTGCCAACAGCTATTCCAGTGGGTCTCCTCCCCCACCCTTTTCTGAGCCTTCGGGGTCCCATAGTGTGCAAAAAACTGCCGCTCAGAGGTAAATACAACCCAACCTACACATTATCTGAAAATCGAAGTACTACCGTCACCATCATTCTAGAACAGGAGGTTTCAATCTGTTTTCCTAACAGTTGTTCAGTGGTTCCATTTCCCCTGAACGCCACACCCTCTAGGTCAGGAAAAGGACAGTGATGGGCTTGGAAAGGTTACCGTCCATTGGATGATACGTAAAACCGTGGACCAGTCAGTGAACAGGAGAGCTATTCCTCGTGCGCGTTGAAGACAATGCTGGCTGTCCTTCAGGGGAAGCTACGATCTCTCTCCTAACAGTTGTCCAAATGGTCCTTTAACTCTCACCCTGCTCTTGGTCAGATAGCGGTCACCTATGGACTTGGAAACGATGCCATCTCTCAGAAGGGACATAAAGCCGTGTTTTGTGGTGACTCAATCGGTAACACACCAGGCTCGCAATCTGTAGTTCCCAAATTCTAGTCCCTGGTTAGTGTTGAGGTTTATCTCCGCAAAAATATTAAACCCCGCCCACGGTCCATAGGGGACACTGATTGATTTGGAATTGCCGCCTTTCATTGAATGGTACGTTAAGCCATGGCTCCGTGTGCAGGAGAGCCATACCCTGTGTGGGTCGGGGTGGCTCAGTCGGTAGCACGCCAGGTTCATAATCTGCAGTTCCCAGGTTCGAGTCCCAGCTGGATCAGCTTTGAGACTTATCTCTGCAAAACACCCCGGCCTGCCCATGGTCAGTAAGGGACACCGATGGGCTTGAAAAGACCACCATCAGTCGGATGGGACGTTAAGCCGTGGCCTCGTTTGCCGCAGAGCCATACTCTGTGCACGTGAAAGAACACATTGGATGGCCTTGACGGGTGGCTACCATCTGTCTCCCAATAGTTGTTCCAGTGGGTTCCCTTTCCCAACCTTCTCTGAGCTTCACAGTGGCCTTGTGAGGTGGCCCATTGCTAAATGGCCAGCTCACAAGAGCCTGAAAAGCTCAGCGAAGTTTGGGGTTAGGACCCAATGGAACAGCTGTTGAAAGACATGGTATACTCACGTCAAGGACATCCAACTTGTTCCTTAACATTGGGTTGTTCTACCTTTGAGCGACACTTGCCTGCATACAATGGACTAAATGGTCACCTAACAAGGGCCCATTGAAACCATTTTGTTCAGGGAAGTGCCGGTCAGAGGGAAAACAACCCAATGCTAATGAACATGTTAGATGTCCTACATGGGAGGCTACCCTCTGTCTTTGAATAGCTGTTCCATTGGGTTCCCACCACCAACCTTCTCTGAGCCTTCAGGACCTTTGGGATCTTGTTCATTATACTATGACAATTTAATAAGGTTAATGGCCAAATTATCCTTCAAATTTTTTATTAATAGCTCTTAAAACTAAATGGCCATTTAGTCCATTGTGTTGAGAAAATTACCGCTAGAGATAAAATAACCCAATGTTACAGAATAAGGTGGATGTCCTTGATGGCACCATCGGTCTCCCAACTGTTTTTCCAAATGGTCCTTCTGTGAGCCTTCGGGTCCTTGTGAGCTTGCCAATTAGTCCATTGTGTGCAGTATAGGCCCGCTCAGTGGTAATGCTACCCAACTCTCCCAAGAAAAAAGATAAGCTAATATATAATAAGCTAATAATAAAGATAAGCTAATAATAATAGAACCCTCAGCGGATAAAAGATTACCATTAACGCGTATAGCGATAAAGCCCCTGGTCAAAACTTTAGCGCTCCATAGTTAATGAATTGTGTTGGAATATGGGCAAATATTTTTGCATTATTACTGGCTGTCATGAGGTGAAAACTAATTTAGATAACGAAAAATAGTTGATTTGAAAATTCAAAGATGTTTATTTTAAAAGGATAAAAAAACTTTTGGCAAAGTCACAAATTAAATAAGTTATTGGATATGAGATCTTTTTACACAGAAAGCAAATTTAAATACTAACGAAACTTGAGTGTTGCATAAACGTTACTTGAGTGTTGCAGTGAAAACGAGTTAAATTTGAATATCGTGGAATCACTAGGTTTTACAGAGAAAAAATTTTAAAGGGAAACTTGTTAAGTGGAGATAAATTATATAAAACGTTGGAAATCCAGTTCATATTGATTCGAAAGGATTGTTTTTTGCCTCCCCTCAGATTTTTTTGATACCTGGTTTTACCTAAAAAGCCGTCCCGTGGCCGAGTGGTTACCACGCTTGACTACTGATCTACAGGACCTGGGTTCGAGCTCCGGATTAGGCATGGATGTGTGTGTCGTTTTTCTGCTGAGGTCCTGCCATCCTCTCAGATCTCCTACTGTGGCATATAAACTGTCAGGCTCCTGTCAGACCTCTGTGGCAAGCAGCTGCTTGAGGGGGTATTAATTTATTTTTTTTATTTTTACCTAATCTATAGGGTGTACCAAAAATATATGAATAGCGAGACTGTCCGGCCATTACTGTGATGTTCCGTTTCAGAAAAGAACACACCTCAACGCTGAACAGTAGCAGCTGAGAAGTTATTTTGAAGGGTGAAAAAAAATTGATGTGTTCATGGTACGCATTTATAAACGTTCAGAGACCTCCGTCCATCGGATGAGACGTTAAGCCGTGGACCCCGGGTGCGGTAGAGTCCATGTTAAAGAACACACTGGATTGCCTTGAATGGCAAGCAGCCTGTTTCAATGGGTCCCCTCGACCTTCTCCGAGCCTTCGGGGGTCCGGGTGATCTGGCCATTTAACCCACGGTGTGCAAAGTGCCACTCAGAAGTAACGTATCCCTGGGCAGATGTCCTCGACGGTCAACTGTTTCGATGGATTCCCTCTACCTTTTCCGAGTCTTCGGGGTCTGGGTGATCTGGTATTTAGCCCATAGTGTGCAAAAAAAAAGTGCCACTCAGAGGTAAAACAACCCCTTTTCTCTTTCCCCCCTCTCTATTTTTACCCATTGTGCAAAAGGAGATTGACTTTTTTGGTGGTCCGAGGAATAGGAAGGGGGGGGAGAGTAAAAAGAATGGGATATCGTGAATCATTCCGTGCCGAAAGTAACCGAGCATGCGCAGAAGCAAAAACCTCCTACACGGTGTTTCTCCGTGCCGCTAGTGTCCGAGTGTTTTTTTTTACCCACATAAAAGGAAGTGTGGCCAGCCTAGGCAGCAGGCAGTTTTTTTCCCCTCACTGCACGAACCATCGGAAGAATAAGGTCCAGTTAGGAAACACTAATGGATAGGTAAGCACTTTTCTCCTCAATACACGCAGAGGCCTTGCGACGAGGCCCGGAAATCAAAGGTACACGTGATCTTGTGTCACGCTCTGTTAAACGTACGTGCGCACTGAAACGATAAGTTTACCATCGTCGAGAATATTCATACGGCGCGTTCGATTCCTTCCCCCCCTCCATCATCTCTTCACTTATTTCCCCATGTCGAGCCTTTGGGGTCCAGGTGACCTGGCCATTTAGCCCACGGTGTACAAAGAGTCACTCAGAGGTAATGCCATACCCCGTGCACGTTAAAGAACACGCTGGATGACCTTGAGGGGAGGTTTTACCAAAACAGCTGTTTCTCCCGGACCTTTTCTGAGACTTCGGGTTACGTGCGACCATTTAGCCCATAGTGTAAAAAGTGCCACTCGGAGGTAAAACAACCCAACCCCTTTGTGGCAAAAGTGTGCAATCCCGAAAGGCTCTTAGGGAACTGGGAGACCAAAGTGTTACCATCCTGTAAGACCGTCTCTGGAATGCTAATTGCCTTACGGGAAAGCGCCTCTTTGCTCTCCCGGGTCCCTAAGATCCTTACGGGATTGCACACTTTTGCTTCTCAGGTCCCTAAGAGCCTTACAGGATTGCACACTTTTGCTTCTCAGGTCCCTAAGAGCCTTACGGGATTGCACACTTTTGCCTCCTGGGTCCATAAGAGCCTTACGGGATTGCACAGTTTTGCCTCCTGGGTCCCTAAGAGCCTTACGGGATTCCATACTTTTGCCCATGGATCCCTAAGAGCCTTACGGGACCTTGCACTTTTTCCCTTTGGTCTCCCGGGTCCCTAAGAGCCTTATGGTACGGCACCCGTAAAGGCATTATGGTCCCGGGAGGCAAAAGTGTGCAATCCCGTAAAGCTCTTAGGGACCCGGGAGACCAAAGTGGCACCATCCCGTAAGACCGTAGGGTCTCTGGGATGCTAACAGCCTTATGGCACAGCACCACTTTGGTCTCCTGTGTCCCTAAGAGCCTTACGGGATTGCACACTTTTACCTCCCGGTCCCTAAGAGACTTACGGGATTACACACTTTGGTCTCCCGGGACTGTAATGCTCTTATGGTTGCCATCCCGTAAGGCTCTTAGGGACCAGGGAGATGAAAGTGGCAAAAGTGCGAGGTCCCGTAAGGCACTTAGGGACCCGGGAGGCAAAATTGTGCATTCCCATAAGGCTCTTGGGGACCCAGGAGGCAAAAGTGTGCAATCCCGTAAGGCTCTTAGGGAATGGAAGACCAAATTGGCTCTGTCCCGTAAGGCTGTTAGTGTCCCAGAGAACTTAACAGTCTTACGGGATGGTGCCACTTTTGTCACCCGGGTCCCTAAGAACGTTATGGAATTGCACACTTTTGCCACAAAGGGATTGGGTTGTTTTACCTCCGAGTGGCACTTTTCACCCTATGGGTTAAATGGTCGCACATACCCCGAAGGCTCAGAAAAGGTCCGGGAGAAACAGCTGTTTTGATAAAACCTCCCGTCAAGAACATCCAGCGTGTTCTTTAACGTGCACGGGGTATGGCATTACCTCTGAGCGACTCTTCGTACACCGTGGGCTAAATGGCCAGGTCACCTGGACCCCAAAGGCTCGGTGTACGGGACGGAGATGTGGGGAAGTAAGGGAATAGATGATGGAGGGTGGGGGAATCGAACGCGCCGTATGAATGGTCTCGACAATATCAAACTTATGATTTCAGTGCGCACGTACGCGCCGGACGTACGTTTAACAGAGCGTGACACAAGATCACGGTGAACTTGTGTCACGCTCCTTTGATTTCTGGGCCCTCGATTGTGTACCTTTGATTTCCGGGCTCGTCGCAAGGCCTCTGCATCTATTGAGGGTAAAAGTGCTTACCTATCAGTTAGTGCTTCCTAACTGGGCCTTATTTCCACCACGTGGCCATCCGATGGTTCGTGGAGTGCGGAAAAAACTCTCTGCTGCCTAAGGGGCCTCGTCATAAGGCCTCTCTGTGTATTGAGGAGAAAAGTGCTTGCTATCCGTTCTTAAATGGCCTTATATCCACCACGTGGCAATCCGATGGTTCGCACAGTGAGGTAAAAAAAAACTATCTGCTGCCTAGGCTGACCACACTTCCTTTTATTTGGGTAATAAACACTCGGTCACTAGCGGCAAAGGAGAAACACCGTGCAGGAGGTTTTTGCGTTTGCGCATGCTCGGTTACTTTCGGCACAGAATGATTCAGGAGATCCCATTCTTTTTACCCCCCCCCCCTATTTGTCGAAACCCCAAAAAAGTCAATCTCCTTTTGCACAATGGGTAAAAATAGAGAGGGGGGAAAGAGAAAAGGGGTTGTTTTACCTCTGAGTGGCACTTTTTTTTGCACACTATGAGCTAAATGGTCAGGTCACCCAGACCCCGAAGCCTCGGATAAGGTCGAGGTAATCCATCGAAACAGTTGACCGTCGAGGACATCTGCCCAGGGATACGTTACTTCTGAGCGGCACTTCACACACCGTCGGTTAAATGGTCAGATCACCCGGACCCGAAAGGCTCAGAGAAGGTAGAGGGGGACTCATCGGAACTGCTGTTGGGGGAATGGGAGCCAGGCACGGGGCTCCGTTGTTGTTGTTTTTTTACCTCCGAGTTGCAATTTGCACACCATGTGCGCTAAATGGCCAGGTCACCAGGACCCACAAAGGCTCAGAGAACGTCGAAAGGACCCACTGGGACTGCTGTTGGTAGGGTCCATGCATTGGGCGCCGTTACTTTTTTTTTTTTACTACCGAGCGGCACTTTGCACACCATGGGCTAAATGGCCAGGTCCCCCGGTCCCCCTAAGGCTCGGAGAAGGTCGAGGGGACACACTGAAACAGGCTGTTCGCCATTCAAGGCAATCCAGCGTGTTCTTTAACGTGGACTCTCCCGCACACGGGGGTCCACGGCTTAACGTTACATCCGATGGACGGTGGTCACTGAACGTGTTGTAAATGCGTACCATGAACACACCACTCCCTTTTTTCACCCTTCAAAATAACCTCTCACCTGCTACTCTTCACCGTTGAGGTGTGTTCTTTTCTGAAACGCAACATCAAAGGAATGGCCGGACCGTCTCGCAATTCATTTATTTTTTCTACAAAATTTGTAGAAAATGGTTAAGAAAATGGCTTTTCAAAAACGTTAAATTCCTGTGAGAGCAGTGTTAAATTCCTGTGAGAGAAATTCTAGAGGGTAAATGACCTATCGATAAAGTAGAGAATTCCTCTAAAAATCATATTTTTTCTACGGATTCCCTATTCGTTTTTAATGAGCTCTAAACTGTTCAAAAATATTTTCAGAGATGGATAATCTTCTTATCAAAGATCAAAGTCTGGTTAGTTGAACAATGACATGTCTCGCAAATGATGTTAGCAGAAATGAACAGCCAAACCGTGTCGTTAATTTATTTTTTGTACACCCTGTGAGAGAAATTTTAGAGGGCAAACGACTTCTTCAAAAAGTAGAGAATTTCTCTAAAATTGATGTTTTATTATAGGGATTTCCTCTTACTTTACAACGAGCTGTAAACTTTTCAAAAACGTTTTCAGAGATTGATACTCGTAAAAACTTTTAGCTTGATATGAATGGCCCAACCGTCTGGCTCACTTATTTTTGGTACACCCTGTATATAATAAAAGGTGTCTGTCTCTGGCAGATATAACTCGCCGGGAAATCAACGTACACGTTCCACATTTTGAGAGAATAATTCTAGTTGTGGTCCGGATTGCAGTGTTAAATTTCAGGTGGATAGTCCAAAAGTGGGATTGCTAGAAGCAAAAATATTTACCAAGCTATTCCTATGGGAAACGAGAATCGCTGTCAAATCTATTTTTGCCATTTACTGCTCGCTAACTCTGAAAGTAAAAAGTTAAAATAGCATTTAAATCTGCTACCGTTGTCAGATTCCCCACATTTTCAAAGGCATTATTTCCGCGTTACATTTCAGCTAGGGACTTGAGTTTCAAACCAAACATGGGGTCGGGAAGGAGGAACCTGCCTGCAAAATTTGGAACCTTTCGGTGAAGTATGTCGGGAATTACATAATGCCAAAATCTGACGATATATCTCGATCGTTTGTCACTAGGTCTGAGAGAACGCGACGAGTCAGCAATACCTTGCAACCCCGGGAAATTCTTCGTGTTTAAACTGTAATAAAATGTCGGGGGAGGATACATAACTAACCTTTAGTGCAGGAAACAACAGAATATGCAGATTAATCCTAATGATGGATCAATATGGAAAATAGTTCGCTTGTTAAAGGTAAATGTAGGTCACACTGGACCACTTCATGCATCAGACGGCAGGGTATACTCAAAATCATAAAAAACTGAAACTTTTGCTAATACATCAGAATTACAATTTCAGACAAATGACGAGTATAAATCTGATCGATGAAGTGGACAGTGCTCCTCGAAAATTCAAAAGATGACCTTGCGCGGAGGAATTGTAGTTCATTACATTTAGGGAAATCACAGAACAAATCAAACAAATAAAACTTAAAAAAGCTGCAGGAGATGATGACATCAATAACACAGTAATCAGAAATCTACCCAGAAACGAAGTTCTTCTACTTCTCAAACTATTTAATAAATGTCTTCAATATCATTACTTTCCTCAACCATGGAAAAATGCCATTATAACCACGGTGCCAAAAGTAGGAAAAAATCTGCTCTTTCCAGACAATCATCGTCCAATTAGCTTACTACCCTGCTTGGGAAAATTTCTGGAGAAATCCATACCCAAGCGACTCGATATCTCATTGCAGTCTCTCAATGTCTTCCCTCCTGAGCAATTTGGTTTCTGCAGGAAGCACACCACAGTGCACCAAATTCATCGGGTTGTGGAGACCATTGCAGAGGCCTGAGTAGTGGAGCTGCAACATGGTCGGTTTTCACCTTGAAAAGTCCCCAGTGTCAGGGGTTACGGCCACGCCCACCTCCCGTCATATGCCCTGTGACGTCACTTCCGGTTACGGAAAGACTCCCGATTTTGGCGTTCTGCAATCTTGGATTCTGACGTCATCACTCTCACCACGAAGTCCCTCCATTTAGGTGTTCGTCCACCATTTTGGATTCTAACGTCATCATCACAAAACCCTACAATTTTTCGTTCTTCCGCCATCTTGATTTCTGACGTCATCATCTATCCGAAGGCCTCAAATAGTTCTGAGTCTCGTCTGCCCTTTTGAAACTTGATGTCATCACCCATGAAGAAGAACTCCCAAATAATTATAAGTCCCAAGATCTTGGAGTCTGATGTCATCACCCTTGAAAACAACCCTCGTAGTATTCTCACGATTGCATCATCACCTATAAAATACAAATCGCCAATAAGCATCACTACTAAACTTTCCCTGGCAATGATGAGAAAAATGAGTCAAACTTTGAAAAGAGTCACTGTCCACATCACTATTAGTCAGAGCTCGTACGAAAAACGATTAACTACTTTTAATTTGGATTCAAAATCGCCTGGTGGCGACTTCAAAAATTGCCTTATGGCTGATTCCATTGATTTTTTCCACGGTAATCTTTAGTAAAAGGAGAAAGATTACCTCGCATTCTGAAGAAAAACCTCAGTACACAAATAAAATCAGAGATCAGAAAATTACAATACTGAACACAGGGCAACATATTGATTCAAATCTTCTTCAAATCTGTAGAGAACAAATAGTGCTTAGACGGCATTGACAAATGTGGCAAAAAAACAAAATCTATCCACTTCAAAAGTTAAACTGGCAAGTGCCAGAGCCCGAAGGCTACTACAGCTACATCAAAATAGATCTGGGCCTTTTGAATCTGTGTTCCTCGATGACTTCGTACTTGAATAGGCTAGAAATAAGAGGGAATGGATTGTTTTTAACCTTTTCGAAGAACGGGCTAGATAGTTCCTTGATAAAGTCTTTCATATATGGAATATTAAGATCACAGTTTAATATTGAATTGCGAACATATCTTGGTGCTGCAGTAGCTGATCTGAGGTAGCGGTTTTGAAAAACTTGTAATTTCTTGATTTTGTCCTCACTGCAGTATCCCCATACAGGTGCTGCGTACAGTAGGATAAGGTCGAAAAATAAGTTTGTAGAGAAGCTTTTTGTTTTGAATTGCCAGTGCAGATTTTCCACATAACAGTGAGTTTAGTAGGTATTTAACCGACTGTGCTTTCGTGATGACTTCATTAATGTGGTTTGACCAGTTTATTCTGTACAAAACAATCCCAAGACATTTTGCAGAGTCGCACCAGTCAATATATGTATGAAATATTTCGATACAAGGGAGAATATGCACTCTTTTCCTGCTGAAAAGAAGGGCTGAGCTTTTGTGGGAGTTTAGTTTTATCTTCCATTTAGTACACCACATCTGAAAGAGTGTTAACATGTGTTGCAATCGGCGAATAGCAAAATGTACGTTCAGTGATGAGGCAATCATAGCTGTTTCGTCCGCGTATAGAGCCAACTTCACATTACACATGGTTGGGAGTCATATAGATAAATGTTAAAAAGAGTGGGCCCCAATATTGAGCCCTGAGGCACTGCAGCTAAGATCTGTTTTGAAGTAGAAAATGATTTTCCCACCTTGAGTTTGAAAGTCATATTTCTGAGGTAGTCCGAAATCAAATGAATCAACGCATCTGGAAATTATACATCAATAAGTTTTTTAATGAGACCATATGTCCAGATCCGTTCAAATGCTTTGGCAACATCCAAAACCACAATGACAGAGGATTCTTTTTTATTCAGTGCTTCTGACACTGTTTCCACCACTCTCAGAGTTTGATGGACAGTGGAGTGAGATTTTCTAAAGCCAAACTGTTCTGACTGAATAATAGAAAATTCTATTTAGAATAATTTTCTCAAATAATTTTGCAAGACAGGACAGCAGGCTGATGGGTCTGAAGTTTTGTGGAAACACGGGATCTTGTCCTGATTTGTGAATCATGGAAATCTCTGCGTGTTGTTTGCATTGATTAGGGAAGCTTGACTTTTTTCTTACGGAAAAATGGTGAGTGAAAACCTTTAAACTAAAGTACGTTTCATACGTTGTGTTCAAAAGAGGTAGGAGTTACGATGCTTTTAGAACAATGCTTTACCCGATCAGAGTTGTGGGTCGCATCCCCCAAAAACTGAAAGTCATTTCATTGTTTCATTAGGGAATTACTGAAATGGAGTTTTCTTCTATGGAAATGCCACCACAGCCGTCGAGAAAAGCTGTCAAAAATCAAAGATCATACAGTGACAGCAGAAGTCCCAGGCCTGGGGCCTATACTTGATTAATCTTAGCTAACGCCAGTAGACATATGATTGAAATGTGTGAATAAATGACGGCAGAAGCGTAATATGAGTTGAAAAGAGTGGGGGGAAGAGTGGGAATTGGAGAAGTAAGAGAAAGGTAAATAATACGTTAAGGTTCGACTCCAGATGTAGTCAGCTTTCTGCTTTAAAACCTTACATAGAAACCTTATAATTATTTGAATTTATTATTCAACTAAGCTGAATTAAATAAATATAACTAATCTGAATCTAATCTTTGAAATAAGGATCCTGAGAATAACATTTTCAGATCGAAATAGTTCCCGCAACGATCGATAGATGGTGACTATAACAACCCATATTTTTATCATTTAACCAGACAATTACACAGAATCTAATAATGTTCCTAAAACATCTGAAACCGAAAAATAAAGTGAAAAACCTATAAACTTTTTTTTTCCAAATCTTTGAAATTTTAATTTATAACAGTGTGCATTATATAATATTTTTCTGATCAATTGGATTGGAATTTGTTAGTGATTACAGTCAAGAGCGTGCTAATCGCTATTATATATGAAATAATTTAAATGCAGGGAATGTAATGAAATACCAAACTGATAGACTGCATAATTACAGAAGAGGCAAAAATAAAACAAATATAAGGTCTATCAGGTTTATATGTCGTGACATCTGGTGACTAAGCTGAGAACTAAATGATTTTCAGAAATGAAACGAGATTTGGTAAGTAACGAAATTTGAATTTAAGCTAAACACTTTACAACCTTGAGCACAAATTATTAACTAACTGATATAATCAATTAAATATCATATACAGAACATCATCATCGCTAAATAAAATGTCATGTCTCATCTCTCATCAAAATCTCACTACGCTGTTACTAATCAGTTGTGTAGTAGTAGTTAGCTCTAAATTTTGATAATACCTCACTTAGACATCATGGTGTGGGCAAGAGTCGAACAAGTAGACCATATGTGTGGGGCTGTGCATTTTTTCAGGTCCCTAAAATTAAACCAAATTAATATAATATTAATGGTTTTACTTTAAATACTTTATGAAATCTAGACGAAAACATCAAGAATAATATCTTTTTTTTATTTAAGTTTTTCATACAATCCAATCTGTATAATCACGAGAGAGAGCTATTCGGGTCTGACTAACTATCAAACCGGAAGACCTCAATTCTCTTAAGTTGATTGTCATACTATTTACTCAATCCAATCTGAAACTTACAATAAAATTGCACAATATATTAAACTGTTTCATATTTAAATATTTTGAAATATTATGAAATAAATTAATAATTTACATATTTTATTTCAAATTATATATATATGCATATAAATATTTTCCACATAAGTTCAATCTTACAAGAAGGAAATTCAAACAGGTTTTAAATAAATATTGCAATAATAATGTAATCTTAATTTTAATTAAACCTTTTAAAACTTTTGTAAACTTAGAAATACTCTATTAATAAAACTATTTTAGCTTAAAATATTTCTGAAACTTAATTAAAAGAAAACGATTCAATCTTTATTTATAAGCAAATAAATGTCAGTTTAATATCCACCATTTTGCTAAGTCTGCCATTTTGAATCATGACGTCATCACTCTTGGAGTCTGACGTCATCACCCGCGAAAACATACACCCGTAATATTCTCACGATTGCATTTCCTAGAAATACTTTTAGGAACTAACTATCCCAATATGCAAAATTATACCAAACGACTTATGCCATGGAATAAAGTATATAAGATTCACGAATCTGACTATGAATCACACATCCGTTCAGGAAAACAGACAAGCCATGATGAAAAACTAGTAGCCATGATGAGCTTGTCAAGAAACGCTCATCATGACCACCAAATTGCATTCTTACATCTTATTAGTCAACGAATCCACTATGCATGGAGGGACCCATCCCACTGTTATTATTAGTTGAAGTGGACTCTTCCAGGTAGTGACGCAACCCTGAGAAGGAGATATCCGCTCTATGACTCTTTTCTCGAAAAATAACTGAGCTTGAATCAAGCCCCTTTGCCTCCTACTTTCGACGGTCCCATCCCCGAAAAGTGAAGACGTTGGGATAAACATATGCTAATGATCCATTGTGTACGCTATCTATTTTAAGCAACGCAAATGGCTTCTGCGTTGGCCAATCACTTAACATGAACGAAAAATATTTTCTTGTTGTCGAACAGTAAAATTTTAAAACCAAAACTTAATTTGTGTTTACTTTGGAAAAATATGAACTGAATTTACGTTAGATACAAAATTAAAACGAACAAAAATTACTGTAAGGAACGAATTTCACTTCCAAATAGAGAACATAGAAGTCACATTTTAGCGTGTAAGTCACGCGTCCGATAGGAAAGGATTTTCAACATAAAACTTATTTGTGATCCAATTTAAAAACAAAATAAGACACGTCTCCTTATTTCATATACATTTTTCGTTTACTCTACAAAAATAAAGACAAAATTTATGAAACATAGAAATATTAAGCGATCAAAAAAGGTATAAAGTGGAATTTTACTTTTCATAAGGATAACATCTGTTCTGTGTTTTAGTGTACAAATTTTTGCATTGATACAAAAATATTTCGAATATAAAAATGGTTTGATGATAATTTTATAAACACAAAACTGGAAAAGAGTTCTTTTTTTAAACCAAATTTTGGTTTAATTTGTAAAATACAGAAAGGAAAAATTAAAATCAAAAGTTACAAATATTAAGTTTGGAGAGGTTTGACTTCTCATAGGATAACATGGACAACTGACAAGCGTGTGTCAAAATTGGTGTCTCTTACTAAAATATTTCAAACAAGAAATTCCTATGGTAGTGAAATTTTAAACAAGAAAGTGGTTCGGTGATAAAACTTAGAGCAGAAAAGAAGGTGTTGGTAAAAAAAAAACTTGATTAAGAATCAGGAATGGTGGTAAAACCGTGAACTGACATATCTGGTTGATAAAAATATATGAGAAACGAAATGTAGTGGACTTGACTGATTGACCTTGACAGGAGTTTCAATTTCTCTCCTAACAGCGGTCAAGTACCCTTCATCTATCTAAATATGAGCCCTTTGGTTCATGTGACCAGACCATTTAATCACATTGTATATATAAAAGACTCTCCTCAGAAATAAAAAAATAACGAAATAATTGGTATAATTATCTGAAAAACACTAAATTGCAGTAAAATGGATGTTGGAATAACTCTAAATATGAACACATTGCACTGGATGGGAAAATATTTACAAAATTCTTCGGAAGTGAAAGGCACAATAAATATAATATCAAACAAATGGTAGAGGAGATGATGAATACTTTAAAAATATGCTGGAATGGATGACAAAAATAACGGAAAAAAACCAACAAAGTACATGAGAATAGATGAGAAAATATCTTCGAATATATGGAATGGACAACATAATGTCTACAAAACATACTGTGAGGGGAGATAAAAAAAGTGTAATAATCACATAGAAATGTATTGGGAAGGCTGTAAAAATCGCTTCTAAACACCAAATTACAGTAAAATAACTGAGAAACCTCACACAGGACAAAAGAAGGCATAGAAGAACAACCGGAAAACGAACAAATTTGTAAGGAATATTATCTTCAATCAGAATGTAAAGGAATAGACAACAGGATATTTTAGGAGTTTTTAAACATAGTAATAAACTATGCGAAATATACAACGTGTTTGTTTTTTAATATCGATTTACTTTGTTATTTTTTCGAGCTCAAATACTATATGATAGAAGTTTCAAAGAAAGTGATACATGTAACACTCAATTGGGGTGAATTAGGAATTTTCCTGGCCATGACTATTAACTCGCACCAGCTAGTGTGAAAAGAGTGATCCTAAAGACTCTCTGATAAAAGTTGCTCTTTGGCAGAAGGACTAACAGAGGAAAACCATAAAATATTAGTGTATTAGGGTCTTATTCTAGATCCATTGAATCCCTTGCATTCATTATTATATATCGATGGATGAATATCACAAAATACATTGAAAATGGAAGAGAAAACAAGAGTAAAGAAACCAAATAAAAACCAAAGAAATAGACGGAAGAATTGCTTGAAAGACACTAAAATGTAATGAAATGTAATGTTGGACTAACTGTAAATGCATAGACATTGCAGTGGATGGTAGAATGTTTTCCAAATTCTTCACAAGTGGAAGGCATTATATCATGCAAAATGAAACAAAGTGTACTGGAGATGATAGAATACTTTCGACATATGCTGGAATGGATGACATAAATAACTAAATAATCAACAACGTACATGGGAGTGGATCAGAAAATATCTCCGAATGTGGAAATATCTTGGAATGTATGAAATGGATGGCACAATATCTTCCAAACGTACTGTGATGGAAGAGAAAACAAGTGCAAAATCCCTTCAAAGGAGTAAAGTACAGTGAAATCGATTTCTTAATAACTGAAAAATTTCACACTGGATAAAAATTGTATAGAAGAATGGCCAGAAAATGAACAAAGTACATAGGAGTGGATGACGGATTATCTGCAAAATATGCAGGAATGAGAATATTCAGGAATACATAGTAGAATATTTAAGAGTGTTTAAAAACATCTCTGCAAACTCTTTAAAAACATAAACGTGTCTGCTTCTTAATAGCGGTTTACTTGGCTATTATTTCGAGTACAAGTGCTAAAAGATAGAAATTTCAAAGTAAGATGATACATGGAACAGTAAAAGACGCGGTAAATAAGGAATTTTCTCGGTTACGAGATTTAATTCGCGCCATCTAGTGGGTGACAGTATTCCTGAAAACCAAGAGAGAAATACCTTCTTCACTAGAAGGAGTAACAGGGTAAACCACGAATTATTACTATATTAGGATCTAGTGAAATCACTGTCCATTACATTAATTTTTTTATTATATTCATGTATTTCAAACAATTTTTCTGTCAAGAGTTAATATCATTTGACATAATATCTTCAAATACAGTGGACGGATGACAGAATAACTTTAAAATACGATGCAATAGCTGAAAAAACAACTGTAAAAATTAGATAAATATTTTCTCATTTCCTGTGCACATTATTTGTTCATTTTCAGGTCATTCTTCTATACCATTTTTATCCAGTGTGAAATGTTTCAGTTATTAAGGAATAGATTTCACTGTAGTTTACTCGTTTGAAGCGATTTTGCACTTGTTTTCTCTTCCATCACAGTACGTTTTGAAGATATTGTGCCATCCATTTCATATATCCCAAGATATGTCCATACATTCGGAGATATTTTCTGATCCACTCCCATGTACGTTGTTGATTATTCAGTTATTTCTGTCATCCATTCTAGCATATGTTGAAGGTATTCTATCATCTCCAGTACACTTTGTTTCATTTTGCATGATATAATACCTTCCACTTCTGAAGAATTTGGAAAACATTCTCCCGTCCACTGCAATGTCTACGCATTTACAGTTATTCCAACACCCATTTCACTACAATTTAGTGTCTTTCAAGCAATTCTTCCATCCATTTCTTTGGTTTTTATTTGTGTCTCTTTACTCCTGTTTTCTCTTCCATTTGCAATGTACCTCGTGATATTCATCCATCGATATATAATAATGAATGCAATGGATTCAATGGATCTAGAATAAGACCCTAATACACTAATATTTTATGGTTTTCCTCTGTTACTCCTTCTGCTAAAGAGGAACTTTTATCAGTTAGTCTTTAGGATCACTTTTTTCACATTAGATGGTGCGAGTTAATAGTCATGGCCAAGAAAATTCCTAATTCACCCCAGTTGAGTGTTACATGTATCACTTTCTTTGAAACTCCTATCTTATAATATTTGAGCTCGAAAAAATAGCAAAGTAAATCGATATTGAGAAACAGACACTTATATATTTCACATAGTTTATTACTATGTTTTAAAACTCCTAAAATATCCTGTTGTCTATTCCTGTATATTCTCACTCCTGTATATTTTGAAGATAATATTCCTTACAAATTTGTTCCTTTTCCTGTTGTTCTTCTATGCCTCCTTTTGTCCTGTGTGATGTTTCTCAGTTATTTTACTGTATTTGGTGTTTGGAAGCGATTTTTACAGCCTTCCCAATACATTTTCATATGATTTTTACACTTTTTTCTCTCCCCTCACAGTATGTTTTGTAGACATCATGTTGTCCATTCCATATATTCGAAGATATTTTCTCATCTATTCTTATGTACTTTGTTGATTTTTTTCCGTCATTTTTGTCATACATTCCAGCATATTTTTAAAGTATTCTATGATCTCCACTATCAGTTGTCTGATATTATAGTTATTGTGTCTTCCACTTCCGAAGAATTATGTAAATATTTTCCCATCCAGTGCAATGTGTGCATATTTAGAGTTATTCCAACATCCATTTTACTGCAATTTGGTGTTTTTCCGGCAATTAATCAATTATTTCGTTATTTTTTTAATTCTCAGGAGGGTCTTTTATACATAAAATGTGATTAAATGGCCTGGTCACATGAACCAAAGGGCTCATAGTTAGATAGATAAAGGGTACTTGACCGCTGTTAGGAGAGAAATTGAAACTCCTGTCAAGGTCAATCAGAGTGTTTTTTGACGCTAGGAAGGTATGGCTCTTCTGCACATGTAATGTCCCATCCGACGAACACTTGTATTTTTCAAAGCAGTGTCACCTTTCTCACAGAGGGCAGGGGATAACAGAAAAAAATCTTAATGGCAGCACATTTGGGGCTTTTTATTATGGGTTTGTTAGCTCTATTCTAATAGAGGCTAGATAGAAATCCGAGGAAGAACAAAGAATTTCAATTAAAAATTGGGGGCTGGAGCCTAAGAATAAGAGTTTATGATTGCAACGTGCTACCGTCTTGGCCATCCCCTGCCTCTGTATCATATGCGATTTTTCAGTTAATCTGTCTCTATTCTCACACAATGATAATAACTCTCAAGTCCACTACATTACGCTTCTCATATATTTTTATCAACCAGATAAGTCCGTTCACGGTTTTACCACCATACCTGATTCTTAATCAAAGTTTTGTTTTTCCCAACACCTGTTTTTCTGCTCTAAGTTTTATCACCGAACCACTTTCTTGTTTAAAATTTTACTACCATAGGAATTTCTTGTTTGAAATATTTTAGTAAGAGACACCAATTTTGACACACGCTTGTCAGTTGTCCATGTTATCCTATGAGAAGTCAAACCTCTCCAAACTTAATATTTGTACCCTTTGATTTTCATTTTTCATTTCTGTATTTTACCAATTAAACCAAAATTTGATTAAAAAAAAGAACACTTTTTCAGTTTTGCGTTTATAAAATTATCATCAAACCAATTTTATATTCAAAATTTTTTTGTATGAGTGCAAAATTTGTACACTAAAACACAGAACAGATGTCATCTCTATGAAAAGTAAAATTCCACTTTATACCTTTTTTGATCGCTTAATATTTCTATGTTGCATAAATTTTGTCTTTATTTTTGTAGAGTAAACGAAAAATGTATATGAAATAAGGACACGTGTCTTACTTTGTTTTTAAATTTGATCACAAAATAAGTTTTATGTTGAGAAAAATTTCCTATCGGACGCGTGACTTACACGCTTAAATGTGAATTCTATGTTCTCTCTTTGGAAGTGAAATTCGTTCCTTACAGTAATTTTTGTTCGTTTTAATTTTGTATCTAACGTAAATTCAGTTCATATTTTTCCAAAGTAAACACAAATTAAGTTTTGGATTTAAAATTTTACCGTTCGACAACAAGAAAAATATTTTCCGTTCATGTTAAGTGATTGGCCAACTCAGATGCCATTTGCGTTGCTCAAAATAGAAAGCGTACACAATGGATCATTAGCATATGTTTATCCCAACATCTTCACTTTTCGGCAATGGGACCGTCGAAAGTAGGAGGCAAAGGGGCTTGACTCAAGTTCAGTTGCATTTCGAGAAAAGAGTCATAAGGCGGATATCTCCTTCTCACGGTTGAGTCACTACCTGGAAGAGTCCACTTCAGCTATTAATAACAGGGGGATGGGTCCCTCCATGCATAGTGGTTTCATTGACTAATAAAATGTAAGAATGCCATTTAGTAGCAATGATGAACTTGTCTTGACAAGCTCATCATGACTTGTCTGTTTTTCTGAAGGGATGTATGATTCATAGTCAGATTCGTGAATCTTATATGCTTTAATCGATGGCATAAATCCATTGGTTTAACTTTGCATATTGGGATAGTTAGTTCCTAAAAGTATTTCTAGGAAATGCAATCGAGAGAATATTACGGGTTTATGTTTTCGCGGGTGATGACGTCATGATTCAAAATGGCAGAGTTGGCAAAATGGTGGACATTCAACTGAAATTTATTTGCTTATAAATAAAGATTGAATCGTTTTCTTTTAATTAAGTTTCAGAGATATTTTAAGGTAAAAATAGTTTTATTAATAGAGTATTTCTGAGTTTCCAAAAGTTTTAAAAGGTTTAATTACAATTAAAATTACATTATTATTGCAATATTTATTTAAAACGTGTTTGAATTTTCTTCTTGTAAGATTGAACTTATGTGGAATATATTTATATGCATATATATATAATTTGAAATAAAAAATGTAAGTTATTAATTTATTTCATAATATTGAATTAAATATTAAATAGTTTAATATATTGTGCAATTTTAACGAAAGTTTCAGATTGGATTGACTAAATAGTACGACAATCAACTTAAGAGAAATTGAGCACTTCCGGTTTGGTAGTTAGACCCTAATAGCTCTCTCTCGTGATTATATAGGTTGGATTGTATGAAAAACTTAAATAAAAAAAAGATATTATTCTTAATATTTTCGTCTAGATTTCATAAAGTATTTAAAGTAAAACCATTAATATTATATTAAGTTGGTTTAATTTTAGGGACCTGAAAAAATGCACAGTCCCACACATATGGTCTACTTGTTCGACTCTTGCCTACACCATGATATCTAAGTGATGTATCATCAAAATTTAGAGCTAATTACTACTACACAACTGATTAGTAACAGCGTAGTGAGATTTTGATGAGAGATGAGACGTGACATTTTATTTACCGATGATGATGTTCTGTATATGATATTTAACTTATTATATCAGTTAGTTAATGATTTGTGATCAAGATTGTAAAGTGTTTAGCTTAAATTCAAATTTCGTTAATTACCAAATCTCGTTTCATTTCTGAAAATCATTTAGTTGTCAGCTTAGTCACCAGATGGCACGACATATAAACCTGATAGACTCCGTATTTGTTTTATTTTTACCTCTTCTGTAATTATGCAGTCTATCAGTTTGGTATTTCATTATATGCTCTGAATCCCCCCCCCGATAGGAGGGGGGGATTCAGTTTGGGGGAATACCTTGTCGTGGTGGGGGGGCCTAGGGCCCAGCAACCCGGCTGAAGGCTGTGCCGACCGGGTTGGGCGCCGGTTGGACATGGCCAAGGCCAACCGAGGTTGAAGACGCTGCTGGCCGGCTTGATTGCCGGTCGGGTGGTGACGGCGTCGGAGACCTCACTTTCAGGGACCTTGGGTGGTCAGTTCGACGGCTCGGTCGAAAGGTTCCTCCTGCCTAGTAGGCACGAGCCGTCCAAAAAGTCTGGGTCCTACTAAGAGTCTCCACCCCGGGTGCCGATCGAGCTTGGATCTTTATATCCTTGCACATTTGCAAACCGGGGAATAGATTAAAGTTAGGTTTCTTCCGGTGGTTAGCTTTCCTTCTATAGGACTGCTGCCATGTGAGGCCGGGGTTGAGGTGCGCCTATAGGGCGTATTCCTTGCCCCCGGCTCTAGATAGTCATGGCTTTTCGTTAACTAGGTAGTGCTGTCAGGCGGAACCGGGAATTGCCGTGGTTGCACAAGATCGCAACATAGAGATCAATATGCTCTGAATCTAAATTATTTCATATATAATAGCGATTAGCACGCTATTGATTGTAATCACTAACAAATCCAATCCAATAGATCAGAAAAAGATAGATAATGCACACTTTTATAAATTAAAATTTCAAAGATTTGGAAAAAAAAGTTTATAGGTTTTTCACTTTACTTTTCGGTTTCAGATGTTTTAGGAACATTATTAGATTCTATGTAATTGTCTGGTGAAATGATAAAAAAAATGGGTTGTTATTATCGCCATCTATCGATCGTTGCGGGAAATATTTTAATCCGTAAGTGTTATTCTTAGGATCCTTATTCGAAAGATTAGATTCAGATTAGTTATATTTATTTAATTCAGCTTAGTTAAATAATAAATTAGACCTATTTTTCTAATTGAAAGAATTATAGGATTTCTATGTAAAGTTTTAAAGCGCAAAGTTACCGTTTCCTTTATTAAATAGGGTAGATAGAATAATATCAAGTTTAAGACTGAAAACCAGAAAGCGGCTTGTCACCGAGGAAGCATGAGACTCCCGACTAGTGATGGTGGAACGTTTGTTGTAGTGGGCCAAACTAGTTGATACAGCAGTAATTCTTTCGAAAATATCGTTTACGAAGCTGTTCATGATAGACATAGCATTGCTAGATATTCCAGTATCCGGATGGACCTGTTTTAGAACTTTGTAGATAGCTCTCTTGGATGGACCAGTTTTAGAACTTTGTAGATAGCTCTCTTGGATGGACTTGTTTTAGAACTTTGTAGATAGCTCTCCTCTTCTTGCGTTTCTCCTTATTGCCATCAAGAACTGCTTTTTGTGCCTTTCCTGCTTTTCTGACAGCTTTTCTCGACGGCTGTGGTGGGATTTCTATAGAAGAAAACCCCATTTCAATAATTCCCTAATGAAACAATGAAATGCATTTCAGTTTCTGGGGGAAGCGACCTACAACTCTGATCGGCAAAGCATTGATCTAAAATCATCGTAACTCATACGTCTTTTGCACGCAACGTATGAAACGTACGTCAGTTTAACGGTTTTCATACACCAATTTTCCGTAAGAAAAAAGTCAAGCTTCCCTAATGAATGCAAACAACACGCAGAGATTTCCATAATTCACAAATCAGGCCAAGATCCCGTGTTTCCACAAAACTTCAGACCCATCAGCCTGCTGTCCTGTCTTCCAAAATTATTTGAGAAAATTATTCTAAATAGAATTTTCTATTATTCAGTCAGAACAGTTTGGCTTTGGAAAATCTCACTCCACTGTCCATCAAACTCTGAGAGTGGTGGAAACAGTGTCAGAAGCACTGAATAAAAAAGAATCCTCTGTCATTGTGGTCTTGGATGTTGCCAAAGCATTTGAACGGATCTGGACATATGATCTCATTAAAAAACTTATTGATGTAAAATTCCCAGATGCGTTGATTCATTTCATTTTGGACTACCTCAGAAATAGAACTTTCAAACTCGGTTGGAAAATCATTTCTACTTCAAAACTGGAGTGCCTCAGGAGGCTCAATATTAGGCCCCACTTTTTTTTAACATTTATCTATATGACTCCCAACCATGTGTAATGTGAAGTTGGCTCTATACGCAGACGAAACAGTTCTGATTGCCTCATCACTGCACGTACATTTTGCTATTCGCCGATTGCAACAGATGTTAACACTCTTTCAGATGTGGTGTACTAAATGGAGGAAAAAACTAAATGCACACAAAAGCTCAGCCCTTCTTTTCAGCAGGAAAAGAGTGCATATTCTCCCTTGTATCGAAATATTTGATACATATATTGACTGGTGCGACTCTGCAAAATATCTTGGGATTGTTTTGCACAAAACACTAAACAGGTGAAACCACATTAATGAAGTCATCACGAAAGCACAGTCGGTTAAATACCTACTAAACTCATTGTTATGTGGAAAATCTACACTGGCAATCCAAAATAAAATGCTTCTCTATAAACTTATTTTTAGACCTTATCCTACTGTACGCAGCACCTGTATGGGGATACTGCAGTGAGGACAAAATCAAGAAATTACAAATTTTTCAAAACCGCTACCTCAGATCAGCTACTGCAGCACCAAGATATGTTCGCAATTCAATATTGCACTGTGATCTTAATATTCCATATATGAAAGACTTTATCAAGGAACTATCTAGCCCATTCTTCGAAAAGGTTGAAAACAATCCATTCCTATTATTTCTAGCCTAGTCAAATGCGAAGTCATCGAGGAACATAGATTCAAAAGGCCCAGATCCATTTTGATGTAGCTGTAGTAGCCTTCGGGTTCTGGCATTTGCCAGTTTAACTTTTAAAGTGGATAGTTTTTTTTGCCACAATTGTCAATGTCGTCTAAGCACTATTTGTTCTCTACAGATTTGAAGATGAAGATATGGGAATCAACATGTTGCCCGGTGTTCCGTACTGTAATTTTCTGATCTCCGATTTTATTTCTGTGCTCAGGATTTTCTTCAAAATGCTAGCTTATCTTTCTCCTTTTACTAAAGATTACCGTGGAGAAAAGCAATGTAATGAGCCTTAAGGCAATGCTTGAAGTCGCCACCGGGCGTTTTTGAATCCAAATTAAAAGTAGTTAATCGTTTTTCGTACGAGCTCTGACTAATTGTGATGTGGACAGTGACTCTTTTCAAAGTTTGACTCATTTTTCTCGTCATTGCCAGCGAAAGTTTAGTAGTGATGTTTATGGGTGATGATGCAATGGTGAGAATACTACGAGGGTTGTTTTGGAGGATGATGACATCAGACTGCAAGATCTTGGGACTTATAATTATTTGGGAGCTTTTCTTCACGATGGGTGATGACATCATATTTCAAAAGGGCGGACGGGACTTATTGAAAATCAAAAGGGCGGACGGGAACTATTTGGGGCCTTCGGATGGATGAGGACGTCAGAAATCAAGATGGATGACGAACGGCAAATTGTAGGGCTTTGTGGTGATGACGTTAGAATCCAAAATGTTGGACGAACACCTAAATCGAGGGACTTTGTTGTGAGAGTGATGACGTCAGAATCCAAGATCGCGGAAGAACGCCAAAACCGGGAGTGTTTCCATAACCGGAAATGACGTCACAGGGGCATATGACGGGAGGTGGGCGTGGCCTTAACGCCTGACATTGGGGTCTTTTCAAAGTCAAAACCGGCCAGGTTGCAGCTCTACTACTGGCCTGCAATACAAAAGAACCGTTAGTGGCTGTATATATTGACATAGCAAAGGCGTTTGATTGGGCCTGGACTGAGGGACTCATTTTCAAACTCGTTAAATTTCACTTTCCACCTGCATTAGCTGCTATTCTTCACAGTTATCTTACTAAGCGTACTTTCCAGGTGAAGGTTGCAAACTCTATATCTGAAAAACACCCCATCAATGCAGGAGTCCCTCAGGGTTCCATTCTGGCCCGACATTATTTAACAAATATATATCAGATATACCAAAACAGGATCGAATTGTAAGTGGAAGGTATTCAGACGACAAGTAATTTCTTCTCCATCCGTTCATCCTTTGCCTGCAAAAGAATGCTGACAATACCAAGCTAATTTGAAAATTGGTGCGCAGACTAGAGAGAGGGTGTAGGTCAACCCTTCAAAAAATATTGCAGCCTTTACGTCATATAAAGAATTCCACATCATGATAACTTCTACCTTTTCGACAAAGAGGAAGCGTAGAGTAACAATGCAAAATATCTTGGAGTCACGATTCATCATAAGCTCAAATGAGACACACATGTCACTAACGTAATCAACAAGGCCAGAGCTCTACACTGCAAACTATTTCCCCTCATGGGAAATAAATCGCCTACTTCTAACAAGCATAAAATCCTCCTTTATACGCAATTAATAAAGCCTGTTCTACTATATGCAGCCCCTACCTAGGGCGCAAATTCAAATAAAAATCTAATCAGACTCCAATCGACCCAAAACAAGATATTTTTGATCAGCTATAGCAGCACCCTGGTTCGTTCGAATTCCATTATACACAGAGAACTAAATTATGATTTTATCCTTCAATCTATGAAAAAACTTGCACATAACTGTTTTGAACAAACGAAAAATCATCCTAAGAAATTTATTGAAGTGTATCAAACTATCAAATTGTTTTTTCACACAAATTTATTCGTCCAAAATGCATTCTCAACCTACTGGTCACAATGCTTCTCTCCCTCCCTTCAGTCCTTTTTCCGTTTTCCCTTTCGCTGCCCTACATTTGTTCATTGCCAGTTTCTTTTCCCATTACATTCACATGCCTCCCATTTGCCTCTCTCCTCCTCACAGCCCATACTTCCAACATACATATTCTCTTTCTAATTCACTTAAACACATTTCCCCACCCCACAACTCCTCTTATGTACCAAAATATTTCCATACCACTAACGTCTCCTCCCTGGCACATACATATCTTCCTAATCCCCGTTTCTATTCATAATCCTCTTATCTCAACTCACACGGATCTCTGTCTCCTCACTAATCCTGCTCTTCCCACATCAACTTTGTACATCTAGCCTATCCATCTTCCCACTTACTCATCCTCACCTCGCCCAACCCCCCTACTAACTTCATACGTTTTAATCCCCATTTCTCTCACATTTAATTATAAGCAGTCTCTGCCACGGCATAGCCGTTTTATTTATTTACCTACAGTCATTTACCTTTAAGAAAAACCTCAGAATTTGCAGGTATAGACCATTGGTCTGGGACTGCTATAGTTACTTATGATCCTTGATACTTGAAAACACTAATATTTATCACTACAAAACACTGTTGAAATAGAGCAGAAACATTATCCTAAATATACTCGAACTTAGGTTCTTTTCTACTCCCTTAAATCTCTTCCTTGCTTTTATATTTACTTTGTTCAAAAAATATACTTGTTCCTTCACATTGAATCGGAATAGGGAATTTAACAGACCTAAACTTTCCCAATAAACCCAGATATAACTGACTAACTTACTGTAAGTTTTATACAATATACCCTGTATAGCCAAAACAAATTGAGCTTGATATTTCAAGGCATAATAAGAAATTTCTCTATTATTTAGTATTATGAAAATTACGACATTTTCAATAAATACCATATCTAGTTTTTACTTTTTTGCATAGTCAACAGAGGGCAGCAGGTAATTTCATCAATAATAATAAAATATACTTTTGTAACAAAACCCACTAGTTCCGCCTAAAGCACTACCAGTATAGGGAATTGCCATATTCACCATAAACTACGGTCTGGGGCAAGAGAGTACCAAATATATAGAGCCCCTCCCCATCTACCTAATGGCGAGTAGTACTATAGGAGTAAAGCTCTTCCATCGAACAAAACCAAAATTTAATATGCGCCCTGGTTAGCCACAAAGAAAGATATAAAGTTCCACGTTACCTCGGCTCCCGTGGTGGGAATTCTGTCCGAGCCATCGGACTAAGTCAGTAGTCAGGGCCACTAACAACTCCCCCGAGATTGAAGAGGTTAGCCTGTCCAAATGGGTTCCAAACCGGTCACATAGCCTTTGATAACGATAGGCCCTCCCCCCCTCCCCCCCTCCCCCCACCACCACGTCATTGTCGTTCCCTATCGATGGGGTCATTCCCTATCAATAATAAAAAGGAAATTCACGATTAAAAGAAAGTGCATTCGTTATTATGTTCCAGTGAGCACAACACTGGAACATGGATTGATATATATTTTCTGCAAAGGATTAAGCTAGCAATTTACAATTTAGTAAATTTTTAGAAATCACCGAAATTTTTGCAAATAACGTTAGAGATTGCCGTTATTGGAAAATGCATTCCTGAAAGTCACAAAATGCTCATTGAATTAATGTAACAATGTATTCAAAAGTCATAGCCGTAAGTTAGTTTCGGAAATATTAAAATTAAATTGTTTTATTGAAAAACTCGTTGAAATATATACATGTGTCAGTCCAAAAGACTGGAAGATCTCGCAAGTGCAAAAAATATATCAACACAATTCCAGTTTGCCTGCATGTAGAGATTTTTGTATATCTATGGAAAATTGTTCCATGCTAAAATGATGGCATTCAGCACCCAAACAGCGTCTTCCATGTAAAGCAGTTGGCGTACACGCCAACAAGTTTACAAATACCGACATCAGCAAAATTCCGACAGGCAGCGCTATTTATCTTATTTTTGATTTATTTGGATGTTCTTAGAATGGAAATAACATATTCGCGAATTACGGGAGTAAAAGTAATCATTACATTTTACTTCCATAAATCACGAATTTGTGATTTCCATATCCAATAAACATTGATATTGGAAGCAGTTGAATTTTTATTAAACGAAATTTAACAAATAAAAAAAGGTAGTTGAATTTAAAAATAATAATAAAAAGTACTATAAAATCTGATTCAAAGAAGAAAATCTAAGTAAAATGATTTTCATTCTGAATAACACAAATATGAAATATTTAAATAGATTCTTGGATCTAAATGATCTCTTACATCCACAGATAAACCCAGTACGTTAACAAAGAACCGTTTCATAACCTTTGAAGTTGATGATGATTTTGAAAATCCCACAGAAATGATTGTTGGCGAACATAAATTTTCGATTGAAATGAAAATAGAAAAAAGAAGTGATAATAAGAAAAAACAATTTATCCCTCTTTTCTTCTTGAGGAAAGAACAAGGATGGATAATCTTTCAAAAATTGCTTCTATTAGGTATTCAATTTAGAAACTATAAAATGAACTCATTGATCTGGGGTTTCGAATCTTCCAAGTATCCAACTAAGGACTGGTAAATATAAGAAACTACTATCGAAATGTCTTGTGGAACTTCCTAAAAATAAAACCAGCAACGAAATTTATAACATCACAGGTCTTTTCTAACTCAAAATTAAAGGAGAGAGCTGTAAAAAGAGACCTTGAACTGCCCATTGCGATTGTTGCAGTGCCCAGTGCCAGTGCATCGTCTATTCGAAATAAAATTACCAGAGCGGTTGTAAACACTCGTGGTTCATAACAAATCCCAATATTAAAGAAAGTTTGGAAATAGATCATATAAATAAAGGGAAAAAGAATATTTCACCAATTTTTAACGATATTCGCACAAATCTAAATGATGTAATTTTACATCTTGCAGAATATTATCATGCTTAATATTATTATCTTAAACAAAGTCAAAAGACCAAAGGAGATCTTTTTTGAAGAAAAAAACAAAAATTATCATCCTGGGAAGGAATATTGAGAATTAGTCAGAATTTTCCATTACTTCGAGAAGATGTAAAGGACAACACAAAATTCTGCTCTCTCCTGACAGCCAAGGCTCACCATACTGCGGTTGCAGTAGAGGTACTCAACAACCACACATCAAGTCTTACCCTACTGTGTAAATACAGCAGGGGTTCTCAAAGTGGGATAAGTGGTGATATTTTTTGGGTACGCCATAAGATCTCAAAAGTCGCTAGATCTAGTAACAAAGTAAAGAAAAACCCATTGTTATGCCATAACTATAGTTTTATATATTTACAAAAGGGGAACGTCAATTACATACACATTTCCAGGTGGTACGTGAAGCATTTGATTTTGAGAACCACTGATCTGCATTGATTACATCGCCTTTGCCTTGGACTAGAAATTAGATGGACATTACTGGTGAATACACCTGGTGCTCTGATAAAATGAATTTTACGATATACGAAATGCTTATACGATGTTAAATCTTTAATATCGATTTACTTTCCTATTCTCTGCAGCTCAATTGTTAAAAGATAGAAATTTCAAAAGATTATTTTTCACGCAGAGCCAAAACGTGTTAAATAAGAAATTTTCTCATTTATGACTGTTAACCCTTTCACGACTAAGGGTAACATTTTTCCCATTTTAAAATTGGTGATTGTCGTATTTAATTTTAACCTTATCTGCATTTTTTATACAGAATGTCAAAATATAACGTATGCCGAACGCAATTACGTAATCGGGAACGTTTAGAAAACAAAAACAGAACTGTCAGGACGCATAATATATGTACTATGTGCAATGTCCATCTTTGCCTCACTACCAAAAGAAGTTGCTTCGCAGAATATCATAATTAGCACATCATTTTGTATAGTAATTTTATTTCATAATTTTGTATTATTTTAGTTAACATTTTGTTCTAATAAACCAATAAATAAAAGACATTGCATAATAAGCCTAACTATAATTTGTGTTACCTTTATAGTCCATTGTGATAAATATTTCCCATAAAATTCCAAAAAAACTACACATTGTTATGTATTTTTCTTATGATTTTTATTTATTTTACGTCTAAACAAACTAAAATAAACAGTTAAATACTAATATTTACTCTTAGAAACCTTATGGTTTCCTTATTATGGTTTCCTTATTATCCTTATTATTCATGCAGAGCCAAAACTCGTTAAATAAGAAATTTTCTCAGTTATGAATGTTAACTAGCGACATCTAGTGGATAAGTGTAATTCTAAAAGCTAAGTTAAACGTACCTCTTTAGCAGGAGTTATACGGGAATATTGGTTTTACAATATTAGTGCCTACAAAAAAAATTGAGTATTCATTACACTAATTTTTTATTTTATTTATGAATTTCGAACAATTTTTTTTGAAGAACTAAAATTCCTAGATAAATGCATCACAAAATCTCTTCCAATTCACTGGAGTAGATGGCAAAAAAAGCTTTAAAACGTGATTTAATAGCAGAGCAAAGAACTCTAAAAATGACTTCAAAGTACACTGGAGAGACAGTGAGAATTACTTTGAAAACCCTAATATACATGAAACGGATGGCTGAATCTCCTCGAAATCTTTCACAGCACACTAGGATCAGTAGCAGAGTAACTGTAAATCAATGAAGTGCACAGGAATTGATTACAGAATATGTTCAAAAATACAGTGCAGAGGGAAACACAACAGGATCAGATCATAAAATGTACTGTAATCACAACAGATGTCCTTCAAAAATTAATTATATCGAAACGGTGCTGGAAATCACCAGAAAATATTATGAAAATGCATTGCGATAGGTAAGAAGACATTTCTGAAAATGCTAATATTTATCACTACAAAACAGAACTTAGGATCAAAATCACTACAAAACCCGAACTTAGGATCTTTTCTCCTCCCCTAAATCTTTTCCTTGCTTATATACTTTGCTCAAAACATATATATGTTGCTTCACTTTGAATAGGAATAGGGGGTTTAAAAGACCTAATCTTTCCTAATAAACGCAGATATAAAAAACTAACTGTAAATATTATAAAATATACCCTGTATAGCCATAACAAATTAAGCTTTTTTATTTCAACGCATGGAAAGAAATTTCTGTACTATTTAGTAGTGTGATATTCAGCTTATTTGCAGTAAACACCAGAACGAGTTTTCACTTTTCTTCATAGTGAACAGAGGGCAGGATGTATATTCATCATCAATAATAAAAAGTAAATTTGCGATAGAATAACGTGCAGTCATTAATATGTTGCAGTGAGCACAATACTGGAAAATGGATTGATATATCTTTTTGCGAAAAATAATAGCAATTTACAATTTATTAAATTTTTGAAAATCTTCCAAATTCTTCCAAAGAAATTTACAAATTTTCGCAATCGGAAAATGAATTTCTGAAAGGGACAAAATGCTCATTGAATTAATTTAACAGTGTATTTAAAATTCATAACCTGAAGATAGGATCGAAAATATTAAAATTAACATTTTTTAATGAAATCCACGTTGAAATATGTGCATTTTTCAGTTAACAAGACTTACAGATCTCACAATTGCAAAAACATATATTATCACAATTGACGTTTGCCTGCAAGTAAACGTTTTTGTGTAGCTATGGAATATTGCTCGGTGTTAAATAATGATATTCAGCACACCAACAGCGTCTTCGATTCAAAGCAGTTTCCGTACACAGAAACAAGTTGACAATCACCACCATGAGCAAAATTCCGAGAGGCACGCTATTTTTCTTACTTTTGCTTTATTTGGATGTTCTTAGGATGAAAATTACGAATTCGAGACTCATGGAAGTAAAAGCAATCAATGCCTTTTACTTCCATGAATCTCGAACTCGTAATTTCCATTACCAATAAACATTGCTGTTCGAAGCATTTGAAATTTTCTTAAATAAAATTTAACAAATAAAAGAACGGTTGTTAATTTTTAAAATAGTATTGAATGGTACACTAAAAGTCTGATTGAAAGATGAAAATGTAAGTTAAATGAGTTTCATTTTGACTAACACCATATATGAAATATTTAAATAGAGTGTTAGGGAGTTGAAAGAGAGTAGCCAGATTCTATGATGTAAACGATCTCTTACAACAACAGATGAACCCAGTACGTTAACAAAGAACCGTATTATGCCCTTTAAAGTTGATGATGATACTGAAAATCTCACTGATATGAATGAAAACGAACATCAAATTTCGTTTGAAATCAAAATATAAAAAGAATTGATAATAAGAAAAAACCATTTATACTCTTATTTTCTTGAGGAAAAAAGTAGGATGGATAAACTTTCATAAATTTCGTCTATTAGATATTCAATTTAAAATCTATAAAATGAACTCATTGATCTTAGGTTTTAAAACTCCCAACTATCCAACTAAGGACTGGTAAATATAAGAAACTACTATCGATATTTCTTGTGGAACTTCCTAAAAATAAAACCAGCAAGAAACGTTATATTATCCCAGGTCTTTTCTAACTCAAAATTAAAGTTGAGAGCTGTAAAAAGAGACCTAAAACTGCCCATTACGATTGTTGCAGTGCCAAGTGCCAGTGCATCGTCTATTCAAAATTAAATTGCCAGAGCGGTTGTAAACACCTACTGGTTCATAACAAATACCAATATTGATAGTTTTGAAATAGATCATACAAGTAAAGAGAATAAGTATATTTCACTAAATTTTAACGATATTCACACAAATCTAAATGATGTAATTTGACGTTGCAGAATATGATCATACTGTTAAGTGCAAAGTCAAAAGACCAAAGTAGATCTTTCTTGAAACAAAGACAATAATGACCATCCTGAGAAGGAATACAGAGAATTAGTCAGAAATTTTCCATTACTTCGAAGAGATAATCAGGAAGACAAAATATTCTGCTGTAGCCAGCCAATCAAGGCTCACCTACTGTGGTTGAAGTAGGGGTAGTCATCAATTACACATCAAGTCTCACTCTACTGTTTATCTACAGCAGGGGTTCTCAATGTGGTGTAACTGGTGAAATATTTTGGGTACGACATGAGATCTCAAAAGTTGCTAGATGTAGTAACAAAAAAAAACAATAACAATTGTCATGCCATAACTACCCGCCCTGCCCACGGTCAGTAGGGGACACCGATGGGCTTGGAAATGCCGCCGTCCGTCGGATGGACGTTAATCCGTGGCCCCGTGTGCGGGAGAGCCATAACCTGTGCACGTTAAAGAACACGCTGGATGGCCTTGACGGGAGGCTACCATCTGTCTCCCAACAGCTGTTCCAGTGGGTCCCCTCCCCCAATCTTCTCTGAGCCTTCGGGATCCATGTGACCTGGCCATTTAGCCCATGGTGTGCAAAAAAGTGCCGCTCAGAGGTAAAACAACCCATGCCATAACTATAGTGTTAGATATTTATAAAAGGGGAACTTCAATTACATGCACATTTCCAGGGGGTAAGTGAACCACTGTTCTACATTGATTACATCACCTTTGTCTTGAAGGACTTCAATTTAAATGAAGTAGAATATGGGTCAATTCACTAGTGCTCCGACAGGTGTGAACTTTATGATATATGAAATGCTTTTACAATGTTTGGTCCTTAACATCGATTTACTTTGCTATTCTCTGAAGCTCAGTTGCTAAAAAATAGAAATTTCAAAAAAAGATGATGCATGCAGAGTCATAACGCATTAAATAAGGAATTTTCTCAGTTATGACTTTTAACTCACGCCTTCTGGTGGATAAGGGTGATTATAAATACTAAGATAAAAGTGCCTCTTTAGCAGAAATTATTCGGGAAAATTGTGAAGTGTTACAATACTAGTGCCTACAAAAAAAAAGAGTTTTCATTACATTAAATTTTTATTATATTTATGAATTTCGAATAATTTTTTTGAAGAACTAAAATTCCTAGGTAAATGCATCACAAAACCTCTTTTAATTCGCTGGAGTAGATGGAAAAAAGAGGTTTAAAACGTGATGTAATAGCAGGGCAAAGAACTACAAAAATGACTCAAAGTACACTGGAGAGACAGTTAGAATTACTTTGAAAACCCTAATATACATGAAAGGGATGGCTGAATCACCTCGAAATCTTTCACAGTACATTAGAAGCAATAGCAGAGTAACTGTAATCAATAACGTGCACAGGAATTGGTAACAGAATACATCTATCCCTCGATTTACACGGTATTCAGTTCACACAATTTTGGTTTTGCACGATCAAAAAATGCAACCAGTTTCGATTTACACGGTACTGACTGAGATTTCCTTTCTATGTACGTCTCAGTCAGTACCGTGTAAATCGAAACTGGTTGCATGTTTTGACCGTGCAAAGCCAAAATTGTGTGAACTGAGTACCGTGTAAATCGAGGGATAGGTGCATGTTCAAAAATACCCTGCAATGGGAAACAGATCAACATAAAATCATAAAATGTACCGTAATGACAACAGATTTCTTTCAAAAATTAATTATATCTAAACGGTGCTAGAAATCACCAGAAAATATTATAAAAATGCATTGAGATAGGTAAGAAGACATTTCGGGAAATACTGATATTTTTCACTACAAAACTCGATTGAAATAGAACAGAAAGTTTATCCTGAAAACACTCGAACTTCGGTTCTTTTCTCCTCCCCTAAATATTTTCGGTGATTATATACTTTGTTCAAAAAATATATCTCTTGCTTCACTTTGAATCGGAATAGGGCGTTTAAAAGACTTAAACTTTCCTAATGAACGCAGATGTATGAAACTAACTTAATGTAAATATCATAAAATATACCCTGTAGAGCCATAACAAATTCAGCTTTATATTTCAACGCATGATAAGAAATTTCTTTACTATTTAGTAGTGCGATATTCAGCTTATTTGCAATAAATACCAGATCGAGTTTCCACTTTTCTGCATAGTGAACAGAGGGCAGCATGCATTTTCATCGTCAATAATAAAAAGTAAAGACGCGATTAGAAAAACTTCCAGTCATTAATACGTTCCAGTGAGCACAATACTGGAAAATGGATTGATATATCTCTTTGTGAAAAAATTTAGGTAGCAATTTACAATTTATTACATTTTTGAAAATGTTCAAAATTTTTTCAAAAAAAATTATAAATTCACCAATCGGAAAATGAATTTCTGAAAGGGACAAAATGCTCATTGAATTAATTTAACAGTGTATTCAAAATTGATAACCTGAAGATAAGTTCGGAAATATTAAAATTAACTGTTTTTAATTGAAAACCTCTTTGAAATATAAACATTTTTGAGTCCACAAGACTTGAATATGTCGCAGTTGCAAAAAATCTATCGTCACAATTCAAGTTTTCCTGAAAGTAAACATTTTTGTGTAGCTATGGCAAATTGCTCGGTGCTAAAATGATGGTATTCAGCAGCCAAACAGCGTCTTCGGTACAAATCAATTTCCGTACACACAAACAAGTTTACAACCACCACCATGAGCAAAATTCCGAGAGACACGCTAGTTTTCTTACTTTTGCTTTATTTGGATGTTCTTAGGATGGAAATTACGAATTCGAGACTCATGGAAGTAGAAGCAATCATTGCCTTTTACTTCCATGAATCCCGAACTCGTAATTTCCATTACCAATAAACATTGCTGTTGGAAGCATTTGAAATTTTCTTAAATAAAATTTAACAAATAAAAAAACGGTGGATGATATTTGAAATAATATTGAATGGTACTATAAACGTCTGATTCAAAAATGAGAATGTAAGTTAAAAGAATTTTGTTTTGAGTAACACCATATATGAAATGTTTAAATAGAGTGTCAGGGATTTTAAAGAAAGTTGCCAGATTCTATGATGTAAACGATCTGTTACAACAACAGATGAACCCAGTACGTTAACAAAGAACCGTATTATGCCCTTTAAAGTTGATGATGATACTGGAAATCTCACTGAAATGAATGAAAGCAAACATCAAATTAGGTTTGAAATGAAAATATAAAAAGAATTGATAATCAGAAAAAAACATGTATACTCTTATTTTCATGAGGAAGAAAGTAGGATGGATAAACTTTCATAAATTTCTTCTATTAGATATTCAATTTAAAATCTATGAAATGAACTGATTTATTTGAGGTTTCAAATCTCCGAAGCATCCAACTAAGGACTTGTAATATAAGAAAATAAAATCGATAATTCTTGTGGAAATTCATAAAAAAAAGCAGAAAAAATTTATAATATCACAGGTTTTTTCTAACACAAAATAAAAGTTCAGAGATGTAAAAAGGGACCTAGAACTGCTCATTGCGATTGTTGCAGTGCCCAGTGCCAGTGCATCATCTATTCGAAATTAAATTACCAGAGCGGTTGTAAACACCTCCTGGTTCATAGCAAATACCAATATTGATGAAAGTCTTGAAATAGATCATACAAATAAAGAGAATAAGAATATATTTCACTAATTTTTAACGATATTCGCAGAAAATCTGATGTAATTTGACATATTGCAGAATATGATCGTACTGTTAAATCCAAAATCAAAAGACCAAAGCAGATCTTTCTTGAAAAAGCAAAAAAGCATGATCATCCTGAGAAGGAATAGAGAGATTTAGTCAGAATTTTCCATTACTTCAAGAAGATCATCACGGAGACACAATATTCTGCTCTCTCCACCCAATCAAGGCTCACCCTAATGTGGTTGAAATTGGGGTAGTCATCTATTACAAATCAAGTCTCACCCTACAGTGTATCAACAGCAGGGGTTCTCAACGTGGGGTAAGTGGTGAAATTTTTGGCTACGCTGTGAGAACTCAAAAGTCGCTAAATGTATTAACAAAGTAAATCAATAACCATTGTTATGCCATAAGTAGATTTATATATATAAAAAATGGAACTCAATTACATACGCATTTCCAGGGGGTACGTGAAGCATTTAAATTTGAGAACCACTGATCTACATTGATTATATCAACTTTGTCTTGAAAGACTTCAATTTAAATGAGGTCTTTCAAGACCTCATTTAAAGGTTTTATGAGGTTTTATGGGTCAATTCACCAGTGCTCCGAAAAAGTGGACTTTACGATATACCACATACTTTACCATGTTTGGTCCTTAACATCGCTTTACTTTGCAATTCTCTCCAGCTCAATTGCCAAAAGATAGAAATTTCAAAACAGATGATACATGCAGAGTCATAATGCGTTAAATAAGGAATATTCTCAGTTATGACTGTTAACTAGCGCCATCTAGTGGATAAGAGTGATTCTAAAAGCTAGGCAAAAAGTGCCTCTTTAGCAGAAATTTTTCGGGAAAATAGTGAAGTGTTACAATACTAGTGCCTACAAAAAATGAGTATTCCTTATATTAATTTTTTATTATATTTATGAATTTCGGACAATATGTTTTTGAAGAACTAAAATTCCTAGATAAATGCATCACAAAATCTCTTCCAGTTCACTGGAGTAGATTCCAAAAAAGCTTTAAAACGTGATGTAATAGCAAAGCAAAGAACTGTAAAAATGACTTCAAAGTACACTGGAGAGACAGTGAGAATTACTTTCAAAACCCTACTATACGTGAAATGGATAGGCTGAATCTGCTCGAAATCTTTCATAGCACACTAGAAGCAGTAGCAGAGTAACTCTAAATCAATAACGTGCACAGGAATTGATAACAGAATATGTTCTAAAATACAGTGCAATAGGAAACACATCAAGATAAGATCATAAAATGTACCGAAGTGACAACAGATTTCTTTCAAAAATTAATCATATCGAAACGGTGCTGGAAATCACCAAAAAATATTATAAAAATTCATTGAGATAGGTAAGATGACATTTCTGAAAATACTAATATTTATCACTAAGAAACACTGTTGAAAGAGAGCAGAAAGTTTATCCTTAAAATACTCGAACTTAGTTTCTTTTCTCCTCCCCTAAATCTTTTCCTTGCTTATATACTTTTTTCAAAACATATATATGTTGCTTCACTTTGAATCGGAATAGGGGGTTCAAAAGACCTAATCTTTCCTAATAAACGAAGATATACCAAACTAACTTACTGTAAATATTACACAATAAACCTTGTATAGCCATAACAAATTCAGCCTTTTATTTCAACGCATGGTAAGAAATTTCTGTACTATTTAGTAGTGCGATATTCAGCTTATTTGCAATAAATACCAGATCGAGTTTTCACTTTTCTGCATAGTGAACAGAGGGCAGCATGCATTTTCTTCGTCAATAATAAAAAGTAATGATGCGATTAGAAAAACTTGTAGTCATTAATACGTTCCAGTGAGCACAATACTGGAAAATGGATTGATATATCTCTTTGTGAAAAAATTTAGGTAGCAATTTACAATTTATTAAATTTTTGAAAATGTTCAAAATTTTTTCAAAGAAATTTATAAATTCACCAATCGGAAAATGAATTTCTGAAAGGGACAAAATGCTCATTGAATTAATTTAACAGTGTATTCAAAATTCATAACCTGAAGATAGGTTCGAAAATATTAAATTTAACATGTTTTTTATTGAAAACCTCATTGAAATATGTGCATTTTTCAGTCCACAAGACTTACAGAACTTGCAATTGGAAAACGTACATCATGACAATTGAAGTTTGCCTGTAAGTAAACAGTTTTGTGTAGCAATGGCAAATTGCTCGGTGCTAGAATAATGGTATTCAGGACACAAACAGCGTCTTCGTCTCAAAGCAATTTCCGTACAAACAAACAAATTTAAAACCAACGACATGAGCAAAATTCCGAGAGGAACGCTATTTTTCTTATTTTTGCTTTATTTGGATGTTCTTAGGATGGAAATTACGAATTCGAGACTCATGGAAGTAAAAGCAATCATTGTCTTTTACTTCCATGAATCTCGGACTCGTAATTTTCATTACCAATAAACATTGCTGTTGGAAGCAATTGAAATTTTCTTAATTAAAATTTAACAAATAAAAAAACGGTGGTTGATTTTTAAAATGCTATTAAATGGTACTATAAAAGTCTGATTGAGAGATGAAAATGTAACTCAAATGAATTTTATTTTGAGTAAAACCATGTATGAAATATTAAATAGAGAGTCATGGAGTTTAAAGAGAGTCGCCAGATTCTATGATGTAAACAATCTCTTACAACAACAGATGAACCCAGTACGTAAACAAAGAACCGTATTATGCCCTTTAAAGTTGATGATGATACTGAAATACTCACCGAAATGAATGAAAGCGAACATCAAATTTCGTTGGAAATGAAAATATAAAAAGAATTGATAATAAGAAAAAACCATAAGTGGCATGTATTCGGACGACACGTAATTTCTTGCGCCCTCCCTTCGTTCATCCTTCTGCCTGCAAAAGAATGCCGACAATGCTTAGCTCATTTGAAAATTGGTGCACAGACTGGAGGGTGTAGGTCATCCCTTTAAAAAATATTGCAGTCCTTAATTCATATAAAGAAATCCCCATCATGATAACCTCTACCTTGTCGACAAAGAGGAAGAGTAGAGAGCGACAATGGAAAATATCTTGGAGTCACGATTCATTATAAGCTCAAATGAGACAGACATGTCACTAACGTAATCAACAAGGCCAAAGCTCTACAC
The DNA here is from genome assembly GCA_038380435.1 of Ryuthela nishihirai. NCBI lineage: Eukaryota > Metazoa > Arthropoda > Arachnida > Araneae > Heptathelidae > Ryuthela > Ryuthela nishihirai. The sequence continues at coordinate 68,143,775 of JAWZYU010000022.1, read as the reverse complement.
TGCAAACTATTTCCCCTCATGGGAAATAAATCAGCTACTTCTAACAAGCATAAAATCCTCCTATGTACGCAAGTAATAAAGCCTGTTCTACTATATGCAGCCGCTACCTAGGGCGCAAATTCAAATAAAAATCTAGTCAGACTCCAATCGACCCAAAACAAAATATTGTGATCAGCTATAGCAGCACCCTGGTTCGTTCGAATTCCATTATACACAGAGATCTAAATTATGATTCCATCCTTCAATCTATAAAAAAATTGCATATAAGTATTTTGAGCAAACGAAAAATCATCCTAAGAAATTTATTGAAATGCATCAAACTATCAGATTATTCTTTCACACAAATTTATTCGTCCAAAATGCATTCTCAACCTACTGGTGGCAACGCTACTCTCCATCCCTTCAGTTCGTTTTCCGTTTTCCCTTTCGCTGCCCTACATTTCTTCATTTCCAGTTTCTTTTCCCATTACATTCATATGCCTCCCATTTGCCGCGCTCCCCCTCACAGCCCATACTTCCAACATACATACTATCTTCCTAATTCACTTACACACATTTGCCCACCCCACAACTCCTCTTATATACCAAAATATTTCCATACCACTAACTTCTCCTCCCTGGCACATACATGTCTTCCTAATCCCTTTTTCTATTCATAATCATCTTATCTCAACTCACAGGGATCTCCATCTGCTGACTAATCCTGCTCTTCCCACTTCACCTTTGTACATATAGCCTATTCCTCTTCCCACTTCCTCATCATCACCTCGCCCATTCCCCCTACTAACTTCCCACGTTTTAATCCCAATTTCTCTCACATTTAATTTGAAGCAGTCTCTGCAACGTCATAGCCGTTTTATTTATTTACCTACACTAATTTACCTTTAAGGAAAAGCTCAGATTATGCAGGTATAGACCATTGGTCTGGGACTGCTGTAGTTACTTATGATTCTTGATACTTGAAAACACTAATTTTTATCCCTACAAAACACTGTTGAGATAGAGCAGATATATTATCCTAAAAATACTCGAACTTAGGTTTTTTTCTACTCCCTTAAATCTCTTCCTTGCTTTTATATTTACTTTGTTCAAAAAATATACTTGTTCCTTCACTTTGAATCGGAATAGGGAATTTAACAAACCTAAACTTTCCCAATAAACCCAGAAATAACTGACTAACTTACTGTAAATATTATACAATATAACCTGTATAGCCAAAACAAATTGCGCTTGATATTTCAAGGCATAATAAGAAATTTCTCTATTATTTAGTATTCTGAAAATTAGGATATTTTCAATAAATACCATATCTAGTGTTTACTTTTTTGCATAGTCAACAGAGGGTGGCAGGTACTTTTATCATTAATAATAAAATATACTTATGTAACAAAACCCACTAGTTCTGCCTAAAGCATTACCAGTATAGGGAATTGCCATATTCACCATTAACTATGGTCTGGGGCAAGAGAATACCAAATATATACAGCCCATCCCCAACTACCTAATGGCGAGTAGTACTATAGGAGTAAAGCTCATCCATCGGACAAAACCTAAATTTAATATGCGTCCCGGTTAGCCACAAAAAAGATATTTAGTTCAAAGTTACCTCGGCTCCCATGGTGGGAACTCTATCCGAGCCATCGGACGAAGTCAGTAGGCAGGGCCACTAAGAACTCACCCGAGATTGAAGTGTTAGCCTGTCCAACTGGGTTTCAAACCGGTCAGCAAAGACTTCGACATCGATGGGCCCTCAATCCCCTCACCACCACCACCACCACGTCAAGGTCGTTCCCTATCGAGGGGGGAGGCATCATAATAAAAAGAAAATTCGCGATTAGGAGAAAGTGCAATCGTTATTACGTTCCAGAGAGCATAATATTGGAACGTGGATTTATATATCTTTTCTGCAAAGGATTAAGCTAGCAATTTACAATTTATTAAATTTTTAGAAATCATCGAAATTTTTCCAAATAACATTAGAGATTGCCGTTATTGGAATATGCATTCCTAGAAGTCACAAAATGCTCATGGAATTAATGTAACAATGTATTCAAAAGTTATAGCCTTAAGTTAGTTTCGGAAATATTCAAATTAACATTGTTTTATTGAAAAACTCATTGAAATATATACATTTGTCAGTCCAAAAGACGTGAAGATCTCGCAAGGGAAAAAAAATATCAACACAATTCCAGTTTCCCGCATGTAGATATTTTTGTATTATCTATGGCAAATTGTTCCATGCTAAAATGATGACATTCAGCACCGAAACAGAATCTTCCATGTAAATCAGTTGCCGTACACGCGAATAAGTTTACAAATTCCGACAGGCGACACTATTTATCTTATTTTTGATTTATTTGGATGTTCTTAGAATGGAAATCACAAATTCGCGAATTACGGGAGTAAAAGTAATCTTTACATTTTACTTCCATAAATCACGAATTTGTGATTTCCATTTCCAATAAACATTGTTATTAGAAGCATTTGAATTTTTATTAAATAAAATTTAACAAATAAAAAACGGTAGTTGAATTTAAAATTAATATTAAAAAGTACTATAATATCTGATTCAAAGAAGCACAATCTAAGTAAAATGATTTTCATTCCGAATAACACAAATATGAAATATTTAAATAGATTCTAAGATGTAAATGATCTCTTACATCCACAGATAAACCCAGTACATTAACAAAGAACCGTTTTATACCCTTTGAAATTGATCATGATTTTGAAAATCCCACTGAAATGACTGATAGCAAACATAAATTTTCGATTGAAATGAAAAATAGAAAAAGAGGTGATAACAAGAAAAAACAATTTATCCCTCTTTTCATCTTGAGGAAAAAAGAAGAATGGATAATCGTTCAAAAATTGGTTCTCTTAGGTATTCAATTCAGAATCTATAAAATTGATCTGGAGTTTCGAATCTCCCAAGCATCCAAGTAAGGACTGGTAAATATAAGAAACTAAAATCGAAATGTCTTGTGGAACTTCCTAAAAATAAAAGCAGCAACGAAATTTATAACATCCAGGTCTCTTCGAACTCAAAATTAAAGGAGAAAGCTGTAAAAAGAGACCTGGAACTGCCCATTGCGATTGTTGTAGTGCCCAGTGCCAGTGCATTGTCTATTCGAAATTAAATTACCATAGCGGTTGTAAACACCTCCTTGTTCATAACAAATACCAATATTTATGAAAGTTTGGAAATAGATCATACAAATGAAGAAAAAAATTTATATTTCACCAATTTTTTAACGATATTCGCACAAATCTGAATGATATAATTTGACATATTGCAGAATATGATCATACTGTTAAATCCGAAGTCAAAAGACCAAAGCAGAGCTTTCTTGAAAAAGCAAAAAAATTATGACTATCCTGAGATAGAATACAGAGATTTAGTCAGAAATTTTCCATTACGTCAGGAAGATGATCACGAAGACACAATATTCTGCTCTCTCCAGCCAATTAAGGCTCACCCTAATGTGGTTGAAGTAGGGGTAGTGATTAATTACACTTGAAATCTCACCCCACTGTGTATCTACAGCAGGGGTTCTCAACGTGGGGTAGGTGGTGAAGTTTTTTCGGTACGCCGTGAGATCTTAAATGTCGCTAGATCTATTAACAAAGTAAAACAACAACCATTGTTATGCCATAACTAGAGTTTTATATATATTAAAAATGGGAACGTCAATTACATACACATTTCCAGGGGGTACGTGAAGCATTTAATTTTGAGAACCACTGATCTGCATTGATTATATCAACTTTGCCTTGAAGGACTTCAATTCAAATGAAGTAGATTACGGGTCAATTCACTAGTGCTCCGAAAAAGTGGACTTTACAATATAACCAAATATTTTACCATGATTGGTACTTAACATCGCTTTGCTGTGCTATTCTCTCGAGCTCAATTGCTAAAAGATAGAAATTTCAAAAGAGATGATAAATGCAGAGTCATAACGAGTTAAATAAGGAACATTCTCAGTTATGACAGTTTACTAACGCCATCTAGTAGATAAGAGTGATTCTAAAAGCTAAGGAAAAAGTGCCTCTTTAGGAGAAATTCCTGGGGAAAATAGTGAAGTGTTACAATACTATTGCCTACAAAAAATATATATTCATTATATTAATTTTTTATCATAGTTATGAATATCGAACAATATTTTTTTGAAGAACTAAAATTCCTAGATAAATGCATCACAAAATCTCTTCCATTTCACTGGAGTAAATTCCGAAAAAGCTTTAAAACGTGATGTAACCTCAGAGCAAAGAACTGTAAAACTTAAATCAAAGTACAGTGGACAGACAGTGAGAATTACTTTCAAAACCTTACTATACATGAAATGGATGTCTGAATGTGCTCGAAATCTTTCTCAGCACACTAGAAGCAGTAGCGGAATAACTGTAAATCAATAACGTGCACAGGAATTGATAACAGAATATGTTCTAAAATACATTGCAATAGGAAACACAACAAGATAAGATCGTAAAATGTACCGTAGTGACAACAGATTTCCTTCAAAAATTAATTATATCAAAACGGTGCTGGAAATCACCAGAAAGTATTATAAAAATGCATTGAGATAGGTAAGAAGACATTTCTGAAAATACTAATATTTATCACTAAAAACACTGTTGAAATAGAGCAGAAAGTTTATCCTTAAAATACTCGAACTTAGTTTCTTTTCTCCTCCCCTAAATCTTTTCCTTGCTTATATACTTTGTTCAAACATTTTTATGTTGCTTCACTTGGAATCGGAATAGGGGGTTCAAAAGAACTAATCTTTCCTAATAAACGCAGATACAAGAAACTAACTTAGTGTAAATATTACACAATATACCCTGTATAGCAATAACAAATTCAGCTTTTTATTTCAATGCATGGTAAAAAATTTCTGTACTATTTAGTAGTCCGATATTCAGCAAATTTCCAATAAATACGAGATCGAGGTTTCACTTTTCTGCTTAGTGAAGAGAGAGAGCAGCATGTATTTTCATCATTAATAATAAAAAGTAAATTCGCGATTAGAAAAACGTGCAGTCATTAATATGTTCCAGTGAGCACAATACTGGAAAATGGACTGATATATCTTTTTGCAAAAAAAATTAGGTAGCAATTTAAATTTTATTAAATTTTTGAAAATCTTCCAAATTTTTCCAAAGAAATTTATAACTTTCCGCAATCGGAAAATTAAATTCTGAAAGGGACAAAATGCTCATTGAATTAATTTAACAGTGTATTCAAAATTCATAACCTGAAGATAAGTTCGAAAATATTAAAATTAACATTTTTTTATTGAAAACCTCGTTGAAATATGTGCATTTTTCAGTCCACAAGACTTACAGATCTTGCAATTGCAAAAAATATATCATCACAATTGAAGTTTGCCTGCAAGTAAAAGTTTTTTTGTAGCTATGGCAAATTGCTGGGTGCTAAAATAATGGTATTCAGCACACAAACAGCGTCTTCGATTCAAAGCAATTTCCGTACACACAAACAAGTGTACCACCACCGACATGAGCAAAATTCCGGGAGGCACGCTATTTTTATTACTTTGCTTTATTTGGATGTTCTTAGGATGGAAATTACGAATTCGAGACTCATGGAAGTGAAAGCAATCATTGCGTTTTACTTCCATGAATCTCGAACTCGTAATTTCCATTACCAATTATCATTGCTGTTGGAAGCATTTGAAATTTTCTTAATTAAAATTTAACAAATGAAAAAACGGTGATTGATTTTTAAAATAATATAGAATGGTACTATAAAAGTCTGATTGAAAGATTAAAATGTAAGTTAAATGAATTTTATTTTGAGTAACACCATATATGAAATATTTAAATAGAGAGTCACGGACTTTAAAGACAGTAGCCAGATTCTATGATGTAAACGATATCTTACAACAACAGATGAACCCAGTACGTTAACAAAGAACGGTATTATGCCCTTTAAAGTTGATGATGATACTGAAAATCTCACTGAAATGAATGAAAGCGAACATCAAATTTCTGTTGAAATGAAAATATAAAAAGAATTGATAATAAGAAAAAACCATAAGTGGCAAGTATTCGGACGACACGTAATTTCTTGCTCCCTCCCTTCGTTCATCTTTTTCCCTGCAAAAGAATGCGGAAAATATTAGCTCATTTGAAAATTGGTGCACAGACAGGAGGGTGTAGGTCAACCCTTCAAAAAGTATTGCAGTCCTTACGTCATATAAAGAAATCCCCATCATTATAACCTCTACCTTTTCGACAAAGAGGAAGCGTAGAGCGACGATGTAAAATATCATGGAGTCACGATTCATCATAAACTAAAATGAGACACACATGTCACTGACGTAATCAACAAGGCCAGAGCTCTACACTGCAAACTATTTCCCCTCATGCTAAATAAATCACCTACTTCTAACAAGCATAAAATACTCCTATGTACGCAAGAATAAAGCCTGTTCTACTATATGCAGACCCTACCTAGGGCCCAACTTCAAATAAAAATCTAGTCAGACTCCAATCGACCCAAAACATGATATTGTGATCAGCTATAGCAGCACCCTGGTTCGTTCGAATTCCATTATACACAGAGATCAAAATTATGATTCCATCCTTCAATCTATGAAAAAACTTGCATATAAGTATTTTGAGCAAACGAAAAAATTTTCAAGAAAATAAATTCCTAAGAAATTTATTGAAATGCATCAAACTATCAGATTGTTCTTTCACACAAATTTATTCGTCCAAAATGCATTCTCAACCTACTTGTCACAACGCTACTCTCCCTCCCTTCAGTCCTTTTTCCGTTTTCCCTTTCGCTGCCCTACATTTATTCATTTTTAGTTTCGTTTCCCATTACATTCACATACCTCCCATTTGCTTCGCTCCCCCTCGTAGCCCATACTTCCAACATACATACTCTCTTTCTAATTCACTTACACACATTTACCCACCCCACAACTCCTCTTATATACCACAATATTTCCATACCATTAACTTCTCCTCCCTGGCACATAGATATCTCCCCAATCCCCGTTTCTATTTATAATCCTCTTATCTCCACTCACACGGATCCCCGTCTGCTCACTAATGCTGCTCTTCCCACTTCACCTTTGTACATCTAGCCTATCCCTCTTCCCACTTCCTCATCCTCACCTCGCCCATTCCCCCTACTAACTTCCCACATTTTAATCCCCATTTCTCTCACATTTAATTATGAGCAGTCTCTTCCACGGCATGGCCGTTTTATTTGGTTACCTACAGTCATTTACCTTTAAGGAAAACCTCAGAATTTGCAGGTATAGACCATTGGTCTGGGACTGCTATAGTTACTTATGATCCTTGATACTTGAAAACACTAATTTTTATCCCTACAAAACACTGTTGAGATAGAGCAGAAATATTATCCTAAAAATACTCGAACTTAGGTTCTTTTCTACTCCCTTAAATCTCTTCCTTGCTTTTATATTTACTTTGTTCAAAAAATATACTTGTTCCTTCACTTTGAATTGGAATAGGGAATTTAACAGACCTAAACGTTCCCAATAAATCCAGATATAACTGACTAACTTACTGTAAGTTTTATACAATATACCCTGTATAGCCAAATCAAATTGAGCTTGATATTTCAAGGCATAATACTAAATAATAGAGAAATTTCTTATTATGAAAATTAGGACATTTTCAATAAATACCATATCTAGTTTTTACTCTTTTGCATAGTCAACAGAGGGCAGCAGGTACTTTCATCATTAATAATGAAATATACTTATGTAACAAAACAAACTAGTTCCGCCTAAAGCACTACCAGTATAGGGAATTGCCATATTCACCATTAACTACGGTCTGGGGCAAGAGAATACCAAATATATACAGCCCCTCCCCAACTACCTAATGGCGAGTAGTACTATAGGAGTAATGCTCATCCATCGGACAAAACTTAAATTTAATATGCGCCCTGGTTAGCCACAAAAAAGATATATATTTCGAAGTTACTTCGACTCTTGTGGTGGGAACTCTGTCCGAGCCATCGGATTAAGTCAGTAGGCAGGGCCACTAACAACTCCCCCGAGATTGAAGTGTTAGCCTGTCCAACCGGGTTCGAAACCGGGCAACAAATCCTTCGACATCGATGGGCCCTCAACCCCCCCCTCCCCACCACCACCACGTCAAGGTCGTTCCCTATCGGTGAGGGGACATCATAATAAAAAGCAAATTCGCGATTAGAAGAGAGTGCAGTCGTTATTATGTTCCAGTGAGCATAATACTGGAACGTGGATAGATATATCTTTTCTGCAAAGGATTAAGATAGCAATTTACAATTTATTAAATTTTCAGAAATCATCGAAATTTTTCCAAATAACATTAGAGATTGCCGTTATTGGATAATGCATTTCTGAAAGTCCCAAAATGCTCATTGAATTAATGTAACAATATATTCAAAAGTCATAGCCTTAAGTTAGTTTCGGAAATATTAAAATTAACATTGTTTTATTGAAAACCTCGTTGAAATATATACATTTGTCAGTCCAAAAGACGTGAAGATCTCGCAAGTGCAAAAAAATATATCAACACAATTCCAGTTTGACTGCATGTAGAGATTTTTGTATATCTATGGCAAATTGTTCCATGCTAAAATGATGGCATTCAGGACCCAAACAGCGTCTTCCATGTAAAGCAGTTGCCGTACACGCAAACAAGCTTAGAAATACCGACATCAGCGAAATTCCAACAGGTAGCGCTATTTGACTTATTTTTGATTTATTTGAATGTTCTTAGAATGGAAATCACAAATTCGCGAATTACGGGAGTAACAGTAAACAACACATTTTACTTCCATAAATCACGAATTTGTGATTTACATTTCCAATAAACATTGTTTTTGGAAGCATTTGAATTTCTATTAAATAAAATTTAACAAATAAAAAAACGGTGGTTGAATTTAAAAATAGTATTAAAAAGTATTATAAAATCTGATTTAAAAAAAAATCTAAGTAAAAGAATTTTCATTCTGAATAACACAAATATGAAATATTTAAATAGATTCTTGGCTGTAAATGATCTCTTATATCCACAGATAAACCCAGTACGTTATCACAGAACCGTTTTATACCCTTTGAAGTTGATGATGATTTTGAAAATCCCAATGAAATGACTGATAGCGAACATAAATTTTCGATTAAAATGAAAATACAAAAAGAAGTGATAATAAGAAAAAATAATTTATTCGTCTTTTCTTCTTGAGTAATAAAGAAGGATGGATAATCTTTCAAAAATTGCTTCTATTAGGTAATTCAATTTAGAATCTATAAAATAAACTCATTGATCTGGGGTTTCGAATCTCCCAAGTATCCAACTAAGGACTGGTAAATATAAGAAACTACTATCGAAATGTAATTTAAAAAAACCTTTAGGCTCACTGTTCATATCCCTATTCGCCAATCTATAATTATCTATACGGGCAACATGGCCAAACCAACGCAGTCTCTCTCTGCACAATATGCTGCTTAAATAGATTGCAGACTCCTTTACCTAACCTCATCATTAGTTACAAAGTTGAACCTAATGTCCAAGATACTGCGTAAGCATCTACAATCAAAAGCATCTAGTTTCCTGTTATCTTTTTTACAAAGTGTCCAAGTTTCACTACCATAACTAACCCTAAAAAGCACCAAACTATTATACAGTCTAATTTTAGTCTTTAGGTGCATAAGCCTATTTCTCCACACTCTCCATAGATTATTAAAAGTCCCGGAAGCAATTCCTATCCGTCTGTTAATCTCATGCCGCACATCACCAGAATCTGTTACATAGCTCCATAGATAATTAAAGTATGACACCTATTGAAGATTGCAACCATTGAGATTAACTGAATCACAGCCTGCCTGACCAATTTTCATCACTTTAGTTTTCTCTCTGTTTATAACCAAAACTATACAACTACCAGTTTCAGCAACAGCTCGAATGAAAGAATTCATCTCATCAACATCATTTGCCAAGAGGGACAAATCAGACTAATCTAAATCAGATATTTTCGTATCTTGAAGTGAGTTTCAGATAACATAATCAATAACCAAACTAAAGGGAAAAGGAGACAAAATGCACCCTTGTCGAACACCAGAAGTAATGCTAAACCAATTGCTACAAGCCTTACCAACTCTCACACACGACTCAGTGTTATTATAGAGAACTTTCATTATGTTAACTAACTTGTCTGGTATACCATATGATCTCACAATCAACCACAAATTATGACGATCAACAGAGTCGAAAGCCATTTTGAAATCAACAAAGCTAGCAACCAAAGGTTTCTGAAACTCTACACATTCCTTAAGAATCTGCCTAAGTGAAAATATCTGATATACACATCCCGTACCACTTCTGAATCCACATTGTTCATCACGCAATTGCCTGTCAACCAGATTCTTAATTCTATTAAGCACAATCATGGAAAGAACTTTACCTGAAACAGAGAGTAGGCTGATAACCGTATAGTTATCACAAGAACTGCGATCACCTTTTTTGAAAATAGGGATAATAATAGCTCTAGTAAAATCCTTAGGAACCATGCATTTCTCATAAACGATATTCAAAATTTCAGTCATCCAAGTGGTAACAGAATCATTCCCATCTCTAAGCATTTCCGTACTAATTTCGTCTACACCTTGGGATTTATGAAGTTTAAGTTTGGAAATATTTAACATAACTTCAGATTGTGTTACAAGGCCAACATTAAAGCCACCAATGCATCTATCATCATTGTAAACAGTGGGAGTAAAACTAACCAAATTGTTTAGAACATCACTGAAATGCTCAGCCCACCTGCCATGACAGAATCCTCACTAAGGTTAATACCAGACCTATTATTATCCCTATTTTCAAAAAAGACCATCTCAATTCTTGTGATATTTTTATGGTTATCAGTATTCTATCCGTTTCAGATAAAGTTCTTTGCTTGATTGTACTTAATAGAATTAAATATCTGGTTGACGGACAATTACGTGATGAACAGGGTGAATTTAGTAGTGGTAGGGGATGTGTAGATTAGAATTTTTTTATTTAGGCAGATTCTAGAGAAATGTTTAGAATTTTAGATACCTGTGGTTACCAGCCTTTTAAATTTCAAAACTATTTTTGACTCTGTTGTTTGTCATTACCACTCATCGCTACCATGTCGTTTACTGCTGGACAAAAACATGAGACGACATGAAAAGGATGATAGCCCAACAGCACACGGAGCGAACCCCTCCTCTTCGTAGTGAACGATCCCATAATGCAGATGGAATGCAATAAATCTGCAGCAATCTGACATGGACCTTCAATAGTGACGACTAAGGTCGCGAAACTAGAGTGAAGCCAAAACCATTTTTTGCACTTTGGTGTTTTCTAATAATTTTTTTGCTTTTTAACTTCTTTATATCATTTATCTTGTTTACAAACTAGAGCTTCTACAGCACTGTGCAAATTAGCTGGAACAATAGGAAAATGCATTAACAAAGACACAACTAAAATATTTATTTCTTTAATAGCGTAGTTAATAATGAATGTGACCCCCTTAGCTTTAATTACTTCTTTCACCCTCTCAACCATTGATGCCACTAGCTTTCCACACATCTCCTTCACTTCAGAGTCGTGGTACCACACTTTCATGACTCTTTCTATCATTTTGGTTTTCGTCGTGCAATCCATCTTAGATATGCGCGCTTTAATAATGGCCCACAAATTTTCACTGGGATTTAGATCGAGTGAATTTCCTGGCAACTCCAATACCTTCAAATGTTGCTGGGTAAAGAAGCTCTTAGCAAGCTTAGAATTGTGGCATGGAGCCAGATCCTGTTGAAATATCCCATCGCCGTTAGGAAACAGCTTCTGCAGTGTTGAGATTATTTTCGCATCCAGAACGCCTATGTACTTTTTGCTGTCAATCATTCCTTCAATGGGGTGAAGCATTTGTGATCCGGAAGCTGTAAAACATCCCCAAAACATTACCTTGGGTGGGTGTTTGGGGGATTGCTGGATGTGGCCCGATAGAAGAGGTTCTCCAGGCTTCGCTTGTCCCAACTAATTCGCACAGTACTCTATGTATTACGGCAAAAGTCAAGACATCTAAAGGACTTGCGCTGACGATAACAGTCGGATGTACATTGGCGGATGTCGAACAACAACGATTGTTGACCTGGTGCTCTCTTCTAGTAAGTTCGCTATATTGACACCGAAAGCTACTCAATAACCCTATTCCGGTAAGGCAGAAGAATTTCTAATTTTAAAAGACGAAATATAAAAGGGATTAAAGAGAAATATACATTATTATTGTTTATGCTTTAGAGCCATATAGTGCCAGGTGAGGCATGGATCTGTGTATTGTTTTTCTGCTGAGGTCCTGCCATCCTCTCAAACCTACTTTAGTATGTAAACTGACAGGTTCCTGTCAGACTTCTGTGACAAGCAGCTGCTTGAGGGGGTATTTATTTATTTTTATTTAATTTATTATTATAATAATAATTTTAGCGCTGTGAAAATGGAATTTTCACAGCGCTAAAATTGATTTGACAGTGTCATATACTCTATATTTAATATACAGTACATGACACCGTCATATTAAGGGAAAATAATTAAACAACTGTCATTGGCTGAGAGAGCAGAAAACTCTCTCAGATGTTTCAAATCGACAGTCATAACCATTAACTTGAAAGTGTATTTATTATTGTTTATTCTAAAGAAAAAAAATACTTTGCACAACAAAATCAAAAAGATTTAACCTAAATTTGCATGTGAGTGTATTACTAAAATATGCAATGGATACTGATGAAAGGGAAACACACATTCGACGATTGACATTGGATTCATCTTATTATTTATATATATAAATATATAATCCTGTCATTAGATCTCCAATTTAAATATTTAGACTCATTTATTACGAACCTCGGTATTCAGGATTTATTTCCCGAGCAGCCAAATCACTTTAAAATTTATATCGCACTCATAGACATATTCAATTATATAGCTATATGTTTTCAGTTGTCTAAAATGGTAATACATAATTTCTCTGTTACTAAAATCTCAGTGTTCATTCAAATTACAAAAAATCAAAAAGGTAGCTATGGGGGGAAGGCGCGAGGCTCTCCCCCAAATCAATCGGAGTTGGCAAAATTCTAAGTAACTTTGTAAAATCCAAAGCTAATCGCTTCGTCGATTAATGATACCCGACGTGAGCTCTGTGTTTCATTGGCAGATGCACGATGGAAGAAGTTCTCACCTTGTCCACTTCGGAAGCGTAAACGACCATCAGACGCTCCTAAGCAGAATCGGGTTTCACCACTGAAGACCACAGACTGACATTCTTCCAACTCCAATGAGCTTGTTCTTGACACCACTGCAAAAGTGTTCGATAGTGACGAGGTGACCAGTGGCATGCGTGCTCGTAGTCCTGCTTCCAAAAGACGATTGCATATCGCTCTTGTAGGCATCCTTGGTACGACAGAGGATCGAATTTGTGATGCTGTAGCCGTCCGCTCTGACACCGCCACCCGCCTGATACGCCAATCCTCTCGTGCGTCCGTAACTCTGTGTTGCCCAGAACTTCGTCTGTGAGTGTGCGAATGCTCTTCTGACCATCGACGCCACCATCGTACCAATGCCGATACCTCTCGTCCAATGCGCTGTCCAATTCGCAATTTGTCCAATTCGCAATTTGACGAAAAGACCAACCTGCTTCCTGAAGACCCACTATAAGACCTCGCTCAAACTCCTCTAACTGATCAAATGTTGCGCGCCTGCGTCTCCAGGCATGGTAGCTTCTTCAAAGAGCACTGAAGAACACGACACAACACGAATTACTTCTTTCTTCACGCCCTAGTACTTAAATACGCGATGCGTACATTTGCATTTTGTCGTCCTCAGTGACGTCATTATTTGATCCAATGGCTTTCAATCTTAGATCCCGGTTTCTGCTGCCCTTAACTATTAACATATTATAATATGAGTTTCCTGAAGGAATTCCTTCTGGGTGTTCTTTTTTCAATTTCCGCCAGTGTATCCAAGTATTTTTGCAGGCCGGTTTAACAGCTTCCCAGACCTCGCTTTTACCTGGCAACTATAATAGGCGATGTGACAAATGAATGACACTAGCATGGTAAACGATGAAAATTTCTGGGCACATTTGAAGTTTGTCCAATCGCAGTTTTATTTCTGCTTATAATTAAAGTGATGTAAAGAAGTTTCGAGTGCATTGTTTTACGAAATGCTTATTAAAATTAACTAAAAGGGGTAAGATGTCTTAGGAAACAATTATTCATGTAAAATATTATTTTTAATAATCATTCTAATTCAGATTTTAATACTTTAAGTGTACATCACAGAAATGTTGTTGGGGCCTGACCTTAAACCTGACCCTTATAACTCGAAATGACAAGGAACCCCTACACCAGAGGCTGTAGAAAAGAATTATTTGAAATATTTCATATAATTTTTTTATTTTTTATAAGAGAATTTTTTTGTCAGAAGGCTAAATATACTGGAGACAATAATGAAATATTATAGATTGGAGAAATTTAAGCAGAAGTTTATTCACTTGAAATCTATTTTGTGGATTTTTCTATTTCCCAATGCGAAGGAGATGTAAAGGAATTTCGATGTGCTTTGCTCGAATGCAAAATCTTCAATGTGTCAGGTTTCTTATTTTACTGAAGAGACGATTTCTCTGGTATTGATAATTGGGGCAATTTTGTACCCGATTAACTGTGTCTGTACTAGCGCGATGCACATCTTATGTTCATTGCCTACACAACCACAAAATTCAGAAAATATGCAGAAAATATCTAAGATCGCAAATGGCTATCGATATGCTATTTTACATAACTTCAGGATATTTTATGGTCTTTATCATTGTATGGTTGTCTCTTCCCATTGATAAGTTTATTCACAACTTTCCGCTGTAACGTACTACTCCATTTCCAAAGTAGGCGATGACAGCGCCCCCACATATTTAGGTCACTTTCAGAAGAATCACTCTCGACCCACTACAGGTAGAAACCCGATCTTCTAACAAAATGGGCAAGATTTAAGTGGTATTGCCCCACCAAATTTGGGACCGATTGCTCAGGTAGCAGGGGAACCACAGGGAATCGAGAATTTCAGGAACTAATGACGTCCCTTGTCCGTCCCAGATTTAGGCTGTTATGTAATTCCTTTTAACCTATACCTAGGCTAATGTCAACAACTGGATTAAACTTAACAGAGATTTGTCTACACTAAAGAACATACTATAAAATTCTAGGTTATTTTAGTCATTGATCAAAAAATGGAAAGCTTTGTTTAAAAGAAACAAACAAAGAGAGAGGATTTATTTGTTATTCCTTCGATCCCCTGAGCTTCGTTTTTATCTCCTTTGCATTTCTTTCATCGCTACACGATTCCTTATCCCTGGGATGTAATCTCTAGGAGGGAGAAATTCTTCTCATTGCTATTTGGAGGCAAACTCTTGGGCTGCATTGTTTGTAGCTGAAAGAAATCTTAATTAGGTGCATCTGTTTGATAAAGACCAAAATAAAAGAGGAAATAAATATTAACATGTACATTCCCTCCATTTACACGATGCTCAGTTTCAACGGTTAAAAAACATGAACCATTTTCGATTCACACTGCGATACACTGGGTTTAAAATGAAAACTGTTTCGGTTTCCATGAATATAGACTCGGTTTTACGCGATCAAGAAAATGCAACCTATTTCGGTTTCCATGATTATAGACTCGGTTTTATGCAATCAACAAAACGCAACCAGTCTCGGTTTCCATGATTATAGTCTGGGTGTTACACAATCAAGAAAGTGCAACCAGTTTCGGTTTCCATGATTATAGACTCGATTTTACACGGTACGAATTTAGATTTTTTATACTTGCAGATATATATTTTGAAAAATAGCAGTGGTGTTTCGTCAAGGGAAATTATCGACTATCGCCCCAAGATAAAAAAAAACCAAATATTTACTTCATACTCAGTTTGAACTTTTTACTGTACCTAATATTCATGTAATGTAAAAAAAAAAACGTGAAACTAAATAAAAAAAATAACTAAATACCCCCTCAAGCAGCTGCTTCTAAATAACAAAATAATTACACGGATTTACACTCGTTTCGGTTTCAGTTTTAAATGATATAATTTTTTTCCAAAAATAAATAGATAATAATAAATTCTTATAATAATGAAATCGTCATCTCCAACAAGTTATATCATTTCGCTAAAATTATATTTTTGCCGTTGTAATGTAGTCTACCACGAATCGACAGCGACACTTGACCCCTGTAGACGGAAACTGGTAGACTGAAATAGGCTACTAAAAATCGTGTTTTACCCCTTTTTAGGAACCAGTTTAACTTTGTAAACTATTACATAGGCTAAATACGGTTGATTCGTAAGGACAATGTTTAATGCAATATTATAAATATTAAAAATAAATGAAATGTAAATACACAAGCAGCTGCTTGCGACAGAGATCTGACAGGAGCCTGTCAGTTTATTCGCTATAGTAGAAGGTGTGTGAGGATGGGTCAGCGTTGAGACTTATCTCCGCAAAACACCCCACCCTGCCCATGGTCAGTAGGGGACACCGATGGGCTTGAAAAGACCGTCGTCAGTCGGATGGGACGTTAAGCCGTGGACTCGTTTGCCGGAGAGCCATACTCTGTGCACGTGAAAGAACATATTGGATAGCCTTGACGAGAGGCTACCACCTGTCTCCCAATAGTTGTTCCAGTGGGTTCCCTCTCCCAACCTTCTCTGAGCCATACAGTGTCCTTGTGAGGTGGCCCATTGCTAAATGGCCAGCTCACAACAGCCTCAAAAGCTCAGCGAAGATTGGGGTTAGGACCCAATGGAACAGCTGTTGAAAGACAGATGGTATACTCACGTCAAGGACATTCAACTTGTTCCTTAACATTGGGTTGTTCTACCTCTGAGCAGCACTTGACTGCATACAATGCGCTAAATGGCCAGCTAACAAGGGCCCCATTGAAACCATTTTTTTCAGGGAAGTGCTGGTCAGAGGTAAAACAACCCAATGCTAATGAACATGTTAGATGTCGTAGATGGGAGGCTACCATCTGTCTTTGAACAGCTGTTCCATTGGGTCCCCACCACCAACCTTCTCTGAGCCTTCAGGACCTTTGGAATCTTGGTCATTATACTGCGAAAATTTAATAAGGTTAATGGCCAAATTATCCTTCAAATTTTTTATTAATAGCTCTTAAAACCAAATGGCCATTTAGTCCATTGTGTTGAGAAAATTACCACTAGAGATAAAATAACCCAATGTTACAGAATAAGGTGGATGTCCTTGATGGCACCATCTGTCTCCCAACAGTTTTTCCAAATGGTCCTTCTGTGAGTCTTCGGGCTTCAGGACCTTCTGAGCTTGCCAATTAGCCCATTGTGTACAGAATAGGCCCGCTCAGTGTTAATACTACCCAAGACTCCCAGGAATAAAGATAAGCTAATGTAATAGAGCCCTCAGCGGATAAAAGATTACCATTAACGCGTAAAGCGATAAAGCTCCTGGTCAAACTTTTAGCGCTCCATAGTTAATGAATTATGTAGGAATATGGGCAAATATTATTGCATTATTACTGGCTGTCATGAGGTGAAAACTAATTCATATAATGAAAAAAAGTTAATTTAGAAATTTAATATTTATTTTAAAATGATAAAAAGAAACTTGTGGCAAAATCACAAATTAAAAACGTTATTTGATATGAGATCTTTTTAACAGAAAGCAAATATAAATACTAACGAAACTTGAGTGTTGCATAAACGTTACTTGAGTGTTGCAGTGAAAACGAGTTAAATTTGAATATCGTGGAATCACTAAGTTTTACAGAGAAAAATTTAAAGGGAAACTTGTTAAGCGGAGAAAATTTTTATAAAGCGTTGGAAATCCAGTTCATATTTATTCGGCAGGATTGTTTATTGTCTCCCCTCAGATTTTTTTCGGACCTGGTTTTACCTAATCTACAGGGTGTACCAAAAATAAATGAATAGCGAGATCGTCCGGCCATTCCTTTGATGTTCCGTTTCAGAAAAGAACACACCTCAACGGTGAAGAGTAGCAGGTGAGAGGTTATTGTGAAGGGTGAAAAAAGGGAGTGGTGTGTTGACGGTATGCATTTATAACCGTTCACTGACCACCGTCCATCGGATGAGACGTTAAGATGTGGACCCCCGTGTGCGGGAGAGTCCACGTTAAAGAACACGTTGGATTGCCTTGAATGGCGAACAGCCTGATTCAGTTGGTCCCCTCGACCTTCTCCAAGTCTTCGTGGGTCCGGATGACCTGGCCATTTAGTCCATGGTGTGCAAAGTGCATCTCGGAATTAAAAAAAATAAAAGTAACGGCGCCCAATGCATGGACCCTACCAACAGCAGTCCCAGTGAGTCCTTTCGACGTTCTCTGGGACTTTATGGGTCCGGGTGACCTGGCCATTTAGCACATGGTGTGCAAAGTGCCACTCGGAGGTAAAAAAACAACAACGGAGCACCGTGCCTGGCTCCCATTCCCCCAACGGCTGTTCTGATGGGTCCCCCTCTACCATCTCTAAGCCTTTGGGGTCCAGGTGATCTGGCTATTTAACGCACAGTGTGCGAATTATCGCTCAGAAGTAACATATCCCTGAGCAGATGTCCTCGACGGTCAATTGTTTCGATGGGGTCCCTCAATCTTTTCCGAGTCTTCGGGGTCTGGGTGACCTGGCCATTTAGCCCATAGTGTGCAAAAAAAAGTGCCACTCAGAGGTAAAACAACCCTTTTTCTCTTTCCCCCCACTCTATTTTTACAAATTGTGCAAAAGGAGATTGATATTTTTTGGTGGTCCGAGGAATAGGAAGGGAGGGGGAAGGGTAAAAAGAATGGGATATCGTGAATCATTCCGTGCCGAATGTAACCGAGCATGCGCAGAAGCAAAAACCTCCTGCGCGGTATTTCTCCGTGCCGCTAGTGTCCGAGTGTTTTTTTTTACCCAGATAAAAGGAAGTGTGACCAGGGGAGGGAGCAGGCAGTTTTTTTCCCCTCACTGCACGGACCATCGGATGGCCATGTGATGGAAATAAGGCCCAGTTAAGAACCACTGATGGATAGGCAAGCACTTTTCCCCTCATACACGCAGAGGTCTTGTGACGAGGCCCGGAAATCAAAGGTACACGTGATCTTGTGTCACGCTCTGTTAAACGTACGTCTGGCGCGTACGTGCGCACTGAAACCATAAGTTTACCATCGTCGAGACCATTTATACGGCGCGTTCGATTCCTTCCCCCATCCATCATCTCTTCACTTACTTCCCCACGTCTCCGCCCCGTCCACCGAGCATTTGGAGTCCAGGTGACCTGGCCATTTAGCCCACGGTGTACAAAGAATCGCTCAGAGGTAATGCCATACTCCGTGCACGTTAAAGAACATGCTGGATGACATTGACGGGGGTTTTACCAAAACAGCTTTTTCTCCCGGACCTTTTCTAAGACTTCGGGGTACGTGCGACCATTTATCCCATAGTGTGAAAAGTGCCACTCGGAGGAAAATCAACCCAACCCATTTGTGGCAAAAGTGTGCAATCCCGAAATGAGCTTAGAGACCTGGGAGGTTCTTAAGGCTCTTAGGGACCAGGGTGACCAAAGTGGCACAATCCTGTAAGACCGTCTCTGGGACGCTAACGGCCTTACGGGAAAGCGCTTCTTTGGTCTCCCGAGTCCCTAAGAGTCTTATGGGATTGCACACTTTTGCTTCCCGGTCCCTAAGAGCCTTACGGGATTGCACAGTTTTGCCTCCTTGGTCCTTACGAGCCTTACGGGATTGCACACTTTTGCCTCCCGGGTCCCTAAGAGCCTTACGGGATTGCACAGTTTTGCCTCCTTGGTCCTTACGAGCCTTACGGGATTGCACACTTTTGCCTCCCGGGTCCCTAAGAGCCTTACGGGATTGCACACTTTTGCTTCCCGGGTAGCTAAGAGTCTTATGGGATTGCACATATTTGCTTCCCGGGTCCCTAAGAGTCTTACGGGATTGCGCACTTTTGCTTCCCGGGTCCCAAAGAGCCTTACGGTACGGCACCCTTAAGGACGTTATGGTCTCGAGAGACCAAAGTGTGGAATCCCGTAAGGATCTTAGGGACCCAGGAGGCAAAAGCGTGCAATCCCGTAAGTCTCTTCGGGACCGGGAGACCAAAGTGGCACCATCCCGTAAGACCTTTAGGGTCTCTGGGACGCTAAAAGCCTTACGGGACAGCACCACTTTTGTCTCTCGGGTCCCTAAGAGCCTTACGGGATTGCACACTTTTGCTTTCCATGTCCCTAAGAACCTTACGGGATTGCACACTTTTACCTCCCAGTCCCTAACAGCTTTATGGGATTACACACTTTGGTCTCCCGGGACTGTAATGCCCTTATGGGTGCCATCCCGTAAGGCTCTTAGGGACCAGGGAGACGAAAGTGGCAAAAGTGCGAGGTCCCGTAAGGCAGTTAGGGATAAAGGAGGCAAAAGTGTGCAGTCCCGTAAGACTCTTAGGGACGAAGGAGGCAAAAGTGTGAAATCCCGTTATTCTCTTAGGGACCCGGAAGACCAAATTGGCGCTGTCCCGTAAGGCAGTTAGTGTCCCTGAGACCCTAACAGTCTTACGTGATGGTGCCACTTTTGTCACCGGGTCCCTAAGAGCCGTATGGGATTGCACACTTTTGCCACAAAGGGATTCGGTTGTTTTACCTCAGAGTGGCACTTTTCACCCTATGGGTGAAATGGTCTCACGTACCCCGAAGGCTCAGAAAAGGTCCGGGAGAAACAGCTGTTTTGATAAAACCTCCTGTCAAGATCATCCAGCGTGTTCTTTAACGTGCACGGGGTATGGCATTACCTCTGAGCGACTCTTCGTACACCGTGGGCTAAATGGCCAGGTCACCTGGATCCAAAGGCTCGGTGGACGGGACGGAGACGTGGGGAAGTAAGGGAATAGATGATGGAGGGTGGGGGAATCGAACACGTATGCCGTATGAATGGTTTCGACAATGGCAAACGTATGGTTTCAGTGCGCACGTACGTTTAACAGAGCGTGACACAAGATCACGGTGATCTTGTTTGATTTCTGGGCCCTTGATTGTGTACTTTTGATTTCCAGGCCTCTTCGCAAGGCCTCTGCGTGTATTGAGTGGAAAAGTGCTTACCAATCCATTAGTGTTTCCTAAGTGGGCCTTATTTCCACCACGTGGCAATCCGATGGTTCGTGGATTGCGGAAAAAACTGTCTGCTGCTTAAGGGGCCTCGTCGTAATGCCTCTGTGTGTATTCAGGGGAAAAGTGCTTGCTATCCGTTCGTAAGTGGCCTTAAATCCACCACGTGGCGATCAGATGGTTCGCACAGGGAGGTAAAAAAAACTCTCTGCTGCCTAGGCTGACCACACTTCCTTTTATTTGGGTAATAAAAGAACACTCGGTCCTTAGCGGCAAGGGGAAACACCGTGCAGGAGGTTTTGTGTCTGCGCATGCTCGGTTACTTTCAGCACAGAATGATTCAGGAGATCCCATTCTTTTTACCCCCCCCCCTATTCCTCGGAACCCCAAAAAAGTCAATCTCCTTTTACACAATGGGTAAAAATAGAGAGGGGGGAAAGAGAAAAGGGGTTGTTTTACCTCTGAGTGGCACTTTTTTTTGCACACTATGAGCTAAATGGTCAGGTCACCCAGACCCCGCAGCCTCGGATAAGGTCTAGGTAATCCATCAAAACAGTTGACCGTCGAGGACATCTGCCCAGGGATACATTACTTCTGAGCGGCACTTCGCACACCGTCAATTAAATGGCCAGATCACCCGGACCCGAAAGGCTCAGAGAAGGTAGAGGGGGACCCATCGGAACTGCTGTTGGGGGAATGGGAGCCAGGCACGCGGCTCCGTTGTTGTTGTTTTTTTACCGGCGAGTTGCAATTTGCATACCATGTGAGCTAAATGGCCAGGTCACCCTGACCCACAAAGGCTCAGAGAACGTCGAAAGGACCCACTGGGACTGCTGTTGGTAGATTCCATGCATTGGGCGCCGTTACTTTTTTTTTACTTCCGAGCGGCACTTTGCACACCATGGGCTAAATGGCCAGGTCCCCCGGTCCCCCGAAGGCTCGGAGAAGGTCGAGGGGACACACTAAAATAGGCTGTTCGCCATTCAAGGCAATCCAGCGTGTTCTTTAACGTGGACTCTCCTGCACACAGGGGTCCACGGCTTAACGTTTCATCCAATGGACGGTGGTCACTGAACATGTTGTAAATGCGTACCATGAACACACCACTCCCTTTTTTCACCCTTCAAAATAACATCTCAGCTGCTACTCTTCACCGTTGAGGTGTGTTCTTTTCTGAAACGCAACATCAAAGGAATGGCCGGACCGTCTCGCTATTCATTTATTTTTTCTACAAAATTTGTAGAAAATGATTAAGAAAATGGCTTTTCAAAAACGTTAAATTCCTGTGAGAGAAATTCTAGAGGGTAAATGACCTATCGATAAAGTAGAGAATTCCTCTAAAAATCGTATTTTTTCTACGGATTCCCTATTCGTTTTTAATGAGCTCTAAACTGTTCAAAAATATTTTCAGAGATGGATAATCTTCTTATCAAAGATCAAAGTCTGGTTAGTTGAACAATGACGTGTCTCGCAAATGATGTTAGCAGAAATGAACAGCCAAACCGTCTCGTTAATTTATTTTTTGTACACCCTGTGAGAGAAATTTTGGAGGGCAAACGACTTCTTCAAAAAGTAGAGAATTCCTCTAAAATTGGTGTTTTATTATAGGGATTTCCTCTTACTTTACAATGAGCTGTAAACTTTTCAAAAACGTTTTCAGAGATTGATACTCGTAAAAACTTTTAGCTTGAAATGAATGGCCCAACCGTCTCGCTCACTTCTTTTTGGTACACCCTGTATATAATAAAAGGTGTCTGTCTCTGGCAGTTATAACTCACCGGGAAATCAACGTACACGTTCCACATTTTGAGAGAATAATTCTAGTTGTGGTCCGGATTGCAGTGTTAAATTTCTGGTCGATAATCCAAAAGTGGGCTTGCTAGAAACAAAAATACTTACCAAGCTATTCCTACGGGAAACGAGAATCGCTGTCAAATCTATTGTTGCCATTTACTGCTCCCTAACTGTGAAGGTAAAAAGTTAAAATAGCATTGAAATCTGCTACAGTTGGCAGGTTCCCCACATTTTCAAATGCATTATTTCGGCGTTACATTTCAGCTGGGGACCTGACATTCAAACCACACATTGGGTCGGGAAGGAGGAACCAGCCTGCAAAATTTGGAACCTTTCGGTGAAGTATGTCGGGAGTTACATAATGCCAAAATCTGACGATATATGTCGATCGTTTGTCACGGGGTCTGAGAGAACGCGACGAGTCAGTAATACATTTGCAACACCGGGAAATTCTTCGTGTTTAAACTGTAATAAAATGTCGGGGGGGGGGGATACATAACTAACCTTTAGTGCAGGAAACAACAGAATACGCAGAATAATCCTAATGATGGATCAATATGGAAAATAGTTCGCTCGTTAAACGTAAATGTAGGTCACACTGGACCACTTCATGCATCAGACGGCAGGGTATACTCAAACTCATCAAAAACTGAAACTTTTGCTAATACATCAGAATTACAATTTCAGACAAATGACGAGTATAATAATCTGATCGATGAAGTGGACAGTGCTCCTCGAAAATTGAAAGATCACCTTGCACGGAACAATTGCAGTTCATTACACTTAGAGAAATCACAGAACACATCAAACAAATAAAACTTAAAAAAGCTGCAGGAGATGATGACATCAATAAGGCAGTAATCAGATATCTACCCAGAAACGGAGTTCTTCTACTTCTCAAACTATTTAATAAACGTTTTCAATATCATTACTTTCCTCAGCCATGGAAAAATGCCATTATAACCAAGTTGCCAAAAGTAGGAAAAAATCTGCTCTTTCCCGACGATCATCATCCAATTAGCTTACTACCCTGCTTGGGAAAATTTCTGGAGAAATCCATACTCAAGCGACTTGATATCTCATTGCAGTCTCTCAATGTCTTCCCTACTGAGCAATTTGGTTTCTGCAGGAAGCACACCACAGTGCACCAAATTAATCGGGTTGTGGAGACCATTGCAGAAGCCAGAGTAGTGGAGCTGCAACATGGTCGGTTTTGACCTTCAAAAGTCCCCAGTGTCAGGGGTTACGGCCACACTCACTTCCCGTCATATGCCCTCTGTGACGACACTTCCGGTTATGAAAAGACTCCCGATTTTGGCGTTCTCCGATCTTTGATTATGACGTCATCACTCTCACCACAAAGTCCCTCGATTTAGGTGTTCGTCCACCATTTTGGATTCTAACGTCATCACCACAAAACCCTACAATTTTTGGTACGTCCGCCATCTTGATTTCTGACGTCATCATCTATCCGAAGGCCCCGAATAGTTCTGAGTCCCGTCTGCCCTTTTGAAACATGATGTCATCACCCATCGTGAAGAAAAACTCCCAAATAATTATAAGCCTCATGATCTTGGAGTCTAATGTCATCACTCTCGAAAACAACCCTCGTAGTATTCTCATGATTGCATCATCACTCATAAAAATACAAATCACACATAAACATCACCACTAAACTTTCGCTGGCAATGATGAGAAAAATGAGTCAAACTTTGAAAAGAGTCACTGTCCACATCACTATTGGTCAGAGATCGTACGTAAAACGATTAACTTCTTTTAATTTGGATTCTAAATCGCCCGGTGGCGACTTCAAGCATTGCCGTAAGGCTCATTACATTGCTTTTCTCCACGGTATTCTTTAGTAAAAGCCGAAAGATTAGCTCGCATTTTGAAGAAAAACCTGAGCACACAAATAAAATCAGAGATCAGAAATTTATAATACTGAACACCGGGCAACATACTGATTCCCATATCTCCTTCAAATCTGTAGAGAACAAAGAGTGCCTATACGGCATTTACAAATGTGGAAAAAAAAATATCCACTTTAAAATATAAACTGGTAGGTACCAGAGCCCGAAGGCTACTAGAGCTACATCAGAATGGCTCTGGGTCTTTTGAATCTATGTTCCTCGATGACTTCGTACTTGACTAGGCTAGAAATAATAGGGAATGGATTGTTTTCAACCTTTTCGAAGAATGGGCTAGATACTTTCTTGACAAAGTCTTTCATATATGGAATATTAAGATCACAGTGTAATATTGAATTGCGAACATATCTTGGTGCTGCAGTAGCTGATCTGAGGTAGCGGTTTTGAAAAACTGATAATATTTGATTTTGTCCTCACTGCAGTATCCCCATACAGGTGCTGCGTACAGTAGGATACGGTCTAAAAATAAGTTTATAGAGAAGCATTTTGTTTTGAATTGCCAGTGCAAATTTTCCACATAACAATGAGTTTAGTAGGTATTTAACCGACTGTGCTTTCGTGATGACTTCATTAATGTGGGTTTACCATTTTAGTGTTTTGTGCAAAACAATCCCAAGATATTTTGCAGAGTCGCACCAGTCAATATATGTATCAAATATTTCGATACAAGGGAGAATATGCACTTTTTTCCTGCTGAAAAGAAGGCCAGAGCTTTTATGGGCGTTTAGTTTTATCCTCCATTTAGTACACCACATCTGAAAGAGTGTTAACATGTGTTGCAATCGGCGAATAGCAAAATGTACGTTCAGTGATGAGGCAATCATAGCTGTTTCGTATGCGTATAGCAACTTCACATTACACATGGTTGGGAGTCATATAGAAAAATGTTAAAAAGAGTGGGGCCCAATATTGAGCCCTGAGGCACTCCAGTTTTGAAGTAGAAAATGATTTTCCAACCGAGTTTGAAAGTTCTATTTCTGAGGTAGCCCGAAATCAAATGAATCAACGCATCTGGCAATTTTACATCAATACGTTTTTTAATGAGACCATTGTCCAGATCCGTTCAAATGCTTTGGCAACATCCAAGACCACAGTGGCAGAGGATTCTTTTTTATTCAGTGCTTCTGACATTGTTTCCACCACTCTCAGAGTTTAATGGACAGTGGAGTGAGATTTTCTAAAGCCAAACACTTCTGACTGAATAATAGAAATTCTATTTAGAATAATTTTCTCAAATAATTTTGCAAGACAGGACAGCAGGCTGATGGGTCTGAGGTTTTGTGGAAACACGGGATGTTGGCCTGATTTGTGAATCATGGAAATCTCTGTGTGTTGTTTGCATTCATTAGGGAAGCTTGACTTTTTTCTTACGGAAAATTGGTGTGTGAAAACCGTTAAACTGACGTACGTTTCATACGTTGCATGCAAAAGACGTATGAGTTATGATGATTTTAGATCAATGCTTTGCCGATCAGAGCTAGGGGTCGCATCCCCCAAAAACTGAAAGACATTTCAT
Source organism: Ryuthela nishihirai (assembly GCA_038380435.1). Lineage (NCBI taxonomy): Eukaryota > Metazoa > Arthropoda > Arachnida > Araneae > Heptathelidae > Ryuthela > Ryuthela nishihirai. The sequence continues at coordinate 68,117,338 of JAWZYU010000022.1, read as the reverse complement.
TGCTTCATTAGGGAATTACTGAAATGGAGTTTTTTTCTATGCAAATGACACCACAGCCGTCGGGAAAAGCTGTCAAAGATCAAAGATCATACAGTGACAGCAGCAGTCCCAGGCCTGGGGCCTATACTTGCTTAATCTTACCTAACGCCAGTAGACAAATAATTGAAATGTGTGAATAAATGACGGTAGAAGTGTAATATAAATTGAAAAGAGTGGGTGGATGAGGGGGGAAGAGTGGGAAGTGGTTGTTGGGTTGGTTTTTTTTACCTCTGAGCGGCAGTTTTTTGCACACCATGGGCTAAATTGCCATGTCACATGGACCCCGAAGGCTCCCCCGAAGAAGGTTGGGGGAGAGGATCCAATGGAACAGCTGTTGGGAGACAGATGGTAGCCTCCCGTCAAGGTCTTCCAGCCTGTTCTTTAACGTGCACAAGGTATGTCTCGCCCACACGCGGGGCCACGGCTTAACGTCCTATCCGACGGACGGAGGCCTTTCCAAGTCCATCGGGGTCCCCTACTGACCATGGATAGGGCGGGGAATTTTGCGGAGATAAATCTCAATGCTGACCCAGCTGGGACTCGAACCTTGGAACTACAGATTACGAGCCTGGCGCGCTACCGACTGAGCCACGCCTGCTCCTGTGGGAAGGGGAGAAGTAAGAGAAAGGTAAGTTATTTGTTATGGTTCGATTCCAGGTGTGGTCAGCTTCGCACTTTAAAACTTTACATAGAAACCTTATAATTATTTCAATTAGAAAAATATGTCTAATTTATTATTTAACTAAGCTGAATTAAATAAATATAACTAATCTGAATCTAATCTTTCGAATAAGGATCCTTAGAATAATATTTGCGGATTGAAATATTTCCCGCAACGATCGAAAGATGGCGATAATAACAACCCATACTTTTTTTATCATTTCACCAGACAACAACATAGAATCTAATAATGTTCCTAAAACATCTGAAGCCGTAAAATAAAGTGAACAACCTATGAACTTATTTTTCCAAATCTTTGAAATTTTAATTTATAACAGTGTGCATTATGTAATCTTTTTCTGATCACATGGATTGGAAATTGTTAGTTATTACAGTCACTAGCCCGCTAATCGCTTTTATATATGAAATAATTTAGATGCAGAGCATATAATGAAATACTAAATGATAGACTGCAAAATTAGCGAAGAGGTAAAAATAAAACAAATATAAAGTCTATCAGTTTTATATGTCGTGCCATCTGGTGACTAAGCTGAGAACTAAATGATTTTCAGAAATGAAACGAGATTTGGTAATTAACGAAATTTTAATTTAAGCTAAACACTTTACAACCTTGAGCACAAATCATTAACTAACTGATATAAAACTTCCTAAAAATAAAACCAGCAAGAAAAGCTATAATATCACAGGTCTTTTCTAACTCAAAATTAAAGTTGAGAGCTGTAAAAAGAGACCTAGAACTGCTCATTGCGATTGTTGCAGTGCCCAATGAGTGCATCATCTATTCGAAATTAAATTGCCAGAGCGGTTGTAAACACCTCCTGGTTCATAACAAATACCAATATTGATGACAGTTTTGAAATAGATCGTACAAACAAAGAGAATAAAAATATTTCACTAATTTTTAAGGATATTCACACATATCTAAATGATGTAATTTGACATATTGCAGAATATGATCATACTGTTAAATCCAAACTCAAAAGACCAAAGCATATCTTTCTTGAAAAAGCAAAAAATATATGACCATCCTGAGAAGGAATACAGAGAATTAGTCAGAAATTTTCCATTACTTCAAGAACATCACGAAGACACAATATTCTGCTCCCTCCAGCCAATCAAGTGTAACGCTCCAAACAAATGCTAAATATTTAAAGTTTTATGCTCCGGATAGCTTAGACGGGCGCCAGGCAATCATTAACAAATTGCCAAAATGTAAAATAAGTTGATTTAGGGTTCAAATGCCAGCGAGCGTTCATAAGTAAGAGTCAAAAAATGATTCTTAACAAAATAAGAGTTAATGTAAAAAAGATCCTAAATTAGCGTTGCTCAAGATAAAAAACTATAGACTCAAAAGTTTGTAACAAAACAAAATAGATTTATTTCCAAAATAACTAACTCACCAAGACATCAATGAAAAAAAACATCTCTTGTGCTACACGCACGGTGCTACGCACCTTACTACATCTCTCTGCTCTCTCTACAACTCTGCTCTCAAGTGCTCTACAACTCCTCTCTAGTGCTCTAGTCTCAAGTGCTCAAGTGCTAAGTCTCAAGTCCTCTAAGTGACTCGCAGGTCACGGTTTTGACAATAGGCCGGCGCATGCCGGGAAAGACATTTGCATACAATGACGAAGGACGCAAGCTATGACGCAAGAGGGGGCGTGTCCTTGGCACGCGCTTTAACGGTTACGGTCGGAAGTTCGGAGTTGCGCGTACGCAACTCCTAGAAACTTGAAAACGAGTGCTGTGATGCCGAAAAGGAAATAAAAATCCCCAAAATGATAAATATAACGTAAATTAAACAAAAACTGGTTAAGGTAAAGCAAAAGTGAACGATGGGGCATCACAACTCCCCCTTCCAAAGGGAGTCAAAATGATTGACCTAACAAATTTTGACGAGCAAATTTTGAATAAAGGACACATCTTACGTCATTTACACATGGCTAAACATAAATAAGTAAAAGTATGCTAGCGCAAATTTTGATATGATGAACTATTCTTACTTTGACACAATTTTCCAGCACAACCAAAGGTACCTCCTCCCTTTTCCTCCTAACAAAAATATGTTTTTAACAGCTAACCTAGTGTACTTACGTACCAGTGGCTGTGACAGTTAACTGTATACTAGCATCATCGGTCTAACTAGTATCACATTCTGATACAAACTCGAAATTGGCATATCTTGAACTGTACAGAAAAAAACAGGTTAATGAACTCCTAACTTTCTAAGTCTAATAAATGTAAAAAAGATGAAAAGAAAAAGTGATTCATTACATTTGTTGTTAGCGGGGTAATAACTTCCGCTTTTCCCCTAACCACAATAAAAATTCGTGAAAGCTAATTCTTCTCCTAAATCACATAAAAAAAACGGGTATTCGAACACCGTTATCTCCTCCTAATTACATTCAAATACGCAAAGCTAAGAAAATTCAAAATTTACAAACAAGCGGGATTGTAATCATCCGCTAATTCTTCTCCTATTCACAGAAATCGCGATCTAGCTGAAATAAAAAATCATTAGTTACCTCCCCCTTCAGAGCCAACGTCCCCCTCCCAAAGGAGTTATGCTGATAACAACTCGGTTATCAGACTAGGCCATTTGGGGACAGCTCCAAAAAGGTACACAAAAAAAAAACAAAATTCTGCAATCATCATCATGGTCATCATCTATATATACCAATAAATACTGTCAATGTCATCCCCAAAAATTACGTATCATTGACACATAAATATCACTGATGACATTGAACAGATTTAAACACATATACATAAATCGTATCTAAGAATAAAGAAAAAAGAGTGTAAATAATTTATAATATATGATGATAACATTTCATCCAATAACTTTTACATGAATCTCCTTTTTTTTTTTTCATAAATTCACTTTGGAATGCACGTTATTTTACAATACAAATTCTTAAATCACTAATTCTCTTTCACTCTTCTCATTCATATCCAGAAACATTTTACAATTTCCAAACTTTCCAATATCGACTTACAAAATTTTCAGCTATCAGTCAGCTGAAAAAAAATCTACAAAAATACATTTTAACTCACGTATATACAATAACTAGAACCTCGATGAACAAGAATGCAAAAAAAATTCTATTCACACAAGTGTAAACTCGAACTACAATAATTTCACTTTTCAAAAATAAATATCGAACTCTAAAGTTTCAACAAGAAATTAAACATCGCTAACTATATAATTCACAATAAGGCTTCTTCTTCGTCTTCATCTATTCCAGAAAAAAAACATTTTATAACTCAATCAAGTGCCAAGTGAAAGAAAAATATACTTAAATTTCTTTGTTGGCACTCCGTGGCGATAAATCATCTAGTCCGTTTCCGATAACATCCTTCCGTCGTCGTTGGGTGGCTTCACGTAAAGTTGTTACTGAAGATCTCGTTCAAGTCAAGTCGTCGCTGTAGATCTCTCTCGTGACGTCATCTTCCCGATGTTCGCTGCTTCGCTGCCGGTTGTCGCTCTGCAGGCTCTGGTCGTTTCGTCGGCTTTTCGTTGCTCCGTGCGGATTTTTGAAGAACCTTTTCTCGTACTTTCTAGGCTTATTGGTGTCCGCCTGCAAATGACGCTTTGATAGTTGAGGACCTCCAGACTTGTCAGGAATACTTGCGGTCGGCACAACTTCTTGGTTGGTTTTTTCTTCACTTAAATCAGACTCAAAATTATTTTCATTATTATTACTTTCTTTTAAAACTTCTACTTTAAAAACCTTTTCAAAAACGGCTTCCTCATACGATTCTTCTACTTCACAAACTTCGTTATTTAAACACTCATTATTTGCACTAACGGGACATTTTATAGGTGCTTCTGAAATAATCTGTTCTGGACCACAAGGTAAGTCAAAAAGTCCACGGGACCGCGGCTGCACTGTCAATTGACATTCGTCATTATTATCGTCGAAAACTTGTTCCGTAGCAAACTGAAGATCGACTTCTGTATCGTTTCGATCTGTTATTTTAGTTACTTCGTGGCAATCAGTAACAAAAGGTAAAGCCATAGTGGCAAGGCATAACTCCTGAGAGGGCTTTTCTTGAGGAACTTTGGCCTCTCGCTTCAAAGATCCCGATGAAAGTTTCCCGAATTTTCATTCCTTCGGTAGCAAAAATTTTCAGTATGTCCCAGTCGGCCACAAAAGTTACAAGTGAAAGATTGAGGTTGTTTAACAAAGTTTTAGGTCTAGTGTTATGGTTTGAAGCTTGACGTGGCAAAAAGTCTCTACTTCGTTCATATTCTATAGTTCTTGGCGCGTTCGGCGCAAATTGTCGGGACCGTGTAAATTGCGGTCGTGCGGGAGTCATTCTACGCGACTCAACCTGATATCGCTGCTTTGGCGGGAATGGCATCCATTGTTGGTTATGTGTATTTGCTGCAGATTCTCTTCTTGCAGTGTATTGCCGAGCCAATTTGACCAACTCGGAAACGGAATTCACGTTTCGTATTTCCAGGAATTCTCGGATGGGCAAAAGTAATTGAGACAAAATGCAATTTACAATATCAATTTCAGCGGCATCAGCATCGTACAGCTGGTATAATTCTACTGTACCCCATATGAATTTTTCTATGTCATCTCTTTCCCTTTGTCTTCGTGAAAACAACTCTGTAGCTAGTTCTGTAAAATCATTATAAGCCGGATATATGTCCATGATTTCGTTTTTAAATTCTTCCCAAAGTTCTATGCCATGACGACATCCTACGTTATTCCACCATTGCTTAGCACATCCAATTAGGCAAGATACTGCTAAAACAACTTTTTTGTTGCTTGGCACTTCATGTAAACGGAAGTGCTCCTCCATGGACTTGACAAATGTCCACGATGACGGACGTTTCGAACCGTCGAACCTTATCTCAGGTAAAGGCCAATTTACATAAGGACTATAGTTAATGGATGGGTTGGCAAATCGTCGTTGTGGCGGTTGAAAATACTCTGTTCTATCGCTTGCTTCTGACGGAACAGAAAATGGAACCTTACGTTCAAAGTTTCTTCGTTGGTGAACTGACGTAGCATTGTCAGCAAATTTAGGGGTTGTTGTCGTTCCCCTTTTCTCCCGATTATCATCAAGCAGATTCATTAGCACTTCTGCTTCCATCATTACCTCTTGCAATCTACCCTTTACTCTTTCTATGTCGGGAGTCATTATGGCGGAATCGGCCATATTGTTAGCAGACATGTTTAGCGGTCTGCCGAAATTTGGAATTTTGGAAATTTTGAAAACCTTTTTTATCTTGAGCAGCGCTCAAAGGTACTGCTATACAACAATACTAAAGCTATAACTAAGCTTTACAAAACTATAAATTTGCTTGTAAAAAAATTTTCTTATCATCCTACGTACTTGTGTGTCCGGACACTTCTAATCATTACATACGACAATTATCTTAAATATTCAGCAATATCTACGCTGAAACTTCAGTACCTTTGAATAATACACAAAAATGTTAAGCTACTTGCTCAACAAAATTTTCGGCTTAAGCTGCCGTTAAATCTACAACTAGTACATACAACTATTGAGCTCAAAAAATTACTATCTTTAAATACTGGCGAGTCCCTGTTTGCTGCGCCACTTCTTTTATGTGACTCTGTAACGCTCCAAACAAATGCTAAATATTTAAAGTTTTATGCTCCGGATAGCTTAGACGGGCGCCAGGCAATCATTAACAAATTGCCAAAATGTAAAATAAGTTGATTTAGGGTTCAAATGCCAGCGAGCGTTCATAAGTAAGAGTCAAAAAATGATTCTTAACAAAATAAGAGTTAATGTAAAAAAGATCCTAAATTAGCGTTGCTCAAGATAAAAAACTATAGACTCAAAAGTATGTAACAAAACAAAATAGATTTATTTCCAAAATAACTAACTCACCAAGACATCAATGAAAAAAAACATCTCTTGTGCTACACGCACGGTGCTACGCACCTTACTACATCTCTCTGCTCTCTCTACAACTCTGCTCTCAAGTGCTCTACAACTCCTCTCTAGTGCTCTAGTCTCAAGTGCTCAAGTGCTAAGTCTCAAGTCCTCTAAGTGACTCGCAGGTCACGGTTTTGACAATAGGCCGGCGCATGCCGGGAAAGACATTTGCATACAATGACGAAGGACGCAAGCTATGACGCAAGAGGGGTCGTGTCCTTGGCACGCGCTTTAACGGTTACGGTCGGAAGTTCGGAGTTGCGCGTACGCAACTCCTAGAAACTTGAAAACGAGTGCTGTGATGCCGAAAAGGAAATAAAAATCCCCAAAATGATAAATATAACGTAAATTAAACAAAAACTGGTTAAGGTAAAGCAAAAGTGAACGATGGGGCATCACACAAGGCTCACCCTAATGTGGTTGAAGTAGGGGTAGTCATCAATTACACATTAAGTCTCACTCTACTGTGTATCTGCAGCAGGGGTTCTCATCGTGGGGTAAGTGGTGAAATTTTTTGGCTACGCCGTGAGATTTCGAAAGTCGCTAGATCTATTAACAAAGTTAAACAATAACGTTGTTATGCCATATCTATAGTTTTATATACAGGGTGAATCTGAAAAAGTGGGCAAAACATTACAGGGTGGTAAAACGCAGTTATACGAGCAATATTCGTCATGAAATGTATGGTCGGAACGAAAGTGGTGAGAAGTTAAAAGGTAGTTTTCCACTGTCACATTTAAAGAATGAATACAAGAAGGAGAGGAGATACTTCAGAAAACATTTTATTAACAGGAATGTAATTGAGGTACATGCTCAAAGAAATTGCTCAATATAGCTACCGCCACCTGTAATGCAGGCTTCACACCTGCGGGATACGGACCGACGCACATTTGCGAAGACACCAGGCATTTCCCGAATATCGCCGGCAACAACGGCGATCCTGGCGACTAGATCCATATCTATTTCAATGGGGCACTAGTAGATTAGGCTTTTCATATGGCCTGCCATTTCGTGGTTAGTATAACCAGCCATCCTCTCCGCAATGTACGGTAGAAATGCCATTGGGTGCGAGGACCGAACCTTTTATACCATTTCCAACGCCAACTAGCGGCTTGCCGTTTGCGTTCTGCCCATACTTTCTATGACGAATATTGCTCGTATAGCTGCGTTTTACCACCCCGTAAAGTTTTGCCCACTTTTTCAGATTCACCCTGTATATAAAAAATGGGAACGTCATTACATATGCATTTCCAGGGGGTACGTGAAGCATTTAATTTTGAATACCACTGATCTACATTGAGTATATCAACTTCGCATTGAAGTACTTCAATTTAAATGAAGCAGATTATGGGTCAATTCACTAGTGCTCCGAAAAAGTGGACTTTACGATACCCCAAATATTTTACCATGTTTGATCCTTAACATCGCTTTACTTTGCTATTCTCTCCAGCTCAATTGCTAAAAGATAGTAATTTCAAAAGAGATGATACATGCAGAGTCATAACGCGTTAAATAAGGAATATTCTCAGTTATGACTGTTAACTAACGCCATCTAGTGGATAAGAGTGATTCTAAAAGTTAAGCAAAAAGTGCCTCTTTAGCAGGTATTTTTCGGGAAAGTTGTGAAGTGCTACAATACTAGTGCCTACAAAAAATTAGTAATCATTATATTAATTTTTTTTATATTTATGAATTTCGAACAATATTTTTTCGAAGAACTAAAATTCCAAAAAAGCTTTAAAACGTGATGTAATAGCAGAGCGAAGAACTGTAAAAATTACTTCAAAGTACACTGGAGAGACAGTGAGAATTACGTTCAAAACCCTACTATACATGAAATGGATGTTTGAATCTCCTCGAAATCTTTCACAGCACACTAGAAGCAGTAGCAGAGTAAGTGTAAATCAATAACGTGCACAGGAATTGAAAACAGAATATGTTCTAAAACGCAGTGCAATGGGAAACACAACAAGATAATATCATAAAATGTATCGTAATGACAACTGATTTCCTTCAAAAATTAATTATATCGAAACGGTGCTGGAAATCACCAGAAAATATTATAAAAATGCATTGAGATAGGTAAGAAGACATTTCTGTAAATACTAATATTTATCACTAAAAAACACTGTTGAAATAGAACAGAAAGTTTATCCTTAAAATACTCGAACTTAGTTTCTTTTCTCCTCACCAAAATCTTTTCCTTGCTTATATACTTTGTTCAAAACATATATATGTTGCTTCAGTTTGAATCGGAATAGGGGGTTCAAAAGAAATAATCTTTCCTAATAAACGCAGATACAAGAAACTAACTTACTGTAAATATTATGCAATATACCAATATAGCCATAACAAATTCAGCTTTTTATTTCAACGCATGGTAAGAAATTTGTGTACTATTTAGTAGTGCGATATTCAGCTTATTTGCAATAAATACCAGATCGAGTTTTCACTTTTCTGCATAGAGAACAGAGGGCAGCATGTATTTTCATCATCAATAATAAAAAGTAAATTCGCGATTAGAAAAACGTGCAGTAATTAATATGTTCCAGTGAGCACAATACTGGAAAATGGATTGATATAACTTTTTTCCAAAAAAATTAGGTAGCAACTTGAAATAATTTAAATTTTTGAAAATCTTTCAAATTTTTCCAAAGAAATTTAAAGATTTTCGCAATCGGAAAATTATTTTCTGAAAGGGACAAAATACTCATTGAATTAATTTAACAGAGTATTCAAAATTCATAACCTGAAGATAAGTTCGAAAATATTAAAATGAACATTTTTTTTATTGAAATTCTCGTTGAAATATGTGCATTTTTCAGTCAACAAGACTTACAGATCTCGTAATTGCAAATATATATCATCACAATTGAAGTTTGCCTGCAAGTAAAAGTTTTTTTGTAGCTATGGCAAATTCCTGGGTGCTAAAATAATGGTATTCAGCACACAAACAGCGTCTTCGATTCAAAAAACAATTTCCGTACACACAAACAAGTGTACCACCACCGACATGAGCAAAATTCCGGGAGGCATGCTATTTTTCTTACTTTTTCTTTATTTGGAAGTTCTTAGGATGGAAATTATGAATTTGAGACTCATGGAAGTAAAAACAATCATTGCCTTTTACTTCCATGAATCTCGAACTCGTAATTTACATTACCAATAAACATTGCTGTTGGAAGCATTTGAAATTTTTTTAATTAAAATTTAACAAATAAAAAAACGGTGGTTGATTTTTAAAATAATATTGAATGGTACTATAAAAGTCTGATTGAAAGATGAAAATGTAAGTTAAATGAATTTGATTTTGAGTAACACCATATCGGAAATATTTAAATAGAGAGTCAGGGAGTTTAAAGAGAGTAGCGAGATTCTATGATGTAAACGATCTCTTACAACAACAGATGAACCCAGTACGTTAACAAAGAACCGTATTATGCCCTTTGAAGTTGATGATGATGATACTAAAAATATCACTGAAATGAATGAAAGCGAACATCAAATTTCGTTTGAAATGAAAATATAAGAAGAATTGATAATAAGAAAAAACCATTTATACTCTTATTTTCTTGAGGAAAAAAGTAGGATTGATAAACTTTCATAAATTTCTTCTATTAGATACTCAATTTAAAATCTATAAAATTAACTTATTTATCTGGGGTTTCAAATCTCCGAAGCATCCAACTAAGGACTGAAAAATATAAGAAACTACAATCGATAATTCTTGTCGAACTTCATAAAAATAAAAGCAGCAAGAAAATTTATAATATCACAGGTCTTTTCTAACATAAAAATAAAAGTTGAGAGCTGTAAAAAGAGACCTAGAACTGCCCATTACGATTGTTTCAGTTCCCAGTGCATCATCTATTTGAAATTAAATTACCAGAGCGGTTGTAAACACCTCCTGGTTCATAACAAATAACAATATTGATGAAAGTTTTGAAATAGATCAGTGTCTCGCAAACTGTGTGCTTGGCACAGTAGTGTGCCGCGAGAGATTCCAAGTGTGCCGCGCGAGATTTTCAAATTGACACTAGATATTCCAAAGATTTCATTTTGACTTGCCTTGTGTTATCGACGTGCTTTAATATCGACCTGCTTTAATAAAAATCTTTCAGATTTTATCAACTGGGATCTTGTAAGTATTTATCAAGCTTTTTAAAAAATTTGGTATTAATTTTTGATTATTTCAAGCCATAGAATGGACAAATATTTAAAACAAACACCGAGTTATGATTAAATATATTTATTATTATATTTATTTTAAATAAAATGCATTTAGCGAAATTTCAATTTTCCTCTTTTTACGTAACCATCAAAAATTCTCTTTTAGGTGTGCCGCGGAAAAAAAAATTAGATTCAGTGTGCCGCGGAAAAAAAATTAGATTCAGTGTGCCGCAGAGTAAAAACGTTTGCGAGACACTGAAATAGATCATACAAATAAAGAGAATAAGAATATTTCACTAATTTTTAACGATATTCCCACAAATCTGATATAATTTGACCTATTGGAGAACATCATCATACTGTTAAATAAAAGTCAAAAGACCAAAGCAGATGTTACTTGAAAAAGCAAAAAAAAATTATGATCATTCTGAGAAGGAATACAGAGAATTAGCCAGAAATTTTCCATTACTTCAAGAAGATGATCAGGGAGACACAATATTCTGCTCTCTCCAGACAATCAAGGCTCACCCTAATGTGGTTGAAGTAGGGGTAGTCAGCAATTACACATCAAGTCTCACCCTACTGTTTATCTACAGCAGGGGTTCTCAACGTGGGGTAAGTGGTGAAATTTTTTGGGTACGACGTGAGATCTCAAAAGCTGCTAGATCTATTAACAAAGTAAAACAATAACATTGTTATGCCATAACTATAATTTTACATATATAAAAAATGGAAACGTGATTGCATACACATTTCCAGGGGGTACGTGAAGCATTTAATTTTGGAACCACTGATCTACATTGATTATATCAACTTTGCCTTGATGGACTTCAATTTAAATTGAAAGAAATGAAGTAGATTATGGGTCAATGCTCCGAAAAAGTGGACTTTACGATACACCAAATATTTTACCATGTTTTGTCCTTAACATCGCTTTACTTTGCTTTTCTCTCCAGCTCAATTTCTAAAAATAGAAATTTTAAAAGAGATGATACATGCAGAGTCATAACGCGTTAAATAAGAAATATTCTGTTATGACTGTTAACTATCGCCATCTAGTGGATAAGAGTGATTCTAAAAGCTAAGCAAAAAGTGCCTCTTTACCAGATATTTTTCGGGAAATTTGTGAAGTGTTAAAATACTAGTGCCTACAAAAAATGAGTATTCATTATATTAATTTTTTATTATATTTATGAATTTCGAACAATATTTTTTTGAACTAAAATTCCTAGAAAAATGCATCACAAAATTTCTTTCAATTCACTGGAGTAGATGGCAAAAAAAGCTTTAAAATGTGCTGTAATAGCAGAGCAAAGAACTCTAAAAATGACATCAAAGTACAGTGCAGAGACAGTGAGAATTACTTTTAAAACCCTGCTATACATGAAATGGATGTCTGAATCTGTTCGAAATCTTTCACAGCACACTAGAAGAAGTAGCAGAGTAACTGTAAGTCAATAACGTGCACAGGAATTGAAAACAGAATATGTTCTAAAATACAGTTCAATAGGAAACACAACAAGATAAGATCATAAAATGTACCGTAGTGACAACAGATTTCCTTCAAAAATTAATTATATCGAAACGGTGCTGGAAATCACCAGAAAATATTATAAAAATGCATTGAGATAGGTAAGAAGACATTTCTGAATAAACTAATATTTATCACTAAAAAACACTGTTGAAATAGAGCAGAAAGTTTATCCCTAAAATACTCGAACTTAGTTTCTTTTCTCCTCCCCTAAATCTTTTCCTTGCTTATATACTTTGTTCAAAATATATATATGTTGCTTCACTTGGAATCGGTATAGGGGATTCAAAAGAAATAATCTTTCCTAATAAACGCAGATACAACGAACTAACTTACTGTAAATATTATACAATATACCCTGTATAGCCATAACAAATTCAGCTTTCTATTTCAACACATGATAAGAAATTTGTGTACTATTTAGTAGTGCGATATTCAGCTTATTTGCAATAAATACCAGATCGAGTTTTCACTTTTCTGCATAGTGAACAGAGGGCAGCATGTATTTTCATCATCAATAATAAAAAGTAAATTCGCGATTAGAAAAACGTGCAGTCATTAATATATTTCAGTGAGCACAATACTGGAAAATGGACTGATATATCTTTTTGCAAAAAAAATTAGGTAGCAATTTAAATTTTATTAAATTTTTGAAAATCTTCCAAATTTTTCCAAAGAAATTTATAACTTTCCGCAATCGGAAAATTAAATTCTGAAAGGGACAAAATGCTCATTGAATTAATTTAACAGTGTATTCAAAATTCATAACCTGAAGATAAGTTCGAAAATATTAAAATTAACATTTTTTTATTGAAAACCTCGTTGAAATATGTACATTTTTCAGTCCACAAGACTTACAGATCTCTCAATTGCAAAAAACATATCATCACAATTGAAGTTTGCCTGCAAGTAAACGTTTTTTTGTAGCTATGGCAAATTGCTTATTGCTGAAATAATGGTATTCAGCACATAAACAGCGTCTTCGATTCAAAGCATTTTCCGTATACAGAAACAAGTTTACAACCACCGACATGAGCGAAATTCCGAGAGGCACGCTATTTATGTTACTTTTGCTTTATTTGGATGTTCTTAGGAAGGAAATTACGAATTCGAGACTCATGGAAGTAAAAGCAATCATTGCCTTTTACTTCCATGAATCTCGAACTCGTAATTTCCATTACCAATAAACATTGCTGTTGGAAGCATTTGAAATTTTCTTAATAAAAATTTAACAAATTAAAAAACGGTGGTTGATGTTTAAAATAATATTGAATGGTACTATAAAAGTCTGATTGAAAGATGAAAATGTAAGTTAAATGAATTTGAGTTTGTGTAACACCATATAGCAAATATTTAAATAGAGAGTCAAGGAGTTTAAAGAGAGTAGCGTGATTCTATGATGTAAACGATATCTTACAACAACAGATGAACCCAGTACGTTAACAAAGAACCGTATTATGCCCTTTGAAGTTGATGATGATAGTGAAAATCTCACTGAAATGAATGAAAATGAACATCAAATTTCGTTTGAAATGAAAATATAAAAAGGAATTGAAAATAAGAAAAAACCGTAAGTGTATGTATTTGGACGACACGTAAATTCTTGCTTCCTCCCTTCGTTCATCCTTTTGCCTGCAAAAGAATGCCGACAATGCTTAGCTCATTTGAAAATTGGTGCACAGGCTGGAGGGTGTAGGTCAACTCTTCAAAAAATATTGCAGTCCTTACGTCATAAAAAGAATTCCCCATCATGATAACCTCTACCTTTTCGACAAAGAAGAAGCGTAGAGCGACAATGCAAAATATCTTGGAGTCACGATTCTTCATAAGCTCAAATGAGACACACATGTCGCTAACCTAATCAACAAGGCCAGAGCTCTACACTGCAAACTATTTCCCCTCATGGGAAAAAAATCACCTACTTCTAACAAGCATAAAATCCTCCTGTATACGCAAGTAATAAAGCCTGTTCTACTCTATGCAGCCCCTACCTAGGGCGCGATTTCAAATAAAAATCTAGTCAGACTCTAATCGACCCAAAACAAGATATTGTGATCAGCTATAGCAGCACCCTGGTTCGTTCGAATTCCATTATACACAGAGATCTAAATTATGATTCCATCCTTCAACCTATGAAAAAACTTGCATATAAGTATTTTGAGCAAACGAAAAATCATCCTAAGAAATTTATTGAAATGCATCAAACTATCAGATTGTTCTTTCACACAAATGTATTCGTCCAAAATGCATTCTCAACCTACTGGTCACAATGGTACTCACCCTCCCTTCAGTCCTTTTTCCGTTTTCCCTTTCGCAGCCCTACATTTGTTCATTTCCAGTTTCTTTTCCCGTTACATTCACATGCCTCCCATTTGCCTGGCTCCCCCTCACAGCCCATACTTCCAACATACATACTCTCTTTCTAATTCACTTACACACATTTGCCCAGACCACTACTCCTCTTATATACCACAATATTTCCATACCACTAACATCTCCTCCCTGGCACATACATATCTTCCTAATCCCCGTTTCTATTCATAATCCTCTTATCTCAACTCACACGGATCTCCGTCTGCTCACTAATCCTGCTCTTGCTACTTCACCTTTGTACATCTAGCCTATTCCTCTTCCCACTTCCTCATCCTCACCTCGCCCATTCCCCCTACTAAATTCCTACGTTTTAATCCCCATTTCTCTCACATTCAATTATAAGCAGTCTCTGCCACGGCAGAGCCGTTTTATTTATTTACCTACAGTCATTTACCTTTAAGGAAAAGCTCAGATTATGCAGGTATTGACCATTGTTCTAGGACTGCTATAGTTACTTATGATCCTTGATACTTGAAAACACTAATATTTATCGCTACAAAACACTGTTGAAATAGAGCAGAAATATTATCCGAAAAATACTCAAACTTAGGTTCTTTTCTACTCCCCTAAAAATCTTCCTTGCTTTCATATTTACTTCGTTCAAAAAATATACTTGTTCCTTCACTTTGAATCGGAATAGGGAAATTAACAAACCTAAACTTTTCCAATAAACCCAGATATAACTGACTAAGTTACTGTAAATATTATACAATATACCCTCTATAGCCAAAACAAATTGAGCTTGATATTTCAAGGCATAATAAGAAATTTCTCTGTTATTTATTATTATGAAAATTAGGACATTTTCAATAAATTCCATATCTAGGTTTTACTTTTTCGCATAGTCAACAGAGAGCAGAGGTATTTTAATCATTAATAATAAAATATACTTATGTAACAAAACCCACTACTTCTGCCTAAATCACTACCAGTATAGGGAATCTCCATATTCACCATTAACTACTGTCTGGGGCAAGAGAATACCCAATATATACAGCACCTCCCCAACTACCTAATGGCGAGTAGTAATATAGGAGTAAAGCTCATCCATCGGACAAAACCTAAATTTAATATGCGTCCCGGTTAGCCACAAAAAAAAGATATATCGTTCTAAGTTACCACGGCTCCCGTGGTGGGAAAACTGTCCGAGCCATCGGACTAAGTCAGTAGCCACGGCCACTAACAACTCCCCCGAGATTGAAGGGTTAGCCTGTCCAACCGGGTTCCAAATCGCTCAGCAAAGCCTTCGACATCGATGGGCCCTCAATCCCCTCCCCACCACCACCACTTCAAAGTCGTTCTCTATCGGGGGTGGGAGGGCATCATAATAAAAAGGAAATTCGCGATTAGAAAAAAGTGCAGTGGTTATTATGTTCCAATGAGCGTAATACTGGAACGTGGATTGATATATCTTTTCTGCAAAGGATTAAGCTAGCAATTTAAAATTTATTAGATTTTTAGAAATCATCGAAATTTTTCCAAATAACATTAGAGATTGCCGTGATTGGAAAATGCATTCCTGAAAGTCACAAAATGCTCATTGAATTAATGTAACAATGTATTCAAAAGTCATAGCCTTAAGTTAGTTTCGGAAATATTAAAATTAACATTGTTTTATTGAAAAACTCGTTGAAATATGTACATTTGTCAGTCCAAAAGACGTGAAGATCTCGCAAGTGCAAAAAATATATCAACACAATTCCAGTTTGCCTGCATGTAGAGATTTTTGTATACCTATGGCAAATTGTTCCATGCTAAAATGATGGCATTCAGAACCCAAACAGCGTCTTCCATGTAAAAAGTTGCCGTACACGCAAACAAGTTTACAAATACCGACATCAGTGAAATTCCGACAGGCTATTTATCTTATTTTTGATTTTATTTGGATGTTCTTAGAATGGAAATCACAAAATCGCGAATTACGGGAGTAACAGTAAACAACACATTTTACTTCCATAAATCACGATTTTGTGATTTCCATTTCCAATAAACATTGTTATTGGAAGTATTTGAATTTCTATTAAATAAAATTTAACAAATAAAAAAAACGGTAGTTGAATTTAAAAATAATATTACAAAGTATTATAAAATCTGATTCAAAGAAGAAAATCAAAGTAAAACGATTTTCATTCTGAATAACACAAATATGAAATATTTAAATAGATTCTTGGATGTAAATGATCTCTTATATCCACAGATAACCCCAGTACGTTATCAAAGAACCGTTTTATGCCTTTTGAAGTTGATGATGATTTTGAAAATCCCACTTAAAAGACTGATAGCGAACATAAATTTTCGATTAAAATGAAAATAGAAAAAGAAGTGATAATAATAAAAAACAATTTCTCCCTCTTTCCTTCTTGAGGAAAAAAGAGGAATGGATAATCTTTCAACAATTGCTTCTATTATTTTTAGTATACCTACATTGAATGTCGGTTCCGTTCACTTCCACAACAGATACTCTCTTGTGGAAGTGAACGGAAAGGGAGGGCTGCCAGATTAGTGTGGCCTACTGGACAACTATGGCTACTTTACTTTTTTTTTTCTAACCTGCTGAGGAGTGGTCAACCACACAGGGTCCTGGTGCTGACCATATAAACCCACTGGACTGGACAGATCTGAGCTTGATTATGGATCCTGATTTTGCTGCACTGGTGGGCTTCTGTGGAGGAAAAATCTTCCGCTGTGTTTTCTGTTTGTGGGTTGAAAGCACCAAGTGAATAGATTCACAGGATATGTTTATCAGCTGGTGGATAATCCTGAGCAGAGGTCATCGCAGGCACCTGAACTCTTTGCTTCTATTGGCATCGTCAAATTCTACATTGGAGGAAGTCTTCCAGTGTAGATGGCTTCAGCCTTTAGTGGTGGGGGAACGGGTCTGTGCCCCATGTCTGCGATTAGGGGGCTGTTTGATATTGTCGGCATTCCCAGTCTCAATAAACATAGTTTCTTTAAACATCCCACTAACCATTTTCTCTCCGTGTATAGCTGGAATGTGAGGACTCTACACAGAGCTCTTCCTCTTGATGTCCTTACTCAAGAATTCCACCATTATAATTTAGATATTCTCGGCCTGCAAGAGACCAGATGGACAGATAACGGTCAGATTCTTAAAAATAATATTAAATTTCTCGTTTTCAGGGAGGGAAGACAATAAGCATCACCAAAGCTCGGGTCTGCTTCTCAGAAGTAACACTAGTGATGCTCTTCTAGGATACGAGTGCATTAATGAAAGGTTTCTTACAGCAAAATTTCAGACAAGCGTTAAAGACTTGAATGCTATCTGCTCTTATGACCCCACTGAGGATGCCGATGAGGATGAGAAGGATAGGTTTTACGGACAACTTCAGGATATTTTGAATTCTGTCAAGAAAGGAGATATTACCCTTGATCTTGGTGACTTCAATGCCAAAGTTGGTATTGACTCTGACCTGTGAACAGGAGTAATAATCCCTTTTGGTGTTGGTAGCTGAAATGGCAATGGGCAACGTCTCCTACAAGTAAGTAAACTCAATGGATTCAGAATAACTAACACTTATTACAAACACCGCAACATACATAAGTACATATGGGTTTCACCCGATGGACTGCATAAGAATATGATTGATTATATATTAATTAACAGCAAATGGGCTAGTTCTGTTAGGAATACCAGGTCATATAGGGGAGCTGAAATTGGATCTGACCATTATCTTGTTAAAAGTGTCTTGCAACTTAAACTTAAAATGTGTTGTGCTCATGTTAAAAAATTTGCTTTTAATAGTGAAGCTCTGAAAGACCCAGTTATAGCCAAAGCTTACCATGATAGGTTACTTAGTCATTATGATAGTCATGGTATGCTTACTACTGAAGTTGAGGAAGAATGGGATCATTTTAAACAGGCCTTTTTGGACACTAACAGTACTCTTTTTGGAAAAAAGCAACAGAAGAGACAGAATTATCTGAGTGATAAGGCACTTGAGATTATTTCGGAAAGAAAGAACTGCAGGAATGTTCTTAATCCCTACTAGTCCTAATAGAAAGCATTACAAAGAACTTAATAAACGTGTAAAAGATCAGTTAGCTACTGATAAGAATCTTTGGCTTGATGGTTTCGCTGATAAAGCCGAGGAAGCAGTTAGACAGCACAACAGCAGAGAGTTGTACCACATAGTTAATGTTTTGTGTGGTAGAAAACGCACAGGTATATAGGGATTGAAGGATAAACAAGGTAAGGTTATAGAAGGTGAGGATTCTGTCATGGCTAGGTGGGCTGAGCATTTCAGTGATATTCTAAACAATGTGGTTACTTCTATTCCCATTGTTTGCAATGATGATAGATGCATTGGTGGCTTTAATGTTGGCCCTATAACACAATCTGAAGTTATTTTGGCTGTTTCTAAACTTAAACTTCATAAATCCCCAGGGGTAGATGAAATTACTACGGATATGCTTAGAGATGGGAATGTTTCGGTTACCACTTGGATGACTGAAATTCTGAATATCTTTTATGATAAAGGCATGATTCCTAAGAATTTTACCAGAGCTATTGTTATCCCTATTTTCAAAAAAGGTGATCGCAGTTCTTGTGATAACTATAGGGGTATCAGCCTACTCTCTGTTCCAGTTAAAGTTCTTTCCATGATTGTACTTAATAGAATTAAGAATCTGGTTCACAGTCAATTGCCTGATGATCAATGTGGATTCAGAAGTTGTAGGGGATGTATGGATCAGAGAACTATTCAGAGATTAAGAACTTTGTATATGTAGATACTGAAACTCTCTTTGCTCTCCTTCTCGAGATTCTTCTTATCGATAGCACGAACGGCTTTTTGCGCCTTTCCTGCCTTTTTTCACAGCTTTTCCTGAAGGTTGAGGCGGCATTTTCTCTACAGATGCTGGAACAAATCCTTGTTTGTAAATTAAAAATCTGAGAACTCGCTCTTGAAATTTCGAAATTTAATATACTTGTGTTCTGGTTGCAATCCCCTTTTAAAAACTGTGGACGGATCGTACCGCTGTTTATGCGGACCTCTGAGTGAGCCGTGTGAGGTAGAATGAAAACTCCTGGTAGGAGTTTTCTGTGGAGAGGAAATGCTTGTTCACCAAAGTCCCAGTCGCATGTAAAATTTAAATAAATGCATTATTTTAATAAGTTAATATTTTGACATGAGAGACAGAGTTATTGTCATTGACATGAGAGACAGAGGTTGTCAAATTATTGTTTTCTCTGCGAAATAAAAATATAACAAATAGAACTTCGAACATATGATTTTATTTATACACCTCAGTAGCATACCGATGTGAAATACTTTTACAACAGTTTCATTTAAATACAGAACAAACTACAACGCCATTAGGAAATTACTGTAATATTACTATGTGTTTAGTATATAATATTGTGGGCTAAGTAAAAAAAAAGTACAAAAAAGTAGGAATTTTTACATTCTATGCATTAAAAAATTAGGTTACCGAATACACAATTCGGTAGGGGAGGTTTTTTTTGTATTACCACTGTATAGGTGGTGTGTTTTAAGGAGAGGTTTTTTATCTGTGAAATATCGAGGGATGTAGTAGTGGTGGAAAAGATGTGTTTCATGTAATTTTTGGGGATGTAGAACTTAGGAAAGAAATAGATCTCTGTAGTATTTAATAATTACTGAGAAGTATCTCTCATAGGGTTAAAAATACTAATAATGATCTGATTTCATTTCCTTTAGAGCCCTGATGAGGAATATAAAAGCTTGGTTAGTGCACCTACGAGTGAGATACAGATAGGAAGCATTTATGAGATAGTGTTAGTACAACATCATGTTTTTGAAATACTTTGATGATGGACAACTTAATGTGGTGCACTGCCTGAGAAAAAAAATGCACTTCTACTTGCAGAAACAAACTGTCGAAGCACATGGCAAATTTCCTTTGGCTATACAATTCACACACCTGTCGCAGGGCAGTGGCCTTGGCTACAGTTCTAAGAGACCTGGGTTTGACCCGCAGGTTAAGCACAGATGCCGTCAGACCTCTGTGGCAAGCAGCTGCTTGATCCGTTATTATTTACACTAGGGATTCTCAATGTGGGACGTGCAGTAAAAAAAAATTTTTTTTTTTTGGGGGGGGGGGGGGGGGTGTTAATGTTTCCTAGGTATGTGGAAGACACATTTAAACTGATTTCACATAGAGAACTTGGGTAAGTTTAGGGACCTGGGCATGGTGGCAGGCATTCCTTTTCTTAAAGTGCTACTTCCTTGCGACACTTACCTCTGCCGCCGGAGGTCTCTGCGCCGAGTAGTCCTCCTACTCACGTCCCATCTCACGGGGACGCCACGTTACACCCTTTACTCCATTCCACACTAGACAATTGCTCTCTAGTGCTACATGAAAGTCAGAGTGAGAGGCACATATTTAGAAAAAAAACATATTGAGGAAATCAAATATTTCAACGATTTTTTTTTTCACATTTAAATATGGAGGTGGGGGTGAAAAGATAGTTTTCAAGTTGCATTTGGTTTCTTCAAGCTCATGATTTCCCTCCTAACTTTTGGTAGGACACAGATTACCATTGCCTGCTATTGCTTCGTAAAAAATGCCTGGCTAAGAAACTTGAAAAAAAAAATAAATGAAACAGAGGGTGGGGGGGAGACAGAAAGAGATGACACTTTCCAAGTTCCATTTGGTTTCTTTCACCTTATGATTTCTTTCCTACCCTTAGGAAACAGATTAACATTCCCAACTATTACTCCCTAATTACAAAATGCCAGGCTAGGAAATTCGAAATAAAGGGGGGGGGGGGGCACAAATGACACTTTTTAAGTTCCATTTCGTATCTTTCACCTAATGATTTCTTTGCTACCTTTTGTTTGGGCACAGATTACCACTGGCTGCTATTACTTGCTAATTACAAAGTGTCAGGCCAGGAAAATTCAAAACAAAAAAAAAACCGTTTTGGAAGGGTGGGGGGGGGAGTGTTACTGTATCGTACATCCTGTTTTGGAACTTCACATAAAAAATAATTATTCACCTGTACCTTCTTTACCCTCAGGTTCCAAGCAATATTTGGTGCCTAGAGTTGTTCAAATCACTTCCAATTTACCCCTAAAAACGACAGTTTCTAGGAGTAAATTAGTTGTGATGATTGTTTTGAATTATTGTTTCTTGCCCCTGCGGAGCAACGTACTCGTCACACGACCCGCCTCTTCAATATTCCACTCGCATTCAATATTCTACTGCGTACCCCTTACTTCCTTAACTTAACTTCCTTAACTTACTTCCTTCTTTTACTTTCAAACACGCATCATCCATATTCACGCCAACAACCCATCCAAATCACAAATCACATAAATATCACAACACCTTGAAAAATAACAAAAAGTTGCCAACATATTACTACGTAATAAATTAAAAAACATCTCCAATTCTTTACAATACATTTTAAACTACACTACTGTACACTATTCATCACACAAATCATATTAACTCGAACATTTACACCAAATACACCTCAACACTAGAAATATCAAATACCCTATATATACACACAACAAACCTACACGAAAAACTAGATAAAAAAAGTACAACATCATACTTAAAAAAAAGAAACCAATCCTGCTATTCTTAAATAGTTTTTCTCCAAACCTCAATTAGAAATTTAAAAAACACAGCTCAAAATAAAACTGGATAAATTACACAGATTGAATTATTTTTAAACCTCTTAACAGCAAAAGAAATTGAAATAAGAATCAACAGTAAACTATATTTAAGTGAGCTACATAACTCAGAACTTACGATAATTTCCGCTTTCTTTCTGCGAAACTGTCACTTTACATTATCAGATTGAAACATTATTCCAACATGGAAATTTTTTCTCACCAAATATCTAGACTTGATTAATAATTTCACCGTCTAATACAGAAAATAATTCACATCTGATCTACATATCATGAAATTCAAATCTTATAAGAAATCCCTCTCATATCAATAGAATCTTAGACCTAAAGCATGTTCATATTTTCAATAATACTACACCTACATCGCTACTTTGACGAAACAATGTCATGTACTTCCGCTTATCGTAATAAGCTTTATGCGATACAATTGTTGGAAATTCTCGTATTTCCGGCGACGTGAAGAACAATAAGAAGGGATTGCGGAGTATAAAAATTAGATTTGGTATTTTCAGACGTATACCTGATTTGAAATCCATATATTGCGATAACAGACGTTACATAGCGAATGCTTAGTCACAGTGAGGTAATTATCAGAGTTTATAATTCAAATAGGAAACGGGAATAAACGTGTGAAGATCGCGCAAGGGGGGGGGATTAAATTTTAATGAAGCAAAGAGTGGATATCACTTTTACCGAAGGCGGAAGTTTATACAAAAAAACAGTGAAGACGTATTTATGAAAAGGCAGTAGGTTAAGTCAACGATTTAGCATTCAAACTATGAGATATATTATAAAATGTTTTCAACAGGATTCTAAATAGAAAGTAGTTGATTATGAAATAATACAAACTCTGAAGATTGGATATTACATTTTGACTTTTAAAATTATGCTTTATATTTAAATTATTCATTGTCAATAATTTATTTTGAAATTTTGAGAGGTTTCATAATTAGTAGGTTAAATCCGGTCTTAGGGTATTAATTCAACGTTAAATGATACTAGGCGGTCCTTCTGCAGGTTTTCCGAATGCAATTAAAATTCGAGTTTTGAATTTCGAAAAAAGCTGACAGTTGGGTTGTTTCACCTCTGAGCGGCACTTACTTGCACACCATCTGTTAAATAGTTAGGTCACAAGGACCTAGAAAACCCAGATACCGTTCGAGGAGGGGACCCAATGGAACAGCCATTGGGATATATAAGGTAGCCTTCCATCAAGGCCATCCAGCGTGTTCATTAAAGTGCGCAGTGTACGGCTCACCACTTAATATTCCATCCCGTGGCCTCGTGTGCGAAAGAATCATACCCTGTGCACGTTAAAGAACACGCTGGACAGCCATGACGGGAGGTTACCATCTGTCTGCCAACAGCTATTCCAGTGGGTCTCCTTCCCCACCCTTTTCTGAGCCTTCGGGGTCCCATAGTGTGCAAAAAACTGCCGCTCAGAAGTAAATACAACCCAACCTACACATTATCTGAAAATCCAAGTACTACCGTCACCATCATTCTAGGACAGGAGGTTTCAATCTGTTTTCCTAACAGTTGTTCAGTGGTCCCATTTCCCCTAAACCCCACACCTTCTAGGTCAGGAAAAGGACAGTGATGGGCTTGGAAAGGTTACCGTCCATTGGATGATACGTAAAACCGTGGACCAGTCAGTGAACAGGAGAGCTATTCCTTGTGCACGTTGAAGACAATGATGGCTGTCCTTGAGGGAAAACTACGATCTCTCTCCTAACAGTTGTTCAAATGGTCCTTTAACTCTCACCCTGCTCTTGGTCAGATAGCGGTCACCTATGGGCTTGGAAACGATGCCATCTCTCAGAAGGGACATAAAGCCGTGTTTTGTGGTGACTCAGTCGGTAACACACCAGGCTCACAATCTGTAGTTTCCAAATTCGAGTCCCTGGTTAGTGTTGAGGTTTATCTCCGCAAAAAAGGTTAAACCCTGCCCACAGTTCATAGGGGACACTGATTGATTTGGAATTGCCGTCTTTCATTGAATGGTACGTTAAGCCATGGCTCCGTGTGCAGGAGAGCCATACCCTCTGTGGGTCGGGGTGGCTCAGTCGGTAGCACGCCAAGTTCATAACCTGGAGTTCCAAGGTTCGAGTCCCAGCTGGATCAGCTTTGAGACTTATCTCCGCAAAACACCACGCCGTGCCCATGGTCAGTAGGGGACACCGATGGGCTTGAAAAGACCACCGTCAGTCAGATGGGACGTTAAGCCATGGCCTCGTTTGCCGCAGAGCCATACTCTGTGCACGTGAAAGAACACATTGGATGGCCTTGACGGGAGGCTACCATCTGTCTCCCAATAGTTGTTCCAGTGGGTTCCCTTTCCCAACCTTCTCTGAGCTTCACAGTGGCCTTGTGAGGTGGCCAATTGCTAAATGGCCAGCTCACAAGAGCCTGAAAAGCTCAGCGAAGGTTGTGGTTAGGACCCAATGGAACAGCTGTTGAAAGACATGGTATACTCACGTCAAGGACATCCAACTTGTTCCTTAACTTTGGGTTGTTCTACCTTTGAGCGACACTTGCCTGCATACAATGGGCTAAATGGCCACCTAACAAGGGCCCATTGAAACCATTTTGTTCAGGGAAGTGCCGGTCAGAGGTAAAACAACCCAATGCTAATGTTAGATGTCCTAGATGGGAGGCTACCACCTGTCTTTGAACAGCTGTTCCATTGGGTCCCCACCACCAACCTTCTCTGAGCATTCAGGACCTTTGGGATCTTGGTCATTATACTATGACAATTTGATATGGTTAATGGCCAAATTATCCTTCAAATTTTTTATTAATAGCTCTTAAACCCAAATGGCCATTTAGTCCATTGTATTGAGAATATTACCGCTAGAGATAAAATAACCCAATGTTACAGAATAAGGTGGATGTCCTTGATGGCACCATTTGTCTCCCAACAGTTTTTCCAAATGGTCCTTCTGTGAGCCTTCAGGTCCTTGTGAGCCTTCCAATTAGCCCATTGTGTACAGAATAGGCCCGCTCAGTGGTAATACTACCCAACTCTCCCAGGTATAAAGATAAGCTAATGTAATAAAGCCCTCAGCGGATAAAAGATTACCATTAACGCGTAAAGCGATAAAGCTCCTGGTCAAACTTTTAGCACTCCATAGTTAATGAATTGTGTAGGAATATGGGTAAATATTATTGTATTATTACTGGCTATCATGAGGTAAAAACTAATTTAGATAATGAAAAAAAGTTAATTTAAAAATTTAATATTTATTTTAAAAGGATAAAAAAAACTTTTGGCAAAGTCACAAATTAAATAAGTTATTGGATATGAGATCTTTTTACACAGAAAGCAAATATAAATACTAACGAAACTTGAGTGTTGCCTAAACGTTACTTGAGTGTTGCAGTGAAAACGAGTTAAATTTGAATATCGTGGAATCACTAAGTTTTACAGAGAAAAATTTAAAGGGAAACTTGTTAAGTGGAGATAAATTTTATAAAGCGTTGGAAATCCAGTTCATATTTATTCGGCAGGATTGTTTATTGCCTCCCCTCAGATTTTTTTGGGTCCTAGTTTTACCTAAAAAGCCGTCCCGTGGCCGAGTGGTTCCACGCTTGGCTACTGATCTAAGAGACCTGGGTTCGAGCTCTGGAGTAGGCATAGATGTGTGTGTCGTTTTTCTGCTGAGTCCTGCCATGTTCTGAGATCTCCTACTGTGGCATATAAACTGACAGGCTCCTGTCAGACCTCTGTGGCAAGCAGCAGCTTGAGATGGTATTTATTTATTTTTTTTTATTTCTACCTAATCTACAGGGTGTACCAAAAATAAATGAATAGCGAGACCGTCCGACCATTCCTTTGATGTTCCGTTTCAGAAAAGAACACACATCAACGCTGAAGAGTAGCAGGTGAGAGGTTATTTTGAAGGGTGAAAAAAGGGAGTGGTGTGTTCATGGTACGCATATATAACCGTTCATCGACCACCGTCCATCGGATGAGACGTTAAGCCGTGGACACCCGTGTGCGGGAGAGTCCACGTTAAAGAACACGCTGGATTGCCTTGAATGGCTAACAGCTTGATTCAGTGGGTCCCCTCGACCTTCTCCGAGCCTTCGGATGTTCGGGTGACCTGGCCATTTAGCCCGTGGTGTGCAAAGTTCCGCTGGGAAGTAAAAAAAAAAAGTAACGGCGCCCAGTGCCTGGACCCTACCAACAGCTGTTCCGGTGGGTCCTTTCGACGTTCTCTGAGACTTTGTGGGTCCGGGTGACCTGGCCATTTAGCACATGGTGTGCAAAGTGCCACTTGGAGGTAAAAACAACAACAACAACAACAACGGAGCCCCGT
This sequence comes from Ryuthela nishihirai, assembly GCA_038380435.1. Lineage (NCBI taxonomy): Eukaryota > Metazoa > Arthropoda > Arachnida > Araneae > Heptathelidae > Ryuthela > Ryuthela nishihirai. Next base: position 68,090,648 of record JAWZYU010000022.1, on the reverse strand, counting down.
GCCTTGCTCCCAATCCCACAACGGCTGTTCCGATGGGTCTTGTGTCACGCTCTGTTAAACATAGGTCCGGCGCGTATGTGCGCAATGAAACCATAAGTTTAGCATCATCGAGACCATTCATACGGCGCGTTCGATTCCTCTCCCCCTCCATCATCTCTTCGCTTACTTCCCCACGTCTCCGCCCCGTCCACCGAGCCTTTCGAGTCTAGGTGACCTGGCCATTTAGCCCACAGTGTACAAAGTGCTGCTCAGAGGTAATGCCATACCCTGTGCACGTTAAAGAACACGCTGGATGACATTGACGGGAGGTTTCAGCAAAACAGCTGTTTCTCCCGGATATTTTCTGAGACTTCGGGGTACGTGCGACCATTTAGCCCATAGTGTGAAAAGTGCCACTCGGAGGTAAAACAACCCAACCCCTTTGTGGCAAAAGTGTGCAATCCTGAAATGCTCTTAGGGACCTGGGAGACCAAAGTTCCTTACGGCTCTTAGGGACCTGGGTGACCAAAGTGGCACAATCCTGTAAGACCGTCTCTGGGACGCTAACGGCTTTACGGGATAGCGCCTCTTTGGTCTCCCGAGTGCCTAAGAGTCTTACGGGATTGAACACTTTTGCTTCCTGGTCCCTAACAGCCTTACGGGATTGCACACTTTTGCCTCCCGGGTCTCTAAGAGCCTTACGGGATTGCACGCTTTTGCTTCCTGGGTCCCCAAGAGCCTTACGGGATTGCACACTTTTGCTTCCTGGGTCCCTAAGAGCCTTACGGGATTGCACACTTTTGCTTCCTGGGTCCCTAACAGCCTTACGGGATTGCACACTTTTGCCTCCCGGGTCTCTAAGAGCCTTACGGGATTGCACACTTTTGCTTCCTGGGTCCCCAAGAGCCTTACGGGATTGCACACTTTTGCTTCCTGGGTCCCCAAGAGCCTTATGGGATTGCACACTTTTGCTTCGCGGGTCCCTAAGAGCCTTACGGTATCTTGCACTTTTTCCACTTTGTCTCCCAGGTCCCTAAGAGCCTTACGGTACGGCACCTGTAAGGACGTTATGGTCCCGGGAGACCAAAGTGTGGAATCCCGTAAGGTTCTTATGGACCCGGGAGGCAAAATTGTGCAATCCCGTAAGGCTCTTAGGGACTGGGAGACGAAAGTTGCACCATCCCGTAAGACTTTTAGGGTCTCTGGGACGATAACAGCCTTACGGGACAGTACCACTTTGGTCTCCCAGGTCCCTAAGAGCCTTACGGGATTGCACACTTTATCTTCCCGGTCCCTAAGCGCCTTACGTGATTGCACAGTTTTGCCTCCTGGGTCCCTAAGAGCCTTATGGGATTGCACACATTTGCTTCCCGGGTCCTTAAGAGCCTTACGGGATTGCACACTTTTGATTCCTGGGTCCCTTAGAGCCTTATGGGATTACACACTTTTGCTTCCCGGGTCCCTAAGAGCCTTACGGGATTGCACAGTTTTGCCTCCTGGGTCACTAAGAGCCTTACGGTATTGCACACTTTTGCTTCCCGGGTCCCTAAGAGCCTTAGGGGATTGCACATTTTTCCTTCCCGGGTCCCTAAGAGCCTTTCGGAATTGCACACTTTTGCTTCCCGGGTCCCTAAGATCCTTACGAGATTGCACAGTTTTGCCTCATGGGTCACTAAGAGCCTTATGGGATTGCACACTTTTGCTTCCCGGGTCCCTAAGAGCCTTACGGGATTGCATACTTTTGCCCATGGATCCCTAAGAGCCTTACAGGACCTTGCACATTTTCCACTTTGGTCTCCTGGGTTCCTAAGGGCCTTAGCGTACGCCACCCATAAGGGCGTTATGGTCCCGGGAGACCAAAGTGTGGAATCCCGTAAGTTTCTTAGGGACCCGGGAGGCAAAAGTGTGCAATCCCGTAAGGCTCTTAGGGACCCGGGAGACCAAAGTGGCACCATCCTTTAAGACCATTAGGGTCTCTGGGACGCTAACAGCCTTATGGGACAGCACCACTTTGGTCTCCCGGGTCACTAAGAGCCTTGTGGGATTGCACACCTTTGCTTTCCGTGTCCCTAAGAGCCTTACGGGATTGCACACCTTTGCTTTCCGTGTCCCTAAGAGCCTTACGGGATTGCACACTTTTACCTCCCGGTCCCTAAGAGCCTTACGGGATTACACACTTTGGTCTCCCGGGACTATAATACCCTTATGGGTGCCATCCCGTAAGGCTCTTAGGGACCAGGGAGACGAAAGTAGCAAAAGTGCGAGGTCCCGAAAGGCACTTAGGGACCCGGGAGGCAAAAGTGTGAAATCCCGTAAGGCTCTTAGTGACCCGGAAGACCAAATTGGCCCTGTCCCGTAAGGCTGTTAGTGTCCCAGAGACCCTAACAGTCTTATGGGACGGCGCCACTTTGGTCACCCGGGTTCCTAAGAGCCTTAGTGATTGCACACTTTTGCCACAAAGGGGTTGGGTTGTTTTACTTCCGAGTGGAACTTTTCACACTATGGGTTAAATGGTCGCACGTACCCCGAAGGCTCAGAAAAGGTCCGGGAGAAACAGCTGTTTTGGTAAAACCTCCCGTCAGTGTCATCCAGCATGTTCTTTAACGTGCACGGGGTATGGCATCACCTCTGAGCGACTCTGTAATCCGTGGGCTAAATGACCAGGTCACCTGGATCCCAAAGTCTCGGTGGATGGGACAGAGACGTGGGGAAGAAAGGGAATAGATGATGGAGGGTGGGGGAATCAAACGCGCTGTATGAATGGTCTCGACAATGTCAAACTTATGGTTTCAGTGCGCACGTACGCGCTGGACGTACGTTTAACAGAGAGTGACGCAAGATCACGGTGATCTTGTGTCACGCTCCTTTGATTTCTGGGCCCTCGATTGTGTTACCTTTGATTTCCGGGCCTCGTCGCAAGGCCTCTGCGTGTATTGAGAGGAAAAGTGCTTGCCTCTCCGTTAGTGTTTCCTAACTGGGCCTTATTTCCACCACGTGGCCAACCGATGTTTCCTGGAGTGCGGAAAAACTTGTCTGCTGCCTAAGGGGCCTCGTCGTAAGGCCTCTGTCTGCATTGAGGGGAAAAGTGCTTGCTATACGTTCCTAACTAATCCACCACGTGGCAATCCGATGCTTCGCACACTGAGGTAAAAAAACTGCCTGATGCCTAGGCTGACCACACTTCCTTTTATTTGGGTAAAAAAAACACTCGATCACTAGCGGCATGGAGAAACACCGTGCAGGTGGTTTTTGCGTCTGCGCATGCTCGGTTACTTTCGGCACAGAATGATTCACGAGATCCCATTCTTTTTACCCTCGCCCCCCCCCTCCTATTCCTCAGAACCCCAAAAATGTCAATCTCCTTTTGCACAATGGGTAAAAATAGAGAGGGGGAAAGAGAAAAGGGGTTGTTTTACCTCTGAGTGTCACTTTTTTTTTGCACACTATGGGCTAAATGGTCAGGTCACCCAGACCCCGAAGACTCGGAAAAGGTCGAGGGACTCCATCGAAACAGTTGACCGTGGAGGACATCTGCCCACGGATACGTTACTTCTGCGCGGCACTTCGCAAACTGTGGGCTAAATGGGCAGATCACAGGGACCCCAAAGGCTCAGAGAAGGTAGAGGGGGACTCATCGGAACAGCCGTTGGGGGAATGGAAGCCAGGCACGGGGCTCCGTTGTTATTTTCTTGATCTCCGAGTGGCACTTTGCACACCATGTGCTAAATGGCCAGGGCACCCGGACCCACAAAGGCTCAGAGAATGTAGAAAGGAACCACCGGAACAGCTGTTGGTAGGGTCCAGGCACTGGGCTCCGTTACTTTTTTTTTTACTTCCGAGCGGCACTTTGCACACCATGGGCTAAATGGCCAGGTCACCTGGAGCCATGAAGGCTCGGAGAAGTTCGAAGGGACCATCTGAATCGGGCTGTTCGCCATTCAAGGCAATCCAGCGTGTTCTTTAACGTGGACTCTCCCGCACACCGGGTTTCACGGCTTAACATCTCATCCGATGGACGGTGGTCTCTGAACTTGTTATAAATGCGTACCATGAACACACTACTCCCTTTTTTCACCCTTCAAAATAGCCTCTTACCTGCTACTCTTCAGCATTGAGGAGTGTTCTTTTCTGAAACGGAACATCAAAGGAATGGCCGGACGGTCTCACTATTCATTTATTTTTTCTACACCCTGTGAGTGAAATTCTTGAGGATAAATGACCTATTGAAAAAGTAGAGTATTCCTCCGAAAATCGTATTTTTTCTACGGATTCCCTATTCGTTTTTAATGAGCTCTAAACTGTTTAAAAATGTTTTCAGAGATGGATAATCTTCATATCAAAGATCAAAGTCTGGTTAGATGAACAATGACGTGTCTCGCAAATGATGTTAACAGAAATGAATGGCCAAACCGTCTCGTTAATTTATTTTTTGGTACACCCTGTGAGAGAAATTTTGGAGGGCAAATTTCTTGAAAAAGTAGAGAATCCCTCTAAAAATGGTGTTTTATTATAGGGATTTCCCCATACTTTACAACGAGCTGTAAACTTTTCAAAAATGTTTTCAGAGGCCCAACCTTCTCGCTCATTTATTTTTGGTACACCCTGTATATAATAAAAGGTGTCTGTCTGTGGCAGTCATAACTCACTGGGAAATCAACGTACACGATTCACATTTTGAGAGAATAATTCTAGTTGTGGTCTGGATTGCAGTGTTAAATTTCAGGTCGATAATCCAAAAGTGGGCTTGCTAGAAGCAAGAATATTTACCAAGCTATTCCTACGGGAAACGAGAATCGCTGTCAAATCTATTGTTGCCATATACTGCTCCCTAACTCTGAAACTAAAGAGTTAAAATAGCATTTAAATCTGATATCGTTGCCAGATTCCCAGCTTTTTCAAAGGAATTATTTCGGCGTTCCATTTCAGCTAGGGACCTGAGTTTCAAACCAAACATGGGATCGGGAAGGAGGAACCTGCCTGCAAAATTTGGAACCTTTCGGTGAAGTATGTCGGGAATTACATAATGCCAAAATCTGACGATATATCTCGAGCGTTTGTCACGGGGTCTGAGAGAACGCGATGAGTCAGCAATACCTTTGCAACACCGGGAAATTCTTCGTGTTTAAACTGTAATAAAATGTCGGGGGGGATACATAACTAACCTTTAGTGCAGGAAACAAGAGAATATGGAGATTAATCCTATTGATGGATCAATATGGAAAATAGTTCGCTCGTTAAAGGTAAATGTAGGTCACACTGGACCACTTCATGCATCAGACCTCAGGGTATACTCAAACTCATCAGAAACTGAAACTTTTGCTAATACATCAGAATTACAATTTCAGACAAATGACGAGTATAATAATCTGATCGATGAAGTGGACAGTGCTCCTCGAAAATTCAAAAGATCACCTTGCACGGAGCAATTGCAGTTCATTACATTTAGGGAAATCACATCATCATCATCATCATCATCATCATCATCATCATCATCATCATCATCATCATCATCATCATCATCATCATCATCATCATCATCATCATCATCATCATCATCCTCGTCCTCCTCCTCCTCCTCCTCCTCCTCCTCCTCAAGCAGCCATGGGCTACGGAGGTCCAACCAGACTGCGCAGTTTAATTCTGCAGGCATATCTGTCCTGAGCTACATCTGCTGCATCCGGCCACTGTACACCAATTCTAACAAGGTCCTGTTTGACATTGTCTGCCCACCGCATCCTAGGTCTCCCCCTCCTTCTGAGGCCTCTAGGCACAGTGTTCATAACCCTATTCGCCAATCTATAATTATCCATACGGGTAACATGGCCAAACCAGTGGAGTCTCTCTCTGCACAATATGCTGCTTAAAGGACGTTGCAGACTCCTTTGCCTAACCTCATCATTAGTTACAAAGCTAAACCACCTAATACCCAAGATACTGCGTAAGCATCTAGAATCAAACGCATCTAGTTTCCTGTTATCTTGCTTACACAGCGTCCAAGTTTCACTACCATAACTAACCCTAGAAAGAACCAAACTATTATACAGTGTAATTTTAGTCTTTAGGTGTATATGCCTATTTCTCCACCATCTCCATAGATTCTTAAAAGTCCCGGCAGCAATACCTATTCGTCTGTTAATCTCATGCCGCATATCACCACTATCAGTTACGCAGCTCCCAAGGTAATTAAACTGTGACACCTGCTCAAGACTGCAACCATTCAGATTAACTGAATCACAACCTGCCTGACCAATTTTCATCACTTTAGTTTTCTCTCTGTTTATAACCAAACCTACTCTACTACCAGTCTCATCAACAGTTCGAATGAAAGAGTTCATCTCGTCAACATCATTTGCCAAAAGGGCTAAATCATCAGCATAATCTAAATCAGAAATTTTCATATCTCCAGCCCATTTAAGGCCAAAAGCTTTCCCTTGAAGTGAATTTCGCATAACATAATCAACAACCAAACTAAAGAGAAAAGGAGACAAAATGCACCCTTGGCGAACACCAGATATAATGCTAAACCAATTGCTACAAGACTTACCAACTCTCACACATGACTCAGTGTTATTATAGAGAGCTTTCATTATGTTAACTAACTTGTCTGGTATACCATATGATTTCACAGAACACATCAAACAAATAAAACTTAAAAAAGCTGCAGGAGATGATGACATCAATAACACAGTAATCAGATATCTACCCAGAAACGGAGTTCTTCTACTTCTGAAACTATTTAATAAACGTTTTCAATATCATTACTTTCCTCAACCATGGAAAAATCCCATTATAACCATGTTGCCAAAAGTAGGAAAAAATCTGCTCTTTCCCGACAATCATCATCCAATTAGATTACTACCCTGCTTGGGAAAATTTCTGGAGAAATCGATACACAAGCGACTTGATATCTCATTGCAGTCTCTCAATGTCTTCATAAGATCTTGCAGTCTGATGTCATCACCCTCGAAAACAACTCTCGTAGTATTCTCACGATTGCATCATCACCTATAAAATACAAATCACCAATAAACATCACCACTAAACTTTTGCTGGCAATTATGAGAAAAATGAGTCAAACTTTGAAAAGAGTCACTGTCCACATCACTATTAGTCAGAGCTCGTACGAAAAACGATTAACTACTTTTAATGTGGATCCTATATCGCCTGGTGGCGACTTCAAGCACTGCCTTAAGACTGATTACATTGCTTTTCTCCACGGCAATCTTCAGTAGAAGGAGAAAGATTTCCTCGCATTTTGAAGAAAATCCTGAGTACACAAATAAAATCAGAGATCAGAAAATTAAAATACGGAACACCGGGCAGCATTCTGATTCCCATATCTCCATCTTCAAATCTGTACAGAACAAATAGTGCTTAGACGACATTAACAAATGCGGCAAAAAAAAACTATCCACTTTAAAAGTTAAACTTGCAAGTGCAAGAGCCCGAAGGCTACTACAGCTACATCAAAATGGCTCTGGGCCTTTTGATTCTATGTTCCTCGATGACTTCGTATTTGACTAGGCTAGAAATAATAGGGAATGGATTGTTTTCAACCTTTTCGAAGAACGGGCTAGATAATTCCTTAATAAAATCTTTCATATATGGAATATTAAGATCACAGTGTAAAATTGAATTGCGAACATATCTCGGTGCTGCAGTAGCTGACCTGAGGTAGCGGTTTTGAAAAACTTCCAATATTTGATTTTGCCCTCACTGCAGTATCCCCATACAGGTGCTGCGTACAGTAGGATAAGGTCTAAAAATAAGTTTATAGAGAAGCATTTTGTTTTGAATTGCCAGTGCAGATTTCCCACATAACAGTGAGTTTAGTAGGTATTTAACCAACTGTGCTTTCGTGATGACTTCATTAATGTGGTTTGACCAGTTTAGTGGTTTGACCAGTTTAGTGTTTTGTGCAAAACAATCTCAAGATATTTTGCAGAGTCGCACCAGTCAATATGTGTATCAAATATTTCGATACAAGGGAGAATATGCACTCTTTTCCTGCTGAAAAGAAGGGCTGAGCTTTTGTGGACGTTTAGTTTTATCCACCATTTAGTACACCACATCTGAAAGAGTGTTAACATCTGTTGCAATCGGCGAAGAGCAAAATGTACGTTCAGTGATGAGGCAATCAGAGCTGTTTCGTCCGCCTATAGAGCCAACTTCACATTGCACATGGTTGTGAGTCATATAGATAAATGTTAAAAAGAGTGGGGCCCAATATTGAGCCCTGAGGCACTCCAGTTTTGAAGTAGAAAATGATTTTCCAACCGAGTATGAAAGTTCTATTTCTGAGGTAGTCCGAAATCAAATGAATCAACGCATCTGAGAATTTTACATCAATAAGTTTTTTAATGAGACCATATGTCCAGATCCGTTCAAATGCTTTGGCAACATCCTAACCACAATGGCAGAGGATTCTTTTTTATTCAGTGCTTCTGACACTGTTTCCACTACTCTCAGAGTTTGATGGACAGTGGAGTGAGATTTTCTAAAGCCAAACACTTCTGACTGAATAATAGAAAATTCTATTTAGAATAATTTTCTCAAATAATTATGCAAGATAGGACAGCAGGCTGATGGGTCTGAAATTTTGTGGAAACACGGGATCTTCGCTTGATTTGTGAATCATGGAAATCTCTGCGTGTTGTTTGCATTCATTAGGGAAGCTTGACTTCTTTCTTACGGAAAAATGATGAGTGAAAACCATTAAACTGACGTACGTTTCATACGTCGCGTTCAAAAGACGTATGAGTTACGATGATTTTAGATCAATGCTTTGCCGATCAGAGTTGTGGGTCGCATCCCCCAAAACTGAAAGGCATTTCATTGCTTCATTAGGGAATTACTGAAATGGAGTATTTTGCTATGGAAATGCCACCACAGCCGTCGGGAAAAGCTGTCAAAGATCAAAGATCATAGAGTGACAGCAGCAGTCCCAGGCCTGGGCCTATACTTGCTTAATCTTAGCTAACGCCAGTAGACAAATGATTGAAATGTGTGAATAAATGACGGTAGAAGTGTAATATAAATTGAAAAGAGTGGGGGGATGAGGGGGGAAGAGTGGGAAGGGGTTGTTGGGTTGGGTTGTTTTACCTCTGAGCGGCAGTTTTTTTGCACATCATGGGCTAAATGGCCAGGTCACATGGACCCCGTAGGCTGAGAGAAGGTTGGAGGAGCAGATCCACTGGAACAGCTGTTGGGAGACAGATGGTAGCCTCCCATCTAGGCCATCCAGCGTGTTCTTTAACATGCACAGGGTATGTCTCGCCCACACGCGGAGCCATGGCTTAACGTCCCATCCGACGGACGGCGGCCTTTCCAAGCCCATTGGTGTCCCCTACTGACCATTGACAGGGCGGAGAATTTTGCGGAGATAAATCTCAATGCTGACCCAGCTGGGACTCGTACCTGGGAACTACAGATTACGAGCCTGTCGCGTTACTGACTGAGCCACCCCCACTCCTATCGGAAGGGGAGAAGTAAGAGAAAGGTAAGGAATACTTTAAGATTTGATTCCAGATGTGGTCAGCTTCGCACTTTAAAACTTTACATAGAAATTTTATAATTATTTCAATTAGAAAAATATGTCTAATTTATTATTTAACTAAGCTGAATTAAATAAATATAACTAATCTGAATCTGATCTTTCGAATAAGGATCCTTAGAATATTATTTGCGGATTGAAATATTTCCCGCAACGATCGATAGATGGCGATAATAACAACCCATATTTTTTTTTTATCATTTCACCAGACAATTACATAGAATCTAATAATGTTCCTAAAACATCTGAAGACGAAAAATATAGTGAAAAACCAATGAACTTATTTTTCCAAATCTTTAAAATTTTAATTTGTAACAGCGTGCATTATGTAATCTTTTTCTGATCAATTGGATTGGAATTTGTTAGTGATTACAGTCACTAGCCCGCTAACCGCTATTATATATGAAATAATTTAGATGCAGAGCGTATAATGAAATACCAAACTGATAGACTGCATAATTAGAGAAGAGGTAAAAATAAAACAAATATAAAGTTTATTAGGTTTATACGTCGTGCCATCTGGTGACTAAGCTGAGAACTAAATGATTTTCAGAAATGAAACGAGATTTGGTAATTAACGAAATTTGAATTTAAGCTAAACACTTTACAAACTTGAGCACAAATCATTAACTAACTGATACAAAACTTCCTAAAAATAACACAAGGAAGAAAAGTTATAATATCACAGGTCTTTTCTAATTCAACATTAAAGTTGAGAGCTGTAAAAAGAGACCTAGAACTGCCCAATGTGATTGTTCCAGTGCCCAGTGCCAGTGCATCATCTATTCGAAATTAAATTGCCAGAGCGGTTGTAAACACCTCCTGGTTCAAAACAAATAGCAATATTGATGAAAGTTTTGAAACAGATCGTACAAATAAAGAGAATAAGTATATTTCACTAATTTTTTGGGATATTCACACAAATCTAAATGATGTAATTTGACTCATTGCAGAATATGATCATACTGTTAAATCCAAAGTCAAAAGACCAAAGAGATCTTTCTTGAAAAAGCAAAAAATTTATGATCATCCTGAGAAGAAATACAGAGAATTAGTCAGAAATTTTCGATTACTTCAAGATGATCACGAAAGCACAATATTCTACTCTCTACAGCCAATCAAGGCTCACCCTAATGTGGTTGAAGTAGGGATAGTGATCAATTACACATCAAGTCTCACCCTGCTGTGTATCTGCAGCAGGAGTTCTCAACGTGGGGTAAGTGGTGAAATTTTTTGGCTACGCCGTAAGATTTCAAAAGTCGCTAGATCTATTAACAAATTAAAGAATAACGTTGTTATGCCATAACTATAGTTTTATAGATGTAAAAAATGGGAACGTCAATTACATACAAACATTTCCAGGGGGTACGTGAAGCATTTAATTTTAAGAACCACTGATCTACGTTGATTATATCAACTTTGCATTGAATTAAATCTTTGCAACTTTGCATTTGCATTCAATTTAAATGAAGTAGATTATGGGTCAATTCACTAGTGGTCCGGAAAAGTAGATTTTACGATACACCATATATTTTACCATGTTTGATCCTTAACATCGCTTTACTTTGCTATTCTCTCCAGCTCAATTGCTAAAAGATAGAAATTTCAAAAGAGATGATACATGCAGAGTCATAACGCGTTAAATAAGGAATATTCTCAATTATGACTGTTAACTAACGCCATCTAGTGGATAAGAGTGATTCTAAAAGCTAAGCAAAAAGTGTCTCTTTAGCAGATATTTTTCGGGAAAATTGTGAAATGTTACAATACTAGTGCCTACAAAAAATGAGTATTCATTACATTAATATTTTTTTATATTTATGAATTTCGAACAATATTTTTTCGAAGAACTAAATTTCCAGAAAAGCTTTAAAACGTGATGTAACAGCAGAGCAAAGAACTGTGAAAATGACTTCAAAATACACTGGAGAGACAGTGAGAATTACTTTCGAAACCCTACTATGCATGAAATGGATGGCTGAATCTGCTGGAAATTTTTCACGCACACTATAAGCAGTAGCAGAGTCAATAACGTGCATAGGAATTGATAACAGAATATGTTCTAAAATACTGTGCAATAGGAAACACAACAAGAAAAGATCATAAAATGTACCGTAGTGACAACAGATTTCCTTCAAAAATTAATTATGTCGAAACGGTGCTGGAAATCAACAGAAAGTATTTTAAAAATGCATTGAGATAGGTAAGAAGACATTTCTGAAAATACTAATATTTATCACTAAAAATACTGTTGAAATAGAGCAGAAAATTTATCCTTAAAATACTCGAACTTAGTTTCTTTTCTCCTGCCGTAAATCTTTTCCTTGCTTATATACTTTGTTCAAAACATTTATATGTTGCTTCACTTTGAATCGGAACAGGGGGTTCAAAAGAACTAATCTTTCCTAATAAACGCAGCTACAAGAAACTAACTTACTGTAAATATTATACAATATACCCTGTATAGCCATAACAAATTCAGCTTTTTATTTCAACGCATGGTAAAAAATTTCTTTTTAGTAGTGCGATATTCAGCTTATTTGCAATAAATACCAGATCGAGTTTTCACATTTCTGCATAGAGAAGAGAGGGCAGCATGTATTTTCATCATTAATAATAAAAAGTAAATTCGCGAATAGAAAAACGTGCAGTCATTAATATGTTCCAGTGAGCTCAACACTGGAAAATGGACTGATATATCTTTTTGCAAAAAAAATTAGGTAGCAATTTAAAATTTATTAAATTTTTGAAAATCTTCCAAATTTTTCCAAACAAATTTAAAACTTTCCGCAATCGGAAAATTAATTTCTGAAAGGGACAAAATGCTCATTGAATCAATTTAACAGTGTATTCAAAATTCATAACCTGAAGATATGTTCGAAAATATTAAAATTAACATTTTTTTTATTGAAAACCTCGTTGAAATATGTTCATTTTTCAGTCCACAAGACTTACAGATCTCGTAATTGCAAAAATATATCATCACAATTGAAGTTTGCCTGCAAGTAAAAGTATTTTTGTAGCTATGGCAAATTGCTGGGTGCTAAAATAATTGCATTCAGCACACAAACAGCGTCTTCGATTCAAAGCAATTTCCGTACACACAAACAAGTGTACAACCACCGACATGAGCAAAATTCCGGGAGGAACGTTCTTTTTCTTACTTTTGCTTTATTTGGATGTTCTTAGGATGGAAATTACGAATTCGAGACTCATGGAAGTAAAAGCAATCATTGCCTTTTACTTCCATGAATCTCGAACTCGTAATTTCCATTACCAATAAACATTGCTGTTGGAAGCATTTGAAATTTCCTTAATTAAAATTTAACAAATAAAAAAACGGTGGTTGATTTTTAAAATAATTTTGAATGGTGCTATAAAAGTCTGATTGAAAGATGAAAATGTAAGTTAAATGAATTTTATTTTGAGTAACACCATATATAAAATATTTTAATAGAGAGTCATGGACTTTAAAGACAGTCGCCAGATTCTATGATGTAAACGATCTCTTACAACAACAGATGAACCCAGTATGTTAACAAAGAACGGTATTATGCCCTTTAAAGTTGATGATGATACTGAAAATCTCACTGAAATGAATGAAAGCGAACATCAAATTTCGTTTGAAATGAAAATATAAAAAGAATTGATAATAAGAAAAAACCATAACTGGCAAGTATTCGGACGACACGTAATTTCTTGCTCCCTCCCTTCGTTCATCTTTTTGGCTGCAAAAGGATGCCGAAAATGCTTAGCTCATTTGAAAATTGGTGCACAGTCTGGAGGGTGTAGGTCAACCCTTCAAAAAATATTGCAGTCCTTACCTCATATAAAGAAATCCCCATCATTATAACCTCTACCTTTTCGACAAAGAGGAAGCGTAGAGCGACGATGTAAAATATCATGGAGTCACGATTTATCATAAACTCAAATGAGACACACATGTCACTAACGTAATCAACAAGGCCAGAGCTCTACACTGCAAACTATTTCCCCTCATGGGAAATAAATCACCTACTTCTAACAAGCATAAAATCCTCCTATGTACGCACGAATAAAGCCTGTTCTACTATATGCAGACCCTACCTAGGGCACAACTTCAAATAAAAATCTAGTCAGACTCCAATCGACCTAAAACAAGATATTGTGATCAGCTATAGCAGCACCCTGGTTCGTTCGAATTCCATTATACACAGAGATCATAATTATATTTCCATCCTTCAATCTATTAAAAAACTTGCATCTAAGCATTTTGAGCAAACGAAAAAATTTTCAAGAAAATAAATTCCTAAGAAATTTATTGAAATGCATCAAACTATCATATTGTTCTTTCACACAAATTTATTCGTCCAAAATGCATTCTCAACCTACTGGTCACAACGCTACTCTCCCTTCCTTCAGGCATTTTTCCGTTTTCCCTTTCGCTGCCCTACATTTGTTCATTTTCAGTTTCGTTTCACATTACATTCACATACCTCCCATTTGCCTCGCTCCCCCTCACAGCCCACACTTCCAACATACATACTCTCTTTCTAATTCACTTACACACATTTGCCCACCCCACAACTCCTCTTATATACCACAATATTTCCATACCATTAACATCTCCTCCCTATCACATACATATCTTCCTAATCCCCGTTTCTATTCATAATCCTCTTATCTCAACCTTACACCGATCTCCGTCTGCTCACTAATCCTGCTCTCTACCTATTTCACCTTTGTTCATCTAGCCTATTCCTCTTCCAACTTCCTCATCCTCACCTCGCCCATTCCCCCTTCTAACTTCCCACGTTTTAATCCCCATTTCTCTCACATTCAATTATAAGCAGTCTCTGCCACGGCATAGCCGTTTTATTTATTTACCTACAGTTATTTACCTTTAAGGAAAAGCTCAGATTATGCAGGTATAGACCATTGTTCTAGGACTGCTATAGTTACTTATGATCCTTGATACTTGAAAACACTAATATTTATCGCTATAAATCACTGTTGAAATAGAGCAGAAATATTATCCTAAAAATACTCAAACTTAGGTTCTTTTCTACTCCCCTAAAACTCTTCCTTGCTTTATATTTACTTGTTCAAAATATATACTTGTTCCTTCACTTTGAATCGGATTAGGGAATTTAACAAACCTAAACTTTCCCAATAATTACAGATATAACTGACTAAGTTACTGTAAATATTAAACCCTGTACAGCTAAAAGAAATTGAGCTTGATATTTCAAGGCATAATAAGAAAGTTCTCTGTTATTTATTATTATGAAAATTAGGACATTATCAATAAATACCATATCTAGGTTTTACTTTTTTGCATAGTCAACGGAGGGCAGAGGTACTTTAATCATTAATAATAAAATATACTTATGTAACAAAACCCACTAGTTCCGCTTAAAGCACTACCAGTATAGGTAATATCCATATTCACCATTAACTACTGTCTGGGGCAAAAGAATACCAAATATATAGAGCACCTCACCAACTACCTAATGGCGAGTAGTAATATAGGAGTAATTTTAGGTCATCCATCGGACAAAACCTAAATTTAAAATGCGCCAGGGTTAGTCACAAAAAAATCTATACTTCCAAGTTACCTCGGCTCCCTTGGTGGGAATTCTGTCCGAGCCATTGGACTAAGTCAGTAGGCAGGGCCACTAAAAACTCCCCCGACATTGAAGTATTAGCCTGTCCAACTGGGTTCCAAATCGGTCAGCAAAGCCTTCGACATTGATGGGCCCTCAACCCCCTCCCCACCACCACCATGTCAAAGTCGTTCTCTATCGGGGGTGGGAGGGCATCATAATAAAAAGGAAATTCGCGATTAGAAGAAAGTGCAGTCGTTATTATGTTCCAGTGAGCGTAATACTGGAACGTGGATTGATATATCTTTTCTGCAAAGGATTAAGCTAGCAATTTACAATTTATTAAATTTTTAGAAATCATCGAAATTTTTCCAAATAACATTAGAGATTGCCGTGATTGGAAAATGCATTCCTGAAAGTCACAAAATGCTCATTGAATTAATGTAACAATGTATTCAAAAGTCATAGCCTTAAGTTAGTTTCGGAAATATTAAAATTAACATTGTTTTATTGAAAAACTCGTTGAAATATATACATTTGTGAGTCCAAAAGACGTGAAGATCTCGCAAGTGCAAAAAATATATCAACACAATTCCAGTTTGCCTGCATGTAGAGATTTTCGTATATCTATGGCAAATTGTTCCATGCTAAAATCATGGCATTCAGAACCCAAACAGCGTCTTCCATGTAAAGAAGTTGCCGTACACGCAAACAAGTTTACAAATACCGACATCAGCGAAATTCCGACAGGCAGCGCTATTTATCTTATTTTTGATTTTATTTGGATGTGCTTAGAATGGAAATCAGAAAATCGCGAATTACGGGAGTAACAGTAAATAACACCTTTTACTTCCATAAATGACGATTTTGTGATTTCCATTTCCAATAAACATTGTTATTGGAAGCATTTGAATTTCTATTAAATATAATTTAACAAATAAAAAAAAAGGTAGTTGAATTTAAAAATAATATAAAAAAGTATTATAAAATCTGATTCAAAGAAGAAAATCGAAGTAAAATGATTTTCATTCTGAATAACGCAAAGATGAAATATTTAAATAGATTCTTGGATGTAAATGATCTCTTATATCCACAGATAAACCCAGTAGGTTATCAAAGAACCGTTTTATACCTTTTGAAGTTGATGATGATTTTGAAAATCCCACTTAAAAGACTGATAGCGAACATAAATTTTCGATTAAAATGAAAATAGAAAAAGAAGTGATAATAATAAAAAATAATTTCTCACTCTTTTCTTCTTGAGGAAAAAAGAGGAATGGATAATCTTTCAAAAATTGCTTCTATTAATTTTGGTATACTTACATTGAATGTAGGTATTCAATTTAGAATCTATAAAATGTACTCATTCATCTGGGTTTTCGAATCTCCCACGTATCCAACTAAGGACTGGTAAATATAAGAAACTACTATCGAAATGTCTTGTGGAACTTCCTAGAAATAATACCAGCAACGAAATTTATATCATCACAGGTCTTTTCTAAATCGAAATTAAAGGAGAGCGATGTAAAAAGAGACACGGGACAGCCCATTGCCAGTGCATCATCAATTCGAAATTATATAACCAGAGCGGATGTAAACACCTCCTGTTTCATAACAAATACCAATATTTATGAAAGTTTGGAAATAGATCGTACAAATAAATAGTAAAAGAATATTTCACCAATATTTTAACGATATTCGCACAAATCTAAATGATGTAATTTGACATATTGCAGAATATGATCATACTGTTAATTCCAAAGTCAAAAGACCAAAGGAGATCTTTGTTGAAAAACAAAAATGATCATCCTGAGAAAGAATATTGAGAATTTGTCAGTATTTTCCACTACTTCGAGAAGATGATCAGGATGACACAAATTTCTACTCTCTCCTGACAACCAAGGCTCACCCTACTGCGTTTGCAGTAGGGGTACTCATCAACCACAAATCAAGACTTACCCTACTGTGTATATGCAGCAGGGGTTCTCAACGTGGGATAAGTGGTGATATTTTTTGGGTACGCCGAAAGATCTCAAAAGTCGCTAGATCTAGTAACAAAATAAAAAATACCATTGTTATGCCATAATTATAGTTTTATATATTTACAAAAGGGGAACGTCAATTACATACACATTTCGAGGGGGTACGTGAAGCATTTCATTTTGAGAACCACTGATCTACATTGATTACATCACTTTTGCCTTGTAGGACTAGAAATCAGATGAAGGAGATTACAGGTGAATTCATCTGGTGCTCCGACAAAGTGACCTTTACGATATACGAAATGCTTATACGATGTTAAGTCTTTAATATCGATTTACATTCCTATTCTCTGCAGTTCAATTGTTGAAAGATAGAAATTTCAAACGATTGTTATTCATAAAGAGCCAAAACTCGTTAAATAAGATATTTTTTCTGTCATAATTTTTAACTAATGACATCTAGTGGATAAGAGTAATTCTAAGAGCAAAGTTAAACGTACCACTTTAGCTGAAGTTATACGAGAAAACTGTTAAGTTTTACAATATTAGTGCCTACAAAAAATGGGTAATCATTACATTACTTTTTATTATATTTATGAATTTCTAACAATGTTTTTGAAGAACTAAAAATCCTAGATAAATCCACACAAAATCTCTTCAAATTCACTGCAGTAGATTCCAAAAAAGCTTTAAAACGTGATATAATACCAGAGCAAAGAACTGTAAAAATCACTTCAAAGTACACTGCAGAGACAGTGAGAATTACTTTCAAAACCCTACTATACATGAAATGGATGGCTAAATCGCCTCGAAATCTTTCACAGCACATTAGAAGCAGTAGCAGAGTGACTGTAAATCAATAACGTGCACAGGAATTGATAACAGATTATGTTCTAAAATACAGTGCAATAGGAAACACAACAAGATAAGATCATAAAATGTACCGTAGTGACAACATATTTCCATCAAAAAAAAATTATATCGAAACGGTTCTGGAAATAACCAGAAAATATTATAAAAATGCATTGAGATAGGAAAGAAGACATTTCTGAAAATACTAATATTATTCACTAAAAAACACTGTTGAAAGAGAGCAGAAAATTTATCCTTAAAATACTCGAAATCAGTTTCTTTTCTCCTCCCCTAAATCTTTTCCTTGCTTACATATTTTGCTCAAAACAAATATATGTTGCTTCATTTTGAATCTGAATAGGGGGTTCAAAAGACCTAATCTTTCCTAATAAACGCAGATAAAACAAATTGACTTACTCTAAATATTATACAATATATCCTGTATAGCCATGACAAATTCAGCTTTTCATTTCAACGCATGGTAAGAAATTTCTCTACTATTTTGTAGTGCGATATTCAGCTCATTTGCAATAAATACCATATCGAGTTTTCACTTTTCTGCATAGTGAACAGAGGGCAGAATGTATTTTCATCATCAATAATAAAAAGGAAATTCGCCATTAGAATCACGTGCAGTCATTAATATGTTGCAGTGAGCACAATACTGGAAAATGGATTGATATATTTTTTTGGCAAAGAATTTAGGTAGCAATTTACAATTTATTATATTTTGGAAATCTTCCAAATTTCTCCAAAGAAATTTACAAATTTCCGCAATTGGAAAATGAATTTCTGAAAGGGACAAAATGCTCATTGAATTAATTTAACAGTGTATTCAAAATTCATAACATGAAAATAGGTTCGAAAATATTAAAATTAACATTTTTTTATTCCAAACCTAGCTGAAATATGTGAAAATTTTTCAGTCTACAAGACTTACAGATCTCGCAATTGCACAAACTATATCATGAAAATTGAAGTTTTCCTGCAAGTAAACGTTTTTGTGTAGCTATGGCAAATTGCTCGCTGCTAAAATAATGGTATTCAGCACACAAACAGCGTCTTAGATTCAAAGCAGTTTCCGTACACAGAAACAAGTTTACAACCACCGACATGAGCAAAATTCCGAGAGGCACGCTATTTTTCTTACTTTTGCTTTATTTGGATGTTCTTAGGATGGAAATTACGAATTCGAGACTCATGGAAGTAAAAGCAATTATTGCCTTTCACTTCCATGAATCTCGAACTCGTAATTTCCATTACCAATAAACATTGCTGTTGGAAGCATTTGAAATTTTCTTAATTAAATTTTAACAAATAAAGAAACGGTGGTTGATTTTTAAAATAATATTGAATGGTAATATAAAAGTCTGATTGAAAGTTGAAAATGTAAGTCAAATGAATTTGATTTTGAGTAACACCATATATGAAATATTTAAATAGAGATTCAGGCAGTTTAAAAAGAGTAGCCAGATTCTATGATGTAAACGATCTCTTACAACAACAGATGAAACCAGTACATTAACAAAGAAACGTATTATTCCCTTTGAAGTTGATGATGATACTGAAAATCTCACTGAAATGAATGAAAGCGAACATCAAATTTCGCTTGAAATTTCGTTTGAAATGAAAATATAAAAAGAATTGATAATAAGAAAAAACCATTTATACTGTTATTTTCTTGAGGAAAGAAGTAGGATGGATAAACTTTCATAAATTTCTTCTGTTAGATATTCAATTTAAAATCTATAAAATCAACTGATTTTTCTGGGGTTTCAAATCTCCGAAGCCTCCAACTAAGGACTGGTAAATATAAGAAACTACAATTGATAATTCTTGTGGAACTTCATAAAAATAAAAGCAGCAAGAAAATTTATAATATCACAGGTCTTTTCTAACACAAAATAAAAGTTGAGAGCTATAAAAAGAGACCTAGAACTGCCCATTGCGATTGTTGCAGTGCCCAGTGCATCATCTATTCGAAATTAAAATACGAGAGCGGTTGTAAACACTTCCTGGTACATAACAAATACCAATATTGATGAAAGTTTTGAAATAGATCATACAAATAAAGAGAATAAGAATATTTCACTAATTTGTAACGATATTCGCACAAATCTGATGTAATTTGACATATTGCAGAATATGATCGTACTGTTAAATCCAAAGTCAAAAGACCAAAGCAGATCTTTCTTGAAAAAGCAAAAAAATTATGACCATCCTGAGAAGGAACACAGAGATTTAGTCAGAAATTTTCCATTACTTCAAGTTGATCACGAAAACAGAATATTCTGCTGTCTCCAGCCAATCAAGGCTCACCCTAATGTGGTTGAAATAGGGGTAGTCTTCAGTTACACATCAAGTCTCACCCTATTGTGTATCTAGAGCAGGATTTCTCAACGTGTGGTAAGTGGTGAAATTTTTTGGGTACGCCGTGAGATCTCAAAAGTCGCTATATCTATTAACAAAGTAAAACAATAAACATTGCTCTGCCATAACTATAGTTTTATATATATAAAAAATGGGAACGTCAATTACATACACATTTCCAGGGGGTACGTGAAGCATTTAATTTTGAGAACCACAGATCTACATTGATTATATCAACTTTGCTTTGAAGGACTTCAATTTAAATGAGGTATATTATGGGTCAATACACTGGTGCTCGGAAAAGTGGACTTTACAATATACCAAATATTTTATCATGTTTGGTCCTTAACATCGTTTTACTTTGTAATTCTCTCCAGCTCAATTGCTAAATGATAGAAATTTCAAAAGAGATCATACAGGTAGAGTCATAACGCGTTAAATAAGGAATATTCTTAGTTATGACTGTTAACTAACGCCATCTAGTGGATAAGATTGGTTCAAAAAGGTAAGAAAAAAATGCCTCTTCAGCAGAAATTTTTCGGGAAAATTGTGAAATGTTACAAAACTAGTGCCTACAAAAAATCAGTATTCATTATATTAATTTTTTATTATATTTTTGAATTTCGAAAAATATGTTTTTGAAGAGCTAAAATTCCTAGATAAATGCATCACAAAATCTCTTCCAATTAACTGGAGTAGATTCCAAAAAAGCTTTAAAACATGATATAATAGCAGAGCAAAAAACTGTAAAAATGACTTCAAAGTTCACTGGAGAGACAGTGAGAATTACTTTCAAAACCCTAATATACATAAAATGGATGTCTGAATCTCCTCGAAATCTTCACAGCACACTAGAAGCAGTAGCAGAGTAACTGTAAATCAATAACATGCACAGGAATTGATAGAATATGTTCAAAAATACAGTGCAATAGCAAACACAACAAGATAAGATCATAAAATGTACTGTAGTGACAACATATTTCCTTCAAAAAATAATTATATCGAAACGGTTCTGGAAATAACAAGAAAATTATATAAAAATGCATTGAGATAGGTAAGAAGACATTTCTGAAAATACTAATATTTTTCACTAAAAAACACTTTTGAAATAGAGCAGAAAATTTATCCTTAAAATACTCGAACTTAGTTTCTTTTCTCCTCCCCTAAATCTATTCCTTGCTTATATATTTTGCTCAAAACATATATATGTTGCTTCAATTTGAATCTGAATAGGGAGTTCAAAAGACCTAATCTTTCCTAATAAACACAGATAAAACAAATTGACTTACCCTAAATATTATACAATATACCATGTATAGCCATGACAAATTCAGCTTTTCATTTCAACGCATGGTAAGAAATTTCTCTACTATTTTGTAGTGCGATATTCAGCTCATTTGCAATAAATACCATATCGAGTTTTCACTTTTCTACATAGTGAACAGAGGGCAGAATGTAGTTTCATCGTCAATAATAAAAAGGAAATTCGCCATTAGAATAACGTGTAGTCATTAATATGTTCCAGTGAGCACAATACTGGAAAATGGATTGATATATCTTTTTGGCAAAGAATTTAGGTAGCGATTTACAATTTATTATATTTTGGAAATCATCCAAATTTTATAAAGAAATTTACAAATTTCCGCAATTGGAAAATGAATTTCTGAAAGGGACAAAATGCTCATTGAATTAATTTAACAGTGTATTCAAAATTCATAACATGAAAATAGGTTCGAAAATATTAAAAATTAACATTTTTTTATTGAAAACCTCGCTGAAATATGTGCATTTTTCAGTCTACAAGACTTACAGATCTCGCAATTGCACAAACTATATCGTGAAAATTGAAGTTTTCCTGCAAGTAAACGTTTTTGTGTAGCTATGGCAAATTGCTCGCTGCTAAAATAATGGTATTCAGCACACAAACAGCGTCTTCGATTCAAAGCAGTTTCCGTACACAGAAACAAGTTTACAACCACCGACATGAGCAAAATTCCGAGAGGAACGCTATTTTTCTTACTTTTGCTTTATTTGGATGTTCTTAGGATGGAAATTACGAATTCGAGACTCATGGAAGTAAAAGGAATTATTGCCTTTCACTTCCATGAATCTCGAACTCGTAATTTCCATTACCAATAAACATTGCTGTTGGAAGCATTTGAAATTTTCTTAATTAAAATTTAACAAATAAAGAAACGGTGGTTGATTTTTAAAATAATATTGAATGGTAATATAAATGTCTGATTGAAAGTTGAAAATGTAAGTTAAATGAATTTGATTTTCAGTAACACCATATATGAAATATTTAAATAGAGATTCAGGCCATTTAAAGAGACTAGCCAGATTCTATGATGTAAACGATCTCTTACAACAACAGATGAAACCAGTACGTTAAAAAAGAACCGTATTATTCCCTTTAAAGTTGATGATGATACTGAAAATCTCACTGAAATGAATGAAAGCGAAAATCAAATTTGGTTTGAAATGAAAATATAAAAAGAATTGATAATAAGAAAAAACCATTTATACTGTTATTTTCTTGAGGAAAGAAGTACGATGGATAAACTTTCATAAATTTCTTCTATTAGATATTCAATTTAAAATCTATAAAATCAACTGATTTATCTGGGGTTTCAAATCTCCGAAGCCTCCAACTAAGGACTGGTAAATATAAGAAACTACAATTGATAATTCTTGTGGAACTTCATAAAAATAAAAGCAGCAAGAAAATTTATAATATCACAGGTCTTTTCTAACACAAAATAAAAGTTGAGAGCTATAAAAAGAGACCTAGAACTGCCCATTGCGATTGTTGCAGTGCCCAGTGCATCATCTATTCGAAATTAAAATACCAGAACGGTTGTAAACACCTCCTGGTTCATAACAAATACCAATATTGATGAAAGTTTTGAAATAGATCATACAAATAAAGAGAATAAGAATATTTCACTAATTTGTAACGATATTCGCACAAATCTGATGTAATTTGACATATTGCAGAATATGATCGTACTGTTAAATCCATAGTCAAAAGACCAAAGCAGATCTTTCTTGAAAAAGCAAAAAAATTATCACCATCCTGAGAAGGAACACAGAGATTTAGTCAGAAATTTTCCATTACTTCAAGTTGATCACGAAAACACAATATTCTGCTCTCTGCAGCCAATCAAGGCTCACCCTAATGTGGTTGAAATAGGGGTAGTCTTCAGTTACACATCAAGTCTCACCCTATTGTGTATCTACAGTAGGGTTTCTCAACGTGTGGTAAGTGGTGAAATTTTTTGGGTACGCCGTGAGATCTCAAAAGTCGCTATATCTATTAACAAAGTAAAACAATAAACATTGTTATGCCATAACTATAGTTTTATATATATAAAAAATGGGAACGTGAATTACATACACATTTCCAGGGGGTACGTGAAGCATTTAATTTTGAGAACCACAGATCTACATTGAGTATATCAAATTTGCTTTGAAGGACTTCAATTTAAATGAGGTATATTATGGGTCAATAAACTGGTGCTCGGAAAAAGTGGACTTTACGATATACCAAATATTTTATCATGTTTGGTCCTTAACATCGTTTTACTTTGTAATTCTCTCCAGCTCAATTGCTAAATGATAGAAATTTCAAAAGAGATGATACAGGTAGAGTCATAACGCGTTAAATAAAGAATATTCTTAGTTATGACTGTTAACTAACGCCATCTAGTGGATAAGATTGGTTCCAAAAGGTAAGAAAAAAATGCCTCTTCAGCAGAAATTTTTCGGGAAAATTGTGAAATGTTACAATACTAGTGCCTACAAAAAAATGAGTATTCATTATATCAATTTTTTATTATATTTTTGAATTTCGAATAATATATTTTTGAAGAACTAAAATTCCTAGATAAATGCATCACAAAATCTCTTCCAGTTAACTGGAGTAGATTCCAAAAAAGCTTTAAAACATGATATAATAGCAGACCAAAAAACTGTAAAAAAGACTTCAAAGTTCACTGGAGAGACAGTGAGAATTACTTTCAAAACCCTAATATACATAAAATGGATGTCTGAATCTCCTCGAAATCTTTCACAGCACACTAGAAGCAGTAGCTGAGTAACTGTAAATCAATAACATGCGCTAGAATTGAGAGAATATCTTCGAAAATACAGTGCAATAGCAAACACAACAAGATAAGATCATAAAATGTACCGTAGTGACAACATATTTCCTTCAAAAAATAATTATATCGAAACTGTTCTGGAAATAACAAGAAAATATTATAAAAATGCATTGAGATAGGTAAGAAGACATTTCTGAAAATACTAATATTTTTCACTAAAAAACACTGTTGAAATAGAGCAGAAAATTTATCCTTAAAATACTCGAACTTAGTTTCTTTTCTCCTCCCCTAAATCTTTTCCTTGCTTATATATTTTGCTCAAAACATATATATGTTGCTTCATTTTGAATCGGAATAGGGAGATCAAAAGACCTAATCTTTCCTAATAAACACAGATAAAACAAATTGACTTACTCTAAATATTATACAATATACCATGTATAGCCATGACAAATTCAGCTTTTCATTTCAATGCATGGTAAGAAATTTCTCTACTATTTTGTAGTGCGATATTCAGCTCATTTGCAATAAATACCATATCGAGTTTTCACTTTTCTGCATAGTGAACAGAGGGCAGAATGTATTTTCATCGTCAATAATAAAAAGGAAATTCGCCATTAGAATAACGTGTAGTCATTAATATGTTCCAGTGAGCACAATACTGGGAAATGGATTGATATATCTTTTTGGCAAAGAATTTAGGTAGCAATTTACAGTTTATTAAATTTTTGAAAATCTTCCAAATTTTTCCAAAAAATTTGTAAATTTCCGCAATTGGAAAATGATTATCTGAAAGGGACAAAATGCTCATTGAATTAATTTACCAGTGTATTCAAAATTCATAACATGAAAACAGGTTCAAAAATATTAAAATTAACATTTTTTTATTGAAAACCTCGCTGAAATATGTGCATTTTTCTGTCTACAAGTCTTACAGATCTCGCAATTGCACAAACTATATCATCAAAATTGAAGTTTGCCTGCAAGTAAACGTTTTTGTGTAGTTATGGCAAATTGCTCGCTGCTAAAATAATGGTATTCAGCACACAAAGAGCGTCTTCGATTCAAAACAGTTTCCGTACACAGAAACAAGTTTACAACCACCGACATGAGCAAAATTCCGAGAGGAACGCTATTTTTCTTACTTTTGCTTTATTTGGATGTTCTTAGGATGGAAATTACGAATTCGAGACTCATGGAAGTAAAAGCAATTATTGCCTTTCACTTCCATGAATTTCGAACTCGTAATTTCCATTACCAATAAACATTGCTATTGCAAGCATTTGAAATTTTCTTAATTAAAATTTAACAAATAAAGAAACGGTGGTTGATTTTTAAAATAATAGTGAATGGTAATATAAAAGTCTGATTGAAAGATGAAAATGTAAGTTAAATGAATTTGATTTTCAGTAACACCATATATGAAATATTTAAATAGAGATTCAGGCAATTTAAAGAGACTAGCCAGATTCTATGATGTAAACGATCTCTTACAACAACAGATGAAACCAGTATGTTAAAAAAGAACCGTATTATTCCCTTTAAAGTTGATGATGATACTGAAAATCTCACTGAAATGAATGAAAGCGAAAATCAAATTTGGTTTGAAATGAAAATATAAAAAGAATTGATAATAAGAAAAAACCATTTATACTGTTATTTTCTTGAGGAAAAAAGTAGGATGGATAAAATTTCATAAAATTTTTCTATTAGATATTCAATTTAAAAACTATAAAATGAACTGATTTATCTGGGGTTTGAAATCTCCGAAGCCTCCAACTAAGGACTGGTAAATATAAGGAACTACTATTGATAATTCTTGTGGAACTTCATAAAAATAAGAGCAGCAAGAAAATTTATAATATCACAGGTGTTTTCTAAAACAAAATAAAAGTTGAGAGCTATAAAAAGAGACCTAGAACTGCCCATTGCGATTTTTGCAGTGCCCAGTGCATCATCTATTCGAAATTAAATTACCAGATCGGTTGTAAGCACCTCCTGGTTCATAAGAAATTCCAATATTGATGAAAGGTTTGAAATAGATCATTCAAAAAAAGAGAATAAGAATATTTCACTAATTTTTAACGATATTCGCCCAAATCTGATGTAATTTGACATATTGCAGAATATGATCATACTGTTAAATCCAAAGTCAAAAGACCAAAGCAGATCTTTCTTAAAAAAGCAAAAAAATTATGACCATCCTGAGAAGGAATACAGAGATTTAGTCAGAAATTTTCCATTACTTCAAGATGATCACGAAAACACAATATTCTGCTATCTCCAGCCAATCAAGGCTCACCCTAATGTGGTTGAAGTAGGGGTAGTCGTCAATTACACATCAAGTCTCACCCTACTGTGTATCTACAGCAGGGTTTCTCAACGTGTGGTAAGTGGTAAAATTTTTTGGGTACGCCATGAGATCTCAAAAGTCGCTAGATCTATTAACAAAGTAAAACAATAAACATTGTTGTGCCATAACTATAGTTTTATATATATAAAAAATGGGAATGTCAATTACATACACATTTCCAGGGGGTACGTGAAGCATTTAATTTTGAGAACTAGAGATCTACATTGATTATATCAACTTTGCTTTGAAGGACTTCAATTTAAATGAAGTAGATTATGGGTCAATACACTGGTGCTCGGAAAAAGTGGACTTTACGATATACCAAATATTTTATCATGTTTGGTCCTTAATATCGTTTTACTTTGCAATTCTTTCCAGCTCAATTGCTAAATGATAGAAATTTCAAAATAGATGATACAGGTAGAGTCATAACGCGTAAAATAAGGAATATTCTCAGTTATGACTGTTAACTAACGCCATCTAGTGGATAAGATTGGTTCCAAAATGTAACAAAAAAATGCCTCTTCAACAGATATTTTTCGGGAAAATTGTGAAATGTTACAATACTAGTGCCTACAAAAATGAGTATTCATCATACTGATTTTTTTATTATATTTTTGAATTTCGAACAATATGTTTTTGAAGAAATAAAATTCCTAGATAAATGCATCACAAAATCTCTTCCAATTAACTGGAGTAGATTCCAAAAAAGCTTTAAAACATGATATAATTGCAGAGCAAAAAACTGTAAAAATGACTTCAAAGTTCACTGGAGAGACAGTGAGAATTACTTTCAAAACCCTAATATACATGAAATGGATGTCTGAATCTCCTCGAAATCTTTCACAGCACACTAGAAGCAGTAGCAGAGTAACTGTAAATCAATAACATGCACAGGAATTGATAGAATATGTTCAAAAATACAGTGCAATAGCAAACACAACAAGATAAGATCATAAAATGTACCGTAGTGACAACATAATTCCTTCAAAATATAATTATATCGAAACGGTTCTGGAAATAACCAGAAAATATTATAAAAATGCATTGAGATAGGTAAGAAGACATTTCTGAAAACACTAATATTTTTCACTAAAAAACACTGTTGAAATAGAGCAGAAAATTTATCCTTAAAATACTCGAACTTAGTTTCTTTTCTCCTCCCCTAAATCTTTTCCTTGCTTATATATTTTCCTCAAAACATATATATGTTGCTTCAATTTGAATCTGAATAGGGAGTTTAAAAGACCTAATCTTTCCTAATAAACACAGATAAAACAAATTGACTTACTCTAAATATTATACAATATACCCTGTATAGCCATGACAAATTCAGCTTTTCATTTCAACGCATGGTAAGAAATTTCTGTACTATTTTGTAGTGCGATATTCAGCTCATTTGCAATAAATACCAGATCGAGTTTTCAACTTTCTCCATAGTGAACAGAGGGCAGAATGTATTTTCATCGTCAATAATAAAAAGGAAATTCGCCATTAGAATAACGTGTAGTCATTAATATTTTCCAGTGAGTACAATATTGGAAAATGGATTGATATATCTTTTTGGCAAACAATTTAGGTAGCAATTTACAATTTATTAAATTTTTGAAAATCTTCCAAATTTTTCCAAAAAATTTGCAAATTTCCGCAATTGGAAAATGATTTTCTGAAAGGGACAAAATGATCATTGAGTTAATTTAACAGTGTATTCAAAATTCATAACATGA
This sequence comes from Ryuthela nishihirai, assembly GCA_038380435.1. Taxonomy (NCBI): domain Eukaryota; kingdom Metazoa; phylum Arthropoda; class Arachnida; order Araneae; family Heptathelidae; genus Ryuthela; species Ryuthela nishihirai. The sequence goes on along the minus strand of JAWZYU010000022.1, from coordinate 68,062,141 downwards.
AAATAGGTTCGAAAATATTAAAATTAACATTTTTTAATTGAAACCCTCGCTGAATTATGTGCATTTTTCAGTCTACAAGTCTTACAGATCTCGCAATTGCACAAACTATATCATCAAAATTGAAGTTTGCCTGCAAGTAAACGTTTTTGTGTAGTTATGAAAAATTGCTCGCTGCTAAAATAATGGTATTCAGCACACAAACAGCGTCTTCCATTCAAAGCAGTTTCCGTACACAGAAACAAGTTTACAACCACCGACATGAGCAAAATTCCGAGAGGAACGCTATTTTTCTTACTTTTGCTTTATTTGGATGTTCTTAGGATGGAAATTACGAATTCGAGACTCATGGAAGTGAAAGCAATTATTGACTTTCACTTCGATGAATCTCGAACTCGTAATTTCCATTACCAATAAACATTGCTGTTGGAAGCATTTGAAATTTTCTTAATTAAAATTTAACAAATAAAGAAACGGTGGTTGATTTTTAAAACAATATTGAATGGTAATATAAAAGTCTGATTGAAAGATGAAAATATAAGTTAAATGAATTTGATTTTGAGTAACACCATATATGAAATATTTAAATAGAGATTCAGGCAGTTTAAAGAGACTAGCCAGATTCTATGATGTAAACGATCTCTTACAACAACAGATGAAACCAGTACGTTAACAAAGAACCGTATTATTCCCTTTAAAGTTGATGATGATACTGAAAATCTCACTGAAATGAATGAAAGCGAAAATCAAATTTGGTTTGAAATGAAAATATAAAAAGAATTGATAATAAGAAAAAATCATTTATACTGTTATTTTCTTGAGGAAAAAAGTAGGATGGATAAACTTCCTTAAAATTTTCTATTAGATATTCAATTTAAAATCTATAAAATCAACTGATTTATCTGGGGTTTCAAATCTCCGAAGCCTCCAACTAAGGACTGGTAAATATAAGAAACTACAATTGATAATTCTTGTGGAACTTCATAAAAATAAAAGCAGCAAGAAAATTTATAATATCACAGGTCTTTTCTAAAACAAAATAAAAGTTGAGAGCTATAAAAAGAGACCTAGAACTGCCCATTGCGACTTTTGCAGTGCTTAGTGCATCATCTATTCGAAATTAAATTACCAGAGCGGTTGTAAACACCTCCTTGTTCATAAGAAATTCCAATATTGATGAAAGTTTTGAAATAGATCATACAAATAAAGAGAATAAGAATATTTCACTAATTTTTAACGATATTCGCACAAATCTGATGTAATTTGTGATATTGCAGAATATGATCATAATGTTAAATCCAAAGTCAAAAGACCAAAGCAGATCTTTCTTGAAAAAGGAAAAAAAAAATGACCATCCTGAGAAGGAATACAGAGAATTAGTCAGAAATTTTCCATTACTTCAAGATGATCACGAAAACACAATATTCTGCTATCTCCAGCCAATCAAGGCTCACCCTAATGTGGTTGAAGTAGGGGTAGTCTTCAATTACATCTCAAGTCTCACCCTAGTGTGTATCTACAGCAGGGGATCTCAACGTGTGGTAAGTGGTGAAATTTTTTGGGTACGCCGTGAGGTCTCAAAAGTTGCTAGATCTATTAACAAAGTAAAACAATAAACATTGTTATGCCATAATTATAGTTTTATATATATAAAAAATGGGAACCTCAATTACATACACATTTCCAGGGGGTACGTGAAGCATTTAATTTTGAGAACCACAGATCTACATTGATTATATCAACTTTGCCTTGAAGGACTTCAATTTAAATGAAGTAGATTATGGATCAATACACTGGTGCTCGGAAAAAGTGGGCTTTATGACATACCAAATATTTTATCATGTTTGGTCCTTAACAACGTTTTGCTTTGTAATTCTCTCCAGCTCAAATGTTAAATGATAGAAATTTCAAAAGAGATGATACATGTAGAGTCATAACGCTTTAAATAAGGAATATTCTCAGTTATGACTGTTAACTAACGCCATCTAGTGGATAAGACTGATTCCAAAAGCGAGGAAAAAAGTGCCTCTTCAGCAGAAATTTTTCGGGAAAATTCTGAAGTGTTACTATACTAGTGCCTACAAAAAATGAGTATTCATTATATAAATTTTTTATTATATTTATGAATTTCGAACAATATGTTTTTGAAGAACTATAATTCCTAGATAAATGCATCACAAAATCTCTTCCAATTCACTGGAGTAGATTCCAAAAAAAGCTTTAAAACGTGATATAATAGCAGAGCAAAAAACTGTAAAAATGACTTCAAAGTTCACTGGAGAGACAGTGAGAATTGCTTTCAAAAACCTAATATACATGAAATGGATGTCTGAATCTCCTCGAAATCTTTCACAGCACACTAGAAGCAGTAGCAGAGTAACTGTAAATCAATAACATGCACAGGAATTGATAGAATATGTTCAAAAATACAGTGCAATAGCAAACACAACAAGATAAGATCATAAAATGTACCGTAGTGACAACATATTTCCTTCAAAAAATAATTATATGGAAACGGTTCTGGATATAACCAGAAAATATTATAAAAATGCATTGAGATAGGTAAGAAGACATTTCTGAAAATACTAATATTTTTCACTAAAAGACACTGTTGAAATAGAGCAGAAAATTTATCCTTAAAATACTCGAACTTAGTTTCTTTTCTCCTGCCCTAAATCTTTTCCTTGCTTATATATTTTGCTCAAAACATATATATGTTGCTTCATTTTGAATCGGAATAAGGGGTTCAAAAGACCTAATCTTTCCTAATAAACGCAGATAAAACAAATTAACTTACTCTAGATATTATACAATATACCCTGTATAGCCATAACAAATTCAGCTTTTCATTTCAACGCATGGTAAGAAATTTCTGTACTATTTAGTAGTGCGATATTCAGCTTAGATGCAAAAAATACCAGATTGAGTTTTCACTTTTCTGCATAGTGCAGAAGGCAGCATGTATTTTCATCATCAATAATAAAAAGTAAATTCGCGATTAGAATAACCTGCCGTCATTAATATGTTCCAGTGAGCACAATACTGGAAAATGGATTGATATATCTTTTAGCCAAAGAATTTAGGTAGCAATTTATAATTTATTAAATTTTTGAGAATCTTCCAAATTTTCCAAAGAAATTTACAAATTTTTCGCAATCGGAAAATGAATTTCTGAAAGGGATAAAATGTTATTGAATTAATTTAACAGTGTATTCAAAATTCATAACCTGAAGATAGGTTCGAAAATATTAAAATTAACATTTTTTTGTTGAATACTTCATTGAAATATGTGCATTTTTCAGTCCACAAGACTTACAGATCTCGCAATTGGAAAAATTATATCGTAATTGAAGTTTGTCTGTAAGTAAACGTTTTTGTGTAGCTATAGCAAATTGCTCGGCGCTAAAATAATGGTATTCAGCACCCGAACAGCTTCTTCGATTCAAAGCAGTTTCCGTACACACGAAGAAGTTTACAACCACCGACATGAGCGAAATTCGGAGAGGCACGCTATATATCTTACTTTTGCTTTATTTGGATGTTCTTAGGATGGAAATTACGAATTTGAGACTCACGGAAGTAAAAGCAATCATTGCCTTTTACTTCCATGAATCACGAACTCGTATTTTCCATTACCAATAAACATTGCTGTTGGAAACATTTGAAATTTCGTTAAAAAAATTTAACAAATAAAAAAGGGTATTTGAATTTAAAAATAATATTGAATGATGCTCTAAAAGTCTGATTGAAAGATGAAAATGTAAGTTAAATGAATTCCATTTTGAGTAACACCATTTATGAAATATTTAACTAGAGTGTCAGGGAGTTTAAAGAGTGTAGCAAGATTCTCGGACGTAAACGATGTCTTACAAAAACATATGAACCAAGTACGATAACAAAGAACTGTTTTATGCCGTTTGAAGTTGAAGATTGTACTGAAAATCTCACTGAAATGACTGATAGCGAACATCAAATTTCGATTGAAATGAAAATACAAATAGAACTGATAATAAGAAAAAACTATTTAACCTCTTATTTTCTTGAGGAAAAAGGAAGGCTGGATAAACTTTAATAAATTTCTTCTATTAGATATTCAATGTAAAATCTATAAAATGAACTCATTGATCTGGGGTTTCAAAACTCTCAACTATCCAACTAAGGAGTGGTAAATGTTAGAAACTACTATCGATATTTCTTGTGGAACTTCCTATAAATAAAACCAGCAAGAAAAGTTATAATATCACAGGTCTTTTCTAACTCAAAACGAAAGTTGAGAGCTGTAAAAAGAGACCTTGAACTGTCCATTGCGATTGTTGCAGTGCCCAGTGCCAGTGCATCGTCTATTCGAAAATTAAATTACCAGAGCGGATGTAAACACCTGGTTCATAACAAATACCAATATTTATGAAAGTTTGGAAATAGATCATACAAATGAAGAGAAAAAGAATATATTTCACCAATGTTTTAACGATATTCGCACAAATATAAATGATGTAATTTGACATATTGCAGAAGATTATCATACTGTTTATTCCAAAGTCAAAAGACCAAAGGAGATCTTTGTTGAAAAACAAAAAACAAAAATTATCATCCTGAGAAGGAATATTGAGAATTAGTCAGAATTTTCCATTACTTCGAGAAGATGATCAGGTAGACACAAATTTCTACTCTCTCCTGACAACCAAGGCTCACCCTACTGCGGTTGCAGTAGGGGTACTCATCAACCACACATCAAGACTTGCCCTACTTTTCATATACAGCAGGGGTTCTCAACGTGGGAGAAGTGGTGATATTTTTTGGGTACGCCGTAAGATCTCAAAAGTCGCTAGATCTAGTAACAAAGTAAAAAAAAACCCATTGTTATGCCATAAGTATAGTTTTATATATTTACAAAAGGGGAACGTCAATTACATACACATTTCCAGGGGGCACGTGAAGCATTTGATTTTGAGAACCACTGATCTACATTGATTACATCACCTTTGCCTTGAAGGACTAGAATCAGATGAAGGAGATTACAAGTGAATTCACCTGGTGCTCTGACAAAATGAATTTTACGATATACGAAATGCTTATACGATGTTAAGTCTTTAATATCGATTTACATTCCTATTCTCTGCAGTTCAATTGTTGAAAGATAGAAATTTCAAACGATTGTTATTCATAAAGAGCCAAAACTCGTTAAATAAGAAATTTTTTCTGTCATAATTTTTAACTAATGACATCTAGTGGATAAGAGTAATTCTAAGAGCAAAGTTAAACGTACCACTTTAGCTGAAGTTATACGGGAAAACTGTTAAGTTTTACCATATTAGTGCCTACAAAAAATGGGTAATCATTACACTACTTTTTATTATATTTATGAATTTCTAACAAAGTTTTTGAAGAACTAAAAATCCTAGATAAATCCACACAAAATATCTTCAAATTCACTGGAGTAGATTCCAAAAAAGCTTTAAAACGTGATATAATAGCAGAGCAAAGAACTGTAAAAATGACTTCAAAGTACACTGCAGCGACAGTGAGAATTACTTTCAAAACCCTACTATACATGAAATGGATGGCTAAATCGCCTCGAAATCTTTCACAGCACATTAGAAGCAGTAGCAGAGTGACTGTAAATCAATAACGTGCACAGGAATTGATAACAGATTATGTTCTAAAATACAGTGCAATAGGAAACACAACAAGATAAGATCATAAAGTGTACCGTAGTGACAGCATATTTCCTTCAAAAAATAATTATATCGAAACGGTTCTGGAAATAACCAGAAAATATTATAAAAATGCATTGAGATAGGTAAGAAGACATTTCTGAAAATACTAATATTATTCACTAAAAAACACTGTTGAAAGAGAGCAGAAAATTTATCCTTAAAATAATCGAATTTAGTTTCTTTTCTCCTCCCCTAAATCTTTTCCTTGCTTACATATTTTGCTCAAAACATATATATGTTGCTTCATTTTGAATCTGAATAGGGGGTTCAAAAGACCTAATCTTTCCTAATAAACGCAGATAAAACAAATTGACTTTCTGTAAATATTATACAATATACCCTGTATAGCCATGACAAATTCAGCTTTTCATTTCAACGCATGGTAAGAAATTTCTCTACTATTTTGTAGTGCGATATTCAGCTCATTTGCAATAAATACCATATCGAGTTTTCACTTTTCTGCATAGTGAACAGAGGGCAGAATGTATTTTCATCATCAATAATAAAAAGGAAATTCGCCATTAGAATCACGTGCAGTCATTAATATGTTCCAGTGAGCACAACACTGGAAAATGGATTGATATATCTTTCTGGCAAAGAATTTAGGTAGCAATTTACAATTTATTATATTTTGGAAATCTTGCAAATTTTTCCAAAGAAATTTACAAATTTCCGCAATTGGAAAATGAATTTCTGAAAAGGACAAAATGCTCATTGAATTAATTTAACAGTGTATTCAAAATTCATAACATGAAAATAGGTTCGAAAATATTAAAATTAACATTTTTTTATTCAAAACCTCGCTGAAATATGTGCATTTTTTAGTCTACAAGACTTACAGATCTCGCAATTGCTCAAACTATATCATCAAAATTGAAGTTTTCCTGCAAGTAAACGTTTTTGTGTAGCTATGGCAAATTGTTCGCTGCTAAAATAATGGTATTCAGCACACAAACAGCGTCTTCGATTCAAAGCAGTTTCCGCACACAGAAACAAGTTTACAACCACCGACATGAGCAAAATTCCGAGAGGCACGCTATTTTTCTTACTTTTGCTTTATTTGGATGTTCTTAGGATGGAAATTACGAATTCGAGACTCATGGAAGTAAAAGGAATTATTGCCTTTCACTTCCATGAATCTCGAACTCGTAATTTCCATTACCAATAAACATTGCTGTTGGAAGCATTTGAAATTTTCTTAATTAAAATTTAACAAAAAAAGAAACGGTGGTTGATTTTTAAAATAATATTGAATGGTAATATAAAAGTCTGATTGAAAGATGAAAATGTAAGTTAAATGAATTTGATTTTCAGTAACACCATATATGAAATATTTAAATAGAGATTCAGGCAATTTAAAGAGACTAGCCAGATTCTATGATGTAAACGATCTCTTACAACAACAGATGAAACCAGTACGTTAAAAAAAACCGTATTATTCCTTTTAAAGTTGATGATGATACTGAAAATCTCACTGAAATGAATGAAAGCGAAAATCAAATTTGGTTTGAAATGAAAATATAAAAAGAATTGATAATAAGAAAAAACCATTTATACTGTTATTTTCTTGAGGAAAAAAGTAGGATGGATAAACTTTCATAAAATTTTTCTATTAGATATTCAATTTAAAAACTATAAAATGAACTGATTTATCTGGGGTTTGAAATCTCCGAAGCATCCAACTAAGGACTGGTAAATATAAGGAACTACTATTGATAATTCTTGTGGAACTTCATAAAAATAAAAGCAGCAAGAAAATTTATAATATCACAGGTCTTTTCTAAAACAAAATAAAAGTTGAGAGCTATAGAAAGAGACCTAGAACTGCCCATTGCGATTTTTGCAGTGCCCAGTGCATCATCTATTCGAAATTAAATTACCAGAGCGGTTGTAAGCACCTCCTGGTTCATAAGAAATTCCAATATTGATGAAAGGTTTGAAATAGATCATTCAAAAAAAGAGAATAAGAATATTTCACTAATTTTTAACGATATTCGCCCAAATCTGATGTAATTTGACATATTGCAGAATATGATCATACTGTTAAATCCAAAGTCAAAAGACCAAAGCAGATCTTTCTTAAAAAAGCAAAAAAATTATGATCATCCTGAGAAGGAATACAGAGATTTAGTCAGAAATTTTCCATTACTTCAAGATGATCACGAAAACACAATATTCTGCTATCTCCAGCCAATCAAGGCTCACCCTAATGTGGTTGAAGTAGGGGTAGTCGTCAATTACACATCAAGTCTCACCCTACTGTGTATCTACAGCAGGGTTTCTCAACGTGTGGTAAGTGGTAAAATTTTTTGGGTACGCCATGAGATCTCAAAAGTCGCTAGATCTATTAACAAAGTAAAACAATAAACATTGTTGTGCCATAACTATAGTTTTATATATATAAAAAATGGGAACGTCAATTACATACACATTTCCAGGGGGTACGTGAAGCATTTAATTTTGAGAACCACAGATCTACATTGATTATATCAACTTTGCTTTGAAGGACTTCAATTTAAATGAAGTAGATTATGGGTCAATACACTGGTGCTCGGAAAAAGTGGACTTTACGATATACCAAATATTTTTTCATGTTTGGTCCTTAACATCGTTTTACTTTGTAATTCTCTCCAGCTCAATTGCTAAATGATAGAAATTTCAAAAGAGATGATACAGGTAGAGTCATAACGCGTAAAATAAGGAATATTCTCAGTTATGACTGTTAACTAACGCCATCTAGTGGATAAGATTGGTTCCAAAATGTAAGAAAAAAATGCCTCTTCAGCAGAAATTTTTCGGGAAAATTGTGAAATGTTACAATACTAGTGCCTACAAAAATGAGTATTCATCATATTAATTTTTTTATTATATTTTTGAATTTCGAACAATATGTTTTTGAAGAAATAAAATTCCTAGATAAATGCATCACAAAATCTCTTCCAATTAACTGGAATAGATTTCTAAAAAAGCTTTAAAACATGATATAATAGCAGAGCAAAAAACTGTAAAAATGACTTCAAAGTTCACTGGAGAGACAGTGAGAATTACTTTCAAAACCCTAATATACATGAAATGGATGTCTGAATCTCCTCGAAATCTTTCACAGGACACTAGAAGCAGTAGCAGAGTAACTGTAAATCAATAACATGCACAGGAATTGATAGAATATGTTCAAAAATACAGTGCAATAGCAAACACAACAAGATAAGATCATAAAATGTACCGTAGTGACAACATAATTCCTTCAAAAAATAATTATATCGAAACGGTTCTGGAAATAACCAGAAAATATTATAAAAATGCATTGAGATAGGTAAGAAGACATTTCTGAAAATACTAATATTTTTCACTAAAAAACACTGTTGAAATAGAGCAGAAAATTTATCCTTAAAATACTCGAACTTAGTTTCTTTTCTCCTCCCCTAAATCTTTTCCTTGCTTATATATTTTCCTCAAAACATATATATGTTGCTTCAATTTGAATCTGAATAGGGAGTTCAAAAGACCTAATCTTTCCTAATAAACACAGATAAAACAAATTGACTTACTCTAAATATTATACAATATACCCTGTATAGGCATGACAAATTCAGCTTTTCATTTCAACGCATGGTAAGAAATTTTTGTACTATTTTGTAGTGCGATATTCAGCTCATTAGCAATAAATACCAGATCGAGTTTTCAACTTTCTCCATAGTGAACAGAGGGCAGAATGTATTTTCATCGTCAATAATAAAAAGGAAATTCGCCATTAGAATAACGTGTAGTCATTAATATTTTCCAGTGAGTACAATATTGGAAAATGGATTGATATATCTTTTTGGCAAACAATTTAGGTAGCAATTTACAATTTATTAAATTTTTGAAAATCTTCCAAATTTTTAAAAAAAATTTGCAAATTTCCGCAATTGGAAAATGGTTTTCTGAAAGGGACAAAATGCTCATTGAATTAATTTAACAGTGTATTCAAAATTCATAACATGAAAATAGGTTCGAAAATATTAAAATTAACATTTTTTAATTGAAACCCTCGCTGAATTATGTGCATTTTTCAGTCTACAAGTCTTACAGATCTCGCAATTACACAAACTATATCATCAAAATTGAAGTTTGCCTGCAAGTAAACGTTTTTGTGTAGTTATGGAAAATTGCTCGCTGCTAAAATAATGGTATTCAGCACACAAACAGCGTCTTCCATTCAAAGCAGTTTCCGTACACAGAAACAAGTTTACAACCACCGACATGAGCAAAATTCCGAGAGGAACGCTATTTTTCTTACTTTTGCTTTATTTGGATGTTCTTAGGATGGAAATTACGAATTCGAGACTCATGGAAGTGAAAACAATTATTGCCTTTTAGTTCCATGAATCTCGAACTCGTAATTTCCATTACCAATAAACATTGCTGTTGGAAGCATTTGAAATTTTCTTAATTAAAATTTAACAAATAAAGAAACGGTGGTTGATTTTTAAAACAATATTGAATGGTAATATAAAAGTCTGAAAGATGAAAATGTAAGTTAAATGAATTTGATTTTGAGTAACACCATATATGAAATATTTAAATAGAGATTCAGGCAGTTTAAAGAGACTAGCCAGATTCTATGATGTAAACGATCTCTTACAACAATAGATGAAACCAGTACGTTAACAAAGAACCGTATTATTCCCTTTAAAGTTGATGATGATACTGAAAATCTCACTGAAATGAATGAAAACGAAAATCAAATTTGGTTTGAAATGAAATTATAAAAAGAATTGATAATAAGAAAAAATCATTTATACTGTTATTTTCTTGAGGAAAAAAGTAGGATGGATAAACTTCCTTAAAATTTTCTATTAGATATTCAATTTAAAAACTATAAAATGAACTGATTTATTTGGGGTTTCAAATCTCCGAAGCCTCCAAGTAAGGACTGGTAAATATAAGGAACTACAATTGATAATTCTTGTGGAACTTCATAAAAATAAAAGCAGCAAGAAAATTTATAATATCACAGGTCTTTTCTAAAACAAAATAAAAGTTGAGAGCTATAAAAAGAGACCTAGAACTGCCCATTGCGATTTTTGCAGTGCCCAGTGCATCATCTATTCGAAATTAAAATACCAGAGCGGTTGTAAACACCTCCTGGTTCATAACAAATACCAATATTGATGAAAGTTTTGAAATAGATCATACAAATAAAGAGAATAAGAATATTTCACTAATTTTTAACGATATTCGCACAAATCTGATGTAATTTGACATATTGCAGAATATGATCGTACTGTTAAATCCAAAGTCAAAAGACCAAAGCAGATCTTTCTTGAAAAAGCAAAAAAATTATGACCATCCTGAGAAGGAACACAGAGATTTAGTCAGAAATTTTCCATTACTTCAAGTTGATCACGAAAACACAATATTCTGCTCTCTTCAGCCAATCAAGGCTCACCCTAATGTGGTTGAAATAGGGGTAGTCTTCAGTTACACATCAAGTCTCACCTTATTGTGTATCTACAGAAGGGTTTCTCAACGTGTGGTAAGTGGTAAAATTTTTTGGGTACGCCGTGAGATCTCAAAAGTCGCTATATCTATTAACAAAGTAAAACAATGAACATTGCTCTGCCATAACTATAGTTTTATATATATATGAAAAATGGGAACGTCAATTACATACACATTTCCAGGGGGTACGTGAAGCATTTAATTTTGAGAACCACAGATCTACATTGATTATATCAACTTTGCTTTGAAGGACTTCAATTTAAATGAGGTATATTATGGGTCAATACACTGGTGCTCGGAAAAAGTGGACTTTACAATATACCAAATATTAAAACGATGTTTGGTCCTTAACATCGTTTTACTTTGTAATTCTCTCCAGCTCAATTGCTAAATGATAGAAATTTCAAAAGAGATGATACAGGTAGAGTCATAACGCGTTAAATAAGGAATATTCTTAGTTATGACTGTTAACTAACGCCCCCCCCCCCCCCGATAGGGGACCACCTTGTCGTGGTGGGGGGGCCTAGGGCCCAGCAACCCGGCTGAGGAGGCATTGCCGGTCGGGATGATCCCTAGCTGGAGCAGGCCAGAGGATTTGACGGCTGTAGTGGGCACCAGCTGGAGCATTCCAAGGTTTTGCCGGTTGGGGTGGTCCCCGGCTGGAGCATTGCTGAAGCCACCCGAGGGTGAAGACGCTGCTGGCCGGCTTGATTGCCGGTCGGGTGGTGACGGCGTTGGAGACCTCACCTCTCAGGAGACCTGTGTGGTCTGTTCGACGGCTCTGCCGAAAGGCACGAGCTGTCAAAAAAGTCTGGGTCTTACTAAGAGTCTCCACCCCGGGTGCCGATCGAGCTTGGATCTTTATATCCTTGCACATTTGCAAACCGGGGGATAGATTAAAGTAAGGTTTCTTCCGGTGGTCAGCTTTCCTTCTATAGGACTGCTGCCATGTGAGGCCGGGGTTGAGGTGCGCCTATAGGGCGTATTCCTTGCCCCCGGCTCTAGATGGTCATGGCTTTTCATAACCAGGTAGTGCTGTACAAGCGGAACCGGGAATTGCCGTGGTTGCATAAGATCGCAACAAAGAGATTCATTGTTAACTAACGCCATCTAGTGGATAAGATTGGTTCCAAAAGGTAAGAAAAAAATGCCTCTTCAGCAGAAATTTTTCGGGAAAATTGTGAAATGTTACAATACTAGTGCCTACAAAAAATGAGTATTCATTATATTAATTTTTTATTATATTTTTGAATTTCGAACAATATGTTTTTGAAGACCTAAAATTCCTAGATAAATGCATCACAAAATCTCTTCCAATTAACTGGAGTAGATTCCAAAAAAGCTTTAAAACATGATATAATAGCAGAGCAAAAAACTGTAAAAATGACTTCAAAGTTCATTGGAGAGACAGTGAGAATTACTTTCAAAACCCTAATATACTTAAAATGGATGTCTGAATCTCCTCGAAATCTTCCCAGCACACTCGAAGCAGTAGCAGAGTAACTGGAAATCAATAACATGCACAGGAATTGATAGAATATGTTCAAAAATACAGTGCAATAGCAAACACAACAAGATAAGATCATAAAATGTACCGTAGTGACAACATATTTCCTTCAAAAAATAATTACATATAAACGGTTCTGGAAATAACAAGAAGATATTATAAAAATGCATTGAGATAGGTAAGAAGACATTTCTGAAAATACTAATATTTTTCACTAAAAAACACTTTTGAAATAGAGCAGAAAATTTATCCTTAAAATACTCGAATTTAGTTTCTTTTCTCCTCCCCTAAATCTTTTCCTTGCTTATATATTTTGCTCAAAACATATATATGTTGCTTCAATTTGAATCTGAATAGGGAGTTCAAAAGTCCTAATCTTTCCTAATAAACACAGATAAAACAAATTGACTTACTCTAAATATTATACAATATACCATGTATAGCCATGACAAATTCAGCTTTTCATTTCAACGCATGGTAAGAAATTTCTCTACTATTTTGTAGTGCGATATTCAGCTCATTTGCAATAAATACCATATCGAGTTTTCACTTTTCTGCATAGTGAACAGAGGGCAGAATGTATTTTCATCGTCAATAATAAAAAGGAAATTCGCCATTAGAATAACGTGTAGTCATTAATATGTTCCAGTGAGCACAATACTGGAAAATGGATTGATATATCTTTTTGGTAAAGAATTTACGTAGCAATTTACAATTTATTATATTTTCGAAATCTTCCAAATTTTTATAAAGAAATTTACAAATTCCGCAATTGGAAAATGATTTTCTGAAAGGGACAAAATGCTCATTGAATTAATTTACCAGTGTATTCAAAATTCATAACATGAAAATAGGTTCGAAAATATTAAAATTAACATTTTTTTATTGAAAACCTCGCTGAAATATGGTGCATTTTTCAGTCTACAAGTCTTACAGATCTCGCAATTGCACAAACTATATCATCAAAATTGAAGTTTGCCTGCAAGTAAACGTTTTTGTGTAGTTATGGCAAATTGGTCGCTGCTAAAATAATGGTATTCAGCACACAAAGAGCGTCTTCGATTCAAAGCAGTTTCCGTACACAGAAACAAGTTTACAACCACCGAGATGAGCAAAATTCCGAGAGGAACGCTATTTTTCTTACTTTTGCTTTATTTGGATGTTCTTAGGATGGAAATTACGAATTCGAGACTCATGGAAGTAAAAGGAATTATTGCCTTTCACTTCCATGAATCTCGAACTCGTAATTTCCATTACCAATAAACATTGCTGTTGGAAGCATTTGAAATTTTCTTAATTAAAATTTAACAAATAAAGAAACGGTGGTTGATTTTTAAAATAATATTGAATGGTAATATAAAAGTCTGATTGAAAGATGAAAATGTAAGTTAAATGAATTTGATTTTCAGTAACACCATATATGAAATATTTAAATAGAGATTCAGGCAATTTAAAGAGACTAGCCAGATTCTATGATGTAAACGATCTCTTACAACAACAGATGAAACCAGTACGTTAAAAAAGAACCGTATTATTCCCTTTAAAGTTGATGATGATACTGAAAATCTCACTGAAATGAATGAAAGCGAAAATCAAATTTGGTTTGAAATGAAAATATAAAAAGAATTGATAATAAGAAAAAACCATTTATACTGTTATTTTCTTGAGGAAAAAAGTAGGATGGATAAACTTTCATAAAATTTTTCTATTAGATATTCAATTTAAAAACTATAAAATGAACTGATTTATCTGGGGTTTCAAATCTCCGAAGCCTCCAACTAAGGACTGGTAAATATAAGGAACTACTATTGATAATTCTTGTGGAACTTCATAAAAATAAAAGCAGCAAGAAAATTTATAATATCACAGGTCTTTTCTAAAACAAAATAAAAGTTGAGAGCTATAGAAAGAGACCTAGAACTGCCCATTGCGATTTTTGCAGTGCCCAGTGCATCATCTATTCGAAATTAAATTACCAGAGCGGTTGGTTTGAAATAGATCATTCAAATAAAGAGAATAAGAATATTTCACTAATTTTTAACGATATTCGCCCAAATCTGATGTAATTTGACATATTGCAGAATATGATCATACTGTTAAATCCAAAGTCAAAAGACCAAAGCAGATTTTTCTTAAAAAAGCAAAAAAATTATGATCATCCTGAGAAGGAATACAGAGATTTAGTCAGAAATTTTCCATTACTTCAAGATGATCACGAAAACACAATATTCTGCTATCTCCAGCCAATCAAGCCTCACACTAATGTGGTTGAAGTAGGGGTAGTCTTCAATTACACATCAAGTCTCACCCTACTGTGTATCTACAGCAGGGTTTCTCAACGTGTGGTAAGTGGTGAAATTTTTTGGTTACGCCATGAGATCTCAAAAGTCGCTAGATCTATTAAAAAAGTAAAACAATAAACATTTTTGTGCCATAACTATAGTTTTTTATATATAAAAAATGGGAACGTCAATTACATACACATTTCCAGGGGGTATGTGAATCATTTAATTTTGAGAACCACAGATCTACATTGATTATATCAACTTTGCTTTGAAGGACTTCAATTTAAATGAAGTAGATTATGGGTCAATACACTGGTGCTCGGAAAAAGTGGACTTTACGATATACCAAATATTTTTTCATGTTTGGTCCTTAACATCGTTTTACTTTGTAATTCTCTCCAGCTCAATTGCTAAATGATAGAAATTTCAAAAGAGATGATACAGGTAGAGTCATAACGCGTAAAATAAGGAGTATTCTCAGTTATGACTGTTAACTAACGCCATCTAGTGGATAAGATTGGTTCCAAAATGTAAGAAAAAAGTGCCTCTTCAGCAGAAATTTTTCGGGAAAATTGTGAAGTGTTACAATACTAGGGCCTACAAAAAATGAGTATTCATTATATTAATTTTTTATTATATTTATGAATTTCGAACAATATGTTTTTGAAGAACTAAAATTCCTAGATAAATGCATCACAAAATCTCTTCCAATTCACTGGAGTAGATTCCAAAAAAGCTTTAAAACGTGATATAATAGCAGAGCAAAAAACTGTAAAAATGACTTCAAAGTTCACTGGAGAGACAGTGAGAATTGCTTTCAAAAACCTAATATACATGAAATGGATGTCTGAATCTCCTCGAAATCTTTCACAGCACACTAGAAGCAGTAGCAGAGTAACTGTAAATCAATAACATGCACAGGAATTGATAGAATATGTTCAAAAATACAGTGCAATAGCAAACACAACAAGATAAGATCATAAAATGTACCGTAGTGACAACATATTTCCTTCAAAAAATAATTATATGGAAACGGTTCTGGATACAACCAGAAAATATTATAAAAATGCATTGAGATAGGTAAGAAGACATTTCTGAAAATACTAATATTTTTCACTAAAAGACAGTGTTGAAATAGAGCAGAAAATTTATCCTTAAAATACTCGAACTTAGTTTCTTTTCTCCTCCCCTAAATCTTTTCCTTGCTTATATATTTTGCTCAAAACATATATATGTTGCTCCATTTTGAATCGGAATAAGGGGTTCAAAAGACCTAATCTTTCCTAATAAACGCAGATAAAACAAATTAACTTACTCTAGATATTATACAATATACCCTGTATAGCCATAACAAATTCAGCTTTTCATTTCAACGCATGGTAAGAAATTTCTGTACTATTTAGTAGTGCGATATTCAGCTTATATGCAAAAAATACCAGATTGAGTTTTCACTTTTCTGCATAGTGCAGAAGGCAGCATGTATTTTCATCATCAATAATAAAAAGTAAATTCGCGATTAGAATAACCTGCAGTCATTAATATGTTCCAGTGAGCACAATACTGGAAAATGGATTGATATATCTTTTAGCCAAAGAATTTAGGTAGCAATTTATAATTTATTAAATTTTTGAGAATCTTCCAAAGTTTTCCAAAGAAATTTACAAATTTTTCGCAATCGGAAAATGAATTTCTGAAAGGGATAAAATGTTATTGAATTAATTTAACAGTGTATTCAAAATTCATAACCTGAAGATAGGTTCGAAAATATTAAAATTAACATTTTTTTGTTGAATACTTCATTGAAATATGTGCATTTTTCAGTCCACAAGACTTACAGATCTCGCAATTGGAAAAATTATATCATAATTGAAGTTTGTCTGTAAGTAAACGTTTTTGTGTAGCTATAGCAAATTGCTCGGCGCTAAAATAATGGTATTCAGCACTCGAACAGCTTCTTCGATTCAAAGCAGTTTCCGTACACACGAAGAAGTTTACAACCCCCGACATGAGCGAAATTCGGAGAGGCACGCTATGTATCTTACTTTTGCTTTATTTGGATGTTCTTAGGATGGAAATTACGAATTTGAGACTCACCGAAGTAAAAGCAATCATTGCCTTTTACTTCCATGAATCACGAACTCGTATTTTCCATTACCAATAAACATTGCTTTTGGAAACATTTGAAATTTCCTTAAAAAAATTTAACAAATAAAAAAGGGTATTTGAATTTAAAAATAATATTGAATGATGCTCTAAAAGTCTGATTGAAAGATGAAAATGTAAGTTAAATGAATTCCATTTTGAGTAACACCATTTATGAAATATTTAACTAGAGTGTCAGGGAGTTTAAAGAGTGTAGCAAGATTCTCGGACGTAAACGATGTCTTACAAAAACATATGAACCAAGTACGATAACAAAGAACTGTTTTATGCCGTTTGAAGTTGAAGATTGTACTGAAAATCTCACTGAAATGACTGATAGCGAACATCAAATTTCGATTGAAATGAAAATACAAATAGAACTGATAATAAGAAAAAACTATTTAACCTCTTATTTTCTTGAGGAAAAAGGAAGGCTGGATAAACTTTAATAAATTTCTTCTATTAGATATTCAATGTAAAATCTATAAAATGAACTCATTGATCTGGGGTTTCAAAACTCTCAACTATCCAACTAAGGAGTGGTAAATGTTAGAAACTACTATCGATATTTCTTGTGGAACTTCCTATAAATAAAACCAGCAAGAAAAGTTATAATATCACAGGTCTTTTCTAACTCAAAACGAAAGTTGAGAGCTGTAAAAAGAGACCTTGAACTGCCCATTGCGATTGTTGCAGTGCCCAGTGCCAGTGCATCGTCTATTCGAAAATTAAATTACCAGAGCGGATGTAAACACCTGGTTCATAACAAATAATAATATTTATGAAAGTTTGGAAATGGATCATACAAATGAAGAGAAAAAGAATATATTTCACCAATGTTTTAACGATATTCGCACAAATATAAATGATGTAATTTGACATATTGCAGAAGATTATCATACTGTTTATTCCAAAGTCAAAAGACCAAAGGAGATCTTTGTTGAAAAACAAAAAACAAAAATTATCATCCTGAGAAGGAATATTGAGAATTAGTCAGAATTTTCCATTACTTCGAGAAGATGATCAGGTAGACACAAATTTCTACTCTCTCCTGACAACCAAGGCTCACCCTACTGCGGTTGCAGTAGGGGTACTCATCAACCACACATCAAGACTTGCCCTACTTTGCATATACAGCAGGGGTTCTCAACGTGGGAGAAGTGGTGATATTTTTGGGTACGCCGTAAGATCTCAAATGTCGCTAGATCTAGTAACAAAGTAAAAAAAAAACCCATTGTTATGCCATAAGTATAGTTTTATATATTTACAAAAGGGGAACGTCAATTACATACACATTTCCAGGGGGCACGTGAAGCATTTGATTTTGAGAACCACTGATCTACATTGATTACATCACCTTTGCCTTGAAGGACTAGAATCAGATGAAGGAGATTACAAGTGAATTCACCTGGTGCTCTGACAAAATGAACTTTACGATATACGAAATGCTTATACGATGTTAAGTCTTTAATATCGATTTACATTCCTATTCTCTGCAGTTCAATTGTTGAAAGATAGAAATTTCAAACGATTGTTATTCATAAAGAGCCAAAACTCGTTAAATAAGAAATTTTTTCTGTCATAATTTTTAACTAATGACATCTAGTGGATAAGAGTAATTCTAAGAGCAAAGTTAAACGTACCACTTTAGCTGAAGTTATACGGGAAAACTGTTAAGTTTTACAATATTAGTGCCTACAAAAAATGGGAAATGGGGCAGAAGTAGAAAGAAGAGTCGTCGTCACTGGCGAGGAAAAGTCTCTTCTCCTTTGTTCTAGACCTCGCCACCAATCGTTTACGGTCAGCGAGATGTGTTTTTACCTTATTGGTCGAACTTTTGAAGATCAAAGGGGAGCACCCCCTCTCCTCTTTCCGGAGTCCCTGGTGTGGGTCGAGGCGTGAGCACCGTCCGCGCTCACCGCCGCGGGGAGGAGGGCAGGGGGTCATCTTGACCTCCGCTGCAGTTCGCTCCGCCGAATTTGAACATGGCGGCTGGCTCAATGGCCGGTGTTCTCGAACCTTCCTTCTCCCAAAGTCGTGTCCATAGGAGGAATTCGCTGTGAGCACGACAGTAGCATAAATGAGAGTTCTGGGCCAATGTTAAAGTATAGGGAATCCAATATTAACCTATGGGAAATTTTTTACAGATGAGGTTTAAACTAATTTATTTCTGGTTTTTTGTGAGAGATATGTGAAAAATTTTAAAAATAACTGCGGTGTTTTTAATATCATGTGAAAAAGTAATTTAAGATTTTATTTTTTTAAGATGTTTTTAAATTAATTGGTGAATTAGTTGAAAATTAATTAGGTTAAAATGAGAGTTGTTTGTATATGAGAAAAAATTATGTGGTTTTTTATGTTATCGTACACCTCAATGGATTATTCGTTTGTAAAAAGCCACGTAAATCGGTGTTACTTGTGTTTTTTTGGGGAAAATATGTGTGAAAATCCGAGAAAACCGGGGTGCTTCATGTGAGAAAAAAGTAATTTAAATTTTTTGGGGGCAGATGAGAACTAATTTGCTTAACTAATTTTTCAGAAAAATGAGGTGTGTGTGAAAGAGAGGTAAAAAATGATGTGGTTTGTTATCATACACTGGATTATTCGGTTGTAAAGAAAGCCAATTCAACTGGTTAATTCTTTTTGCAAAAGTTGAAATATCTTTTGATCTAAATATGCTACAGAGCTCATTCTGGTGTTGTTCAATAATGCTAAGCAGACACTATTTTCTGAACTGACCAGAATCGGATTCGGACCCCTTACCTAGCCGAGAAAGTGGGGTTCGACCATTTTAAATTTTATGATCTCATAACATGTAATCAAGCTACAGATTTGAAACTAATATTATTGGATTTCATTATGGGTGTACTACACTTTGAACACGTGGGCATTATTCTCGACCCCGTTACTTAACTGGGTTGAAAACCTTTTGCGTATCACACATTACGGATTCTCATTTAAGATTTCGAGACATTTTCGGTTTTTTCATCAACATCAGATTCTAGTACTGGAACTCATTTCGTTAACTCAACTGGAAACGGTGTTGGACCTGTTTCTAAGCCTAGAAACTGGGTCGAACCCTTTTAAAATTGCATCCTTATAACTCTGATTCTAATTGAGCCACACGTCTCAAACTAATGTCTTTAGATTCGGAAAGCACTAACATTTAATGTATTGGAAGCAGTCTTGACCTGTTAGTTTTTGTTTTCTGGGTTCGACACTTTAAGATTTTGTCGAAACGTCCATTCTATTTGTGCTAGGATCTTGGTTCTTAATAGCTGGGGTTTACCAAGTTCTATAATCTGACGAAAGAAAAAATCGGTCTGAAACCGTTTTCTATCGGACAAAGTGGGTCGAACCCCCCTCTTGGCGGCTTCATAGCTCTGCTTCTAATAGAGCTACAGAACTCAAACTAATGAGTCTCATTCGGCAAATACCATACGTTAAATGTATTGGTAGCGGTCTCGACCCCATTAAGTTTTGCAGGTTCGATACTTTTAGATTTTGTGTTACAATAATTTTTTTAATCGAAGTAGAAGCTTGGTTTTAACATTGATAGTTATGATTCATCAAGTTCTCTAATCTGACGAAAAAAAAATAATCAGTCTTGACTCAATGAAAAGAAAAAAAATTATTTCAGCTAGATAAACTGCTGGGATATTTAATCCTTTGTCGCTTGTACAGTTGTTCTAAGCAGTTCATTACACTTAATTTAATTACAAAGGATTTCAGATCATAGGAGTTCACAGAAATTGAGTCGAGACCACTTAAATTTGAATCCCTATGGTTCCTCTTCCAATTGAGAGAGATAATAAACACTGATTATTAGCATTGCTAAAGAATTACAAATTGCTACAATTTTCAAAATGTTTTTTTTTTGGTACTTTTTTTTTGTTTTCAGTTCAAAGTTTTGTAAATGGTATTGCCTGCTTTAGCATACACATCTGAGATTCTATAATTTCCAAAAGCATAAGTTTGAATTCCATTGATATGTCGTTTTGTGTATTCTTGGGATAAAGAAATTCTTTTAATTTGGTATACGTGTATATCATGTTGTTCCGATCGGAAATCCGTTTGTTGCGTGTATACGATTTTTCCATCAAATAGACATTCCCGATAATCTTCGTGACTAAGTTCATTTGTAACACCATTAGCTGCTTTTTTGGGAATTGGAGCATCAATAGAATGCAATTTTGGATGTAACGCAACAACCTCTTTGATTGGAAGACATTTTAATTTGTCTTTAAATTTTCCTGGAACCATTTTATTTGATTCATTGTATAATGCATGGTTTGTGGGGTAATTTGAGAAATCAAAGTAGTCTGAGTTGAATTTCTCATATATGTCATCTGTCTGGATATCGACACAGAAGGAATCAGTATCGGTAAATAACAATTCTGCATTAAATTTTGGTTTCAGAAAATTGTAGAAGAAATTATACATATGTAATTTACTGAACTACAAAATCGTTACACCAATGTAATATGGTTTTTCTAATATAATATTTTACTTTTTCATGTGGAGAATTACGAAATTTTCTGCAAGTTAACACAAGAAACGTACCTAGATTTTGCAATAAATTTTTTAAGCTTTTCTTCAGTATTCACAATGTGGCATTTTATTCTCTTTCTCTTATTTTCTAAACATTTGCCATATATAGCATTGTTCATCAGTTTGAAAAAGTCTTTTTCAAGATTATTTATGGCATTAATTGCTTTTGTTGTATTAAAATCTATGTAAGGTTTCAGCCGTGGTTTTTGATCAAATTCCAAGATTCTATGCACCTGTTTCACCCTCAATCCCAGTTCCACATAGAGTTTAAGTAACCTATAGTGAACGACATAATTTTGTTTGTCGAACAGATTTGGAATCAAGAATGACACATTACTATCAGAGAGTTTCAATTTTTCAAGAGCCAAGGGGAAAACATTGTGTAAATCGTGTAGATGTGCCGGATATTCTAGATCAACTTCGAAGAAATAACCATATTTGCTGTCGTCTGGAATATTAAACAGGTGAATATCATTTACCCATTTGAAATTACCAGTTGGAAGAGCTTGAGACATTGCCCAGCCATATAAATTGTTTGCATCAAAGTACATGATGTAGTTTTGTGGTTTGCTTCTCTCATATGGATCTACTAAAGGATTGTTGGCCTGTTCAAACCTCTTAGACACTAAAGATATTCCTCCTCGCAGAGCTCTTGCTATGAAAAAATACATATCACCTTTTATAAGTTCCAGCTCAATTTCTGTCATTTTTAAACAGGCAGCGTAGGATAAGCCAGGAGAGCTAAAATAATGACAAGGATCGAGTTGGTTGTTATTCATACACGAATTTCTGTAGTTTTCAAATACATTCCCTAACAGTAATACATCAGTGATCATGTACAGATCGTGATATTCCCCAAAGGTAGCAATAGAAAAGGCTTTCCACAAAATTTGAGCTCTTTCGTATTGTTCATTGTTTTGGAAATTCTCTTTGGATGGATGTGACGTTTGCAAAAACTGAGCACTCTCTTGCAAGTACTCGTATGGAAAACTTCCTTTGCTTTTCAAAAGTTTTTTCTGTGAGTCATTCAGATTATGTTGTCTACAGTATTGACTTAGGATGTAGAAATTTTCCACATTTTTCGACATGAATCCAGTGAAGAGCTGAGGAACATGAATGAATCAATAAATTTAATTTGACCGAATTTAATGCATATGTATTTATCTGTAGTTTGTGGAATACAAGAAATTTTCTTCTTATCTTTAAATTTCCACAAATCTTTTACTATAAAGTGACCATCAAATCCTTTGAGATTATGAAACAACACTGATTTTTCTAGTGAGAATTTGTATTGAAGATTACATTTGTTGTGAACAGCACCTCTGTATTTTGCAGTTAAGTGATCGTGGTCCCTTACTCTATCATTTCCTAGAATTTTCCCACAGATATTACATTTTTTTGCTCCAGTAAAAAATTGTCAATCAAAATCAGTCATCTTAACATTTCTTTTCTTTAAATAATTGATCAAATTTACGGCTTCGATCATTTCATTCAAAAATTGTTCTGTTACATTTTTTCCGTCTGTACGTTCTGGTTTTGATCAGTTTACCGTCCGGTCCAACTATAATATATGCAAATCCTGACGGTACTAATTACTTAGTTCGCACCCTACATGGATTATTTTCAATTCTTCTACATTTCGAAAAGCATTCCAAGTCTGCATAAATCACATATGGATGTTTCAAACCGTTTTTTATCATATGGAATTTCGTACTATTCGCTTCGGGAAACTTGATAGTTTGTAAAGTGTTTGATTTGCAAATATCTACGTGATTCTTTAATAAATCGTCGCGAGTGAAATTATGGAGACAGTATGGGCAGGGATAGGATTTACCATTATGTCTTGAAAGGTATGCTGTAAACCTACTAATATTTTTAATCTAACAATAGTAACAATTATTGCCGTCTTTTAAAAGTAAAAGTGTTATGGGTTCTTTAACAGGATTCTGTGAAATATATAACGTATGCAAACCATCTTTCTTAGAATTGAAAACTTTTAAATACATATTATTTAAAACCTCGAACTTCGGGATTTGATCGAGGGTTACTGGATAAGTCAATGAAGATGTGTCTAAGACTTTTTGAAATATTTTATATTTTTCCACACGTGGATGGTCTTTAGCAGCATGTAGAGCTGATAATATTGACCACAAGAAACATTTGATGTCGTAGTTTTTAACATTCACTATTCCTTTTGTAGATTTCAAATGTTGTGGTAAGTTTACGAAAGCAGATGTTCCAAATGCATTATACTGAGACATTTAAATTTCCATAGAAATTATTTTGTCAAACACCCATCCACTTCCCTTTTGTATAAAATTTTCAAAGTCGTTATCAATTTTCTCATAAGCATTTTTTAGTAATTCATTGAGATAGGTAGGCAAACTGATTATTTCGTTACATGTCGAAAAATGTGCACGTATTTTTTTCTGTCCTTCAGGATCCGTTTGCTTTTTAAGTTTTATTTGTAATATGAATCTAACTTTTAGAGGCTGACTGAGTTTATTCTTAATTATATATTTCCATTTATTGTTATTTTTCTCCAGAAAAAATTTTATGTCTTCTCTGACATTTATGTTATCAATTTTATATGTACGAAACGTTTTCCGAAAAGCACTGCTTTCATTTGTATGATATTGATTCAGATGACGATTGTAATTGTCTTTTCTGCTAAAGGTGGAATTGCAAAATTCCCATTTTTCAAATGTGCGAGAAGTGCATGCAGTTTTCACATGACGGTTAATATTGGATTTGCGAATAAATACCCCACATTTGGTACATTGAAAAGTTGCGCTCATCTTTGAGTTAGCAGTTATACCCCCTTTATTATATACAGTAGCTAAAAATCATGGTCCGATAATGCAAAACATCGAATTTTTTTTCCATAATCCGAAGTTGAAATAGACATGACTATAGTGTGTGTCCAAGAGTAAATTTCTAAACAATACTGATGTTATTGAACATAATCTTATGTTCCTTTTTGTCAGTAATATCGTTTTTTAGCAAAATATCTAAACTTTCTGCAATTTCATTTACTACTTCTGTACTATTGTTTACAGCTCGTTTACTGGCAACCAAAATTGATAATTTTTCGCATATGTCGTCGAATCTCTTGTATAATCCGGAACCAAACTGTTGACTTTCTATTACCGTGAGTATCATTTTAATCGACTTTAAATATTTTCTAAGTGCCTCAATGTGATTATCGATAATTCGATATTTCTCAGTAGTTCTTCCATAACGTTCGGTTTCTGAAGCCTTATTGCCCCCTAGTTTCTGAAGATGCCCGATTGTTTGGTGAATCATTTCTTTCAACTCAGGAATGGGGTTTCTCGCCTGTAAGATATCACTCGGAAGTTTTAGTTTATATTGATTTAATATTTCATCTTGCAAGTTGGAATCTGGATTATAAACGAACTTTTTTTCTGGGATCTCAGTGGACTCTTCTGGCTCTAAAGTTTTCACTACATCCTGTATGTTTTTCATGGTTTCTCCACGCACAGTTTCCAGACCTTTTAACCGTTCGACCACTGGCTTGTGAAATTTTTCGAGGGTTTCCTTAACTCGTTCCTCTCCCAAATAGTGTCTTCAATTTTAGATTTTGTAGTTTCTCGCGATTTCAAGATTTTATCTATAATACTGTGCAATTGCTTAAGATCTTTCATCTTTATTCATATACAATAAAGACATATCCAGTGATGAAAGTCTGAAACAAGACCTCCAAGCTCTTTTCTTCTTTCTTTTGGATCTGGATAGTGTCTAGCAAGTGAAACACTAATCTTGCTACCCCTGTCAAATTTCTTGTTTACTGGAATAACAGAAAAAAAACTGCTGAAGTTGTGGTCTTACTACTTCAACGAATTTTTGATCGTCCAAGTTCATACTATAATTTATACTAAAAGAGGGATTTCTTGTGCAGCAGATTACCTTGCTTATATATCCATTAGAAAGGCATAGATTGTAATTTTCTTTGAAAATAGGTGGCGTTAATAGGTCAAATTTTGTGTTTATCTGTATAATTTGATGAGACTGCAATATGTCTTTTTTCAATTCTTTATCACCATCGGTAAGGCAAATTACAGTATTTTTATCAACGTATAGTTCGTAGCAGCATCATTGTTTCCAATTGGGTTGCCAACATTCGTAATTCATTTTCCCTTTGCATCGCCATTAAAACTGCTCCCACTTGATGCAAAAAGTCCATTTTCATTTCTCAACAGAGAATTGGATGGGTTAGGATTTAACTTTGTCAATCCATCAACGTAACTTTTTGTTGTCGCATTTCTGTTGTGCCTCGGTTCCCCGAGATTTCCTATTCTCTTATTGTTCGCATTAAAGACATCCTCGCCTGTTAATTCTACTTTTTCCAAATATCCCTTAGTTACAGCAGCAGAATCAGACCGGGATCGGCAATATCAAGGATTTTTTTTTTTTTTCTGCATTGAAACTATGCCCGTCGAATGCAATGCTTCATGGAACGTAAAGCCCATCTTTATTTCTAACCAATGTATTCATTGGACTATTTCGAACAGTGGTCAAGTTGTCGACGTAGTGTTTCGTAGTGGCATTGGATGAATCGGTCGGTTTTGCCTAGATTTTTAATGCGTTTATTGGTTGCATCGTAAATAAAATCAAGCCCATTATTGTTAAGTTCAAGTGCAAAGAACAACGAAACAGATTTCTTCAAGCTGCTAAAAAAAAGGAAAAAATCAACGCTAATGAGATCTCTTCCAGATTTGTAAAAACAAAAATCTTCATTAACGAACATTTAAAACTATTCTATAAAGTTAAGCAATTTGGTTACGAACACAATTTCAAATATATATGGACTAAAGAAGGAAAAGTGTATATGAGAAAAAAAATGAGAATTCTCGAGTGTTGCGTATAACAAATTTTAATGATTTAATTAATATTCCTTAAATTATGAATAATTTAGATCATATAAATTCTAACATTTTTCGTTTCTATAATAATAAGTGTTCAAAATTTGATAATGTAATAGACTTTGGTAATTTCATTAGATATGATTTATACATTGCTTTAATATACTTCACCTAAATATTCATAGTTTAAGAGCACATTATGATGAATCATTAATTTTATTGTCTACTGTTAATTACAACTTAGATGTTATAATATTAAGTGAAATATGGGTGAAAGATGATGAAATCAGTTTATTTAATATAATAGGATTTCAAATGATTTTTAAATGTAGATACTGCACTAAATCAGGTGGCATCAGTGGTTTCATTTTAAAAAACAAATATTTGATTTTCATAATATTAACATTGAAATGAATACTGCTGATATTATAAACGTATATGATAAAGCAACTGATCTTTATATTATGGCATTGTATAGGGATCATAATTATTCAACTCATGAATATCTGGAAGAAATAGATTTAATTTTAAAAATAAATAAATAAATACCCCCTCAAGCAGCTGCTTGCCACAGAGGTCTGACAGGAGCCTATCAGTTTATATGCCAAAGTAGAAGGTCTGAGAGGATGGCAGGACCTCAGCAGAAAAACGACACAAACAGACATACTATTAAATGCAAAAATGTTTTATTTATTGGAGATATCAACATTGATGACAATAATACTAATGAATATTTCAATATGTTATCAGCAATTGGATTTGAATCTTTCATAAACGACTATACAAGAATTTCTAATCACTCTAAAAGTTGCATTGCTCATATCTTTATTAGAGAAAATAAGATATATGATTACAAATGTGCACCATTTATAAATGATATTACACATCACTATACTTTAATTTTAAAAATTTTTAAACCTAATTCGAAAATGAAACAGAAACATGAAATATCTCAAAGAACTAGTATCAATTTTAAAAAAGTTGGAATCTGTGATAAAATATTTAAATTTTAAATTAGATGAAATTGATGATTCAAATATTAATGATGTATATCAAACTTTTATACAGTTAGTTAATAATGCAATGTTAAACAGCACACAAACACATGATATTGATGATAGAAACATAAATATTAATGGTAATCCTTGGATAACTAATGAAATAATTATTTTGATTAAAAAAAGAGAAAAAGCATTTTTAAGACAAAAAATATCCATTTATATTGGAATATAACGATGATTATAAAACAATTTAAAATAACATAGTTTCAAAAATAATCAATTCAAAAACTAAATATTATGAAACTGAATTTAAAAAATGTATAAATGATACAAGAAAACAATAAAAAAATGATAAATATCCCCTCAAGCAGCTGCTTGCCATAGAGGTCTGACAGAAGCCTCTCAATTTATATGCCACAGTAGAAGATCTTAGAGGATGGCAGGACCTCAGCAGAAAACAACAGGAACGTCCATGCCTTACCCGGGGCTCGAACCCAGGTCCCTTAGATCAGTAGCCAAGTGTGCTAACCAATAGAAATCTTTAAAGAAAATTTTGAATGAAAAAACTTCTGATTCAACATTACCAGTATATACTGATGTAGTAAAATTAACTAATGACTTCAATTATCATTTCATTAATCATAATAATTATAATAATGATACAACTATTAACTTTCATAATTATCCCTCTATCTTAAATAACAAAAATCCATGCTTTCAAAAAAGACAGATTAAGCTGAATTGAATGATATTATAAACAATTTAGATGAAAATAAAGCTTATGGATTTGATAATATAAGTCCACAAATATTAAAAATCATTAATAAATACCATGCAACATTTTTAACACGACTCATAAATATATCGTTTAATTTTGGTATTTTTATAAACCAGTGGAAAACTGCTATTTTAAAGCCTGTATACAAAGAAGGAGATTCAAATCTTTGAAATAATTATTGACCAATCTCTATATTACCTATTTTTTTCACAGGTTATCGAAACAATAATGAAAAATAAACTTATAATATTTTTGAATAATTTATTATTTTTTTTATGAATCGCAATTTGGGTTTAGAGAACATAAGAGTACAGATCATGCAGTGCTGGAAATGACCACTACTGTTTTACATGGTATAAATAATTCTCAAAAAACTATGGTAATTTTTTTAGATATTGCTAAAGCATTTGATACTGTAAATCATGATATCTTATTGCAGAAACTTAATTACATTGGTGTTAGAGGAAACACGCTAAAATGGTTTAAGTCATATATTACAGATAGTAAACAAATTGTAGACATAAAAAATACAAAACGTTCATCCTTATTGCTTACTAAAGGAGTGCCTCAGGGCTCAGTTTTAGGACCTATTTTATTCCTGATTTATTTCAATGATTTCTTTTTTAATAAATTAAAAGAATATCCTATATCCTATGCTGATGATACTGCTATAGTATATAGAAGTAATAATTTTGAAGAATTGAAATCGACTATATCTCATGATTTTAAAAAAAAACAGTTATTATTTCATCAAAATCATCTTACATTAAATATCGAAAAATCGTATTCAATGTATTTCAGTCTCACTAACAAGAGTTATTTCAAAGATAAAATCATATATCACAGATTTACTTGTGATAATAATATTGTATGTACATGTGCAGATATTAAACAAATTAAAACATACAAATATTTGGGGATTACTATTGATAATAATTCGAAGTGCAATAGTCATACAAATATAATTGCAAAACGTTTAACATATTTCCTAATTAGAATATGTCATCTAAAGAAAATTGTAGGTACTTCCTTCCTAATAACACTTTATTATTCATGGATTCAATCTACTTTACAATACTGTTTAATTAGTTGGGGAAGAACATATCTTAATTCTTTAAATAAATTAATAACATTACAAAACAGAATTCTGAAGGTTATTATGAATAACAATATTACAAATTTAAAAAATATGATTCTTGAAAATGAAATTTTGAATTTAAGACAATTATATATTTATAAAAATGCTTATGTTCGCGTTTAAAAACGCAGATTTCTTAAAATTACAACATACAAAAATAAATCTTAGAAATAGAGAACCTTATTATGTACCATTTTCAAGAAAAGAAATTATCCATAAATATTCCATGATTCCAGCTCCACAAAATTTTAATAAATTTCCGAAAAATATAAGGGAAAAAAAAATGAAAATACATTTAAAATAAAAATTAAGCAAAGATTATTGCATATACACAATATTGAGTCTTTATTTCATTGTTAAGTTACTTACCTCGTTTCATGTCATTAATGAATAAATCTAAAATTATTAATTTTTGCACTCTTAAACCTTTAATTCTGTATTATAAAAATGCATATCGTTAATAACTAATATACATCTTTGGATATCACATCTTGAGTTGTAACATTCTGTGGAGGTATCAGATTTTTCCGGGTTGTAGATGCATATGTCTGTCTTGTGGGTAATATGGCCGCTCGAGCTGTAGTATATGTAGTACGTCTGGAATATTTATAGTTGAGAACAGTGGTTTCGGGTTGGCGCTTGGGACACTGAAGGAGGAGGCTTCGTGAATATCACAACAATGTATTTCAGAAGATATACAAGAGGTAGCATGATGTTCCTGACCACATCGGGAACATCGAGGTTTGCTTCGACAAATTTTCTTTCCGTGTCTAAATCTGCAACATTTATCACACTGTCGTGGTCGATCTATGAAAAGGGTGGGGTGATGTATTTCCCACCATAGAATTATTTCATGGGGCATTTGTTGATCAATAATTGTTATTTACACACTTGGTAAAGGAGACATGTGTTGCCATCACGCTTTCAAAAACGACGAATCGAGTAAATATGATGACCTTGAATTGATAGTTCTGTAAATAAGTCCTGAAGGAGATTTCGGTATCAACGTTGCGAAGTTAAAAATTTAGTTGTTAATTATTCTGTCAGGATTTTATGCTCAACTGGAGCATTAAATATCTGCTTGATATTTAGTACCTCAAGGGTGAGTTCAACGGAAGTTGTTGCGATTATTAAGTCGTTCGTCTCAGTGCGTTTCACGGTTAAAATATATTCTAGATTTGAAAGTTTAGCTGTCAGCTGCTGCTTCAAGAAATTAGATTTAGCCGTGGATATGGCTTCGAAATACCTTTCATCCGAATAGAAAAAGATGTGCATCCATTTGATTTAGCAAATGGTAACAGGTCAGAGATATTCATAAACGTTTTGGAATATAGGGCTGAAAATGTTGTAGCAGAGCCTCACTACGTAAACGTTTTGACCCTCAATATTGATCATCCATTTTGGGAAAACAAAATTAAAGTACACGCAGAAAAGGCTGCGCTAAGTGTGGGGTTTCCACACTAAAGTCCTTCGAAAAAGTCTTCAGACACAAACAACAAATAAAAAAAAACTGACCTGAAAAGCTGCGAAATATATCCACGCCTTGGGGGAAGAAAAGAAAGGACGCTCACCTCACCTAGGACACTCACGAGAGAAGAGGCGAAAAAAATTATAAAAATACCACTACACTTACTCAGAATTCTCGCTTTCGTTACACGTGATGCACCAACCAGCTCACACTAACTTCTCGAAAGAGCCGTTCCGTCTCAGCTGACGTTTCCGAAGCAATCCAGATGTTGGAGTCTAGAATCCGACACGTGATTCTCTTTTTCCTAATGCCAAAAGAACACCTCCTCGGGAGCTCTCGAACCCTTCGAACGACGATTAATAGTTTTCATTCAAACGCGTAAGCTATCGTCATACTGGTTATTTTACATAGAAGGCCTTTCTCGTACTGGTTATTCGAAATAATCAATGGCTACAAAAATAGAAATTTAGCGGTGTTGGGACAAAAGAACAATGCTATAGAACTTTAAAAATATACGGAAAATCAAAAACTGGTTTCATATCTACCACGGCAGCATAATTAGTATCCAGCAGAAAATGAGATGATTGTAACTAGTAGTAACAAGATCTGGTTTAAATCCTGGAATAGTATGCCTAGGAAATAAGTTCCATTTGAAATTAGAAGTCCATCAATTCTTTTCTCTATTAGTAATGAACACATCTTTCGTGGTAAATAAATAAATAGTTTACTATGGGTTGTTTTACCTCTGAGCGGTACTTTTTTGTACGAAATGAGCTAAATGGCCAGCTCACAAGGACCCCGAAGGCTCAGAGAAGGTTGGGGGAGGGTACCCATGGAACAGCTGTTGGGAGACAGATGGTAGCCCCCCGCCAAGGCCATCCAGCGTGTTTTTTAATGTGTACAGCGTATAGCTCAGGCACACGGGGACGTTGGAAAGCCCGCCATCCGTCGGATGGGACGTTGAGCCGTGGCTCCGTGTGCGTGAGCTATACCCTGTGCACGTTAAAGAACACGCTGGATGGCCTTGACGGGAGGCTGTCATCTGTTTCCCAACCGCTGTTCCAGTGGGTCCCCTCCCCCAACCTTCTCTGAGTCTTCGGGGTCCATGTGACCTGGCCATTTAGCCCATGGTGCGAAAAAAATTGCCTCTCAGAGGTAAAACAACCAACCAATCAACAACATCCATGCCTTATCCGGGGCTTGAACCAAGGCCCATAGATCAGTTGCCAAGCCTGCTAATTACTCGGTCACGGGAACCAAGTTTAGTTACTGTTTGTAAAAACTAGCTATTCGTCCCTTGTCACAGAAGCGAAATCACCAGCAGTTAAGAAACCACTCAGAGAACACCAAAAACTCAGAAATGAGATTTTAAAATGGAAGCCTTCCGTTGACGTCATTTCTGTTTTTAACGTTTATGAATTACGGCTCTCCTGTACAGAGAAGCACAGCTGCCTACATCTCATGCATCAAACTCCATCGTCACCGAAAGCAAACTGTTGTTGACGGTAATATTTGAATAGGGAATAACTACTGCGTGCTTGGCTGTTGTTCAAAGGAACCTGGTTTGAAGCCTCGGATACGAGAGGGTCAGGTTGTTTTACCTCTGAGCGGTACTTTTTTGCACACCATGGGCTAAATGGCCATGTCCATGGACCCCGATGACTCAGAGAAGGTTAGGGGAGGAGACTCACTGGAACGGCTGTTGCGAGACAGATGATAGCCTACCGTCAAGACCATCGAGCGGGTTCTTTAACGTGCACAGGGTATGGCTCTCCCGCATACGAGACCACGGCTTAACATCCAATCCGAAAG
Organism: Ryuthela nishihirai; assembly: GCA_038380435.1. Taxonomy (NCBI): domain Eukaryota; kingdom Metazoa; phylum Arthropoda; class Arachnida; order Araneae; family Heptathelidae; genus Ryuthela; species Ryuthela nishihirai. Next base: position 68,029,378 of record JAWZYU010000022.1, on the reverse strand, counting down.
GACGGCGGTATTTCCAAGCCAATCGATGTCCCTTACTGATCGTGAGCAGGATGGGGAGTTTTGCGGAGATAAATCTCAACGCTGACCCAGCTGGGATTCGAATCTGGGAACTGCAGATTGCGAGCCTGGCCCGCTACCGACTGAGCCACCACCGCCCCTATCTGTCCAGGAATTAGGCTATTATGTAATTCCTTTTAACCTATACTTATGCTAATGTCAAAAACTGGATTAAACTTAACAGAGATTTGTCTACACTCAAGAACATACTATAAAATTCTAGGTTATTTTAGTCATGGATCAAAAAATAGAAAGCTTTCTTTAAAAAAAAACAAAGAGAGAGGATTTATTTGTTTTTCCTTCGCATCCCCTGATCTTCGTTTTAATCTCCTTTGCAGTTCTTTGATCTCTACACGACTCCTTATCCCCGGGATGTAATCTCTACGAGGGAGAAATTCTTCTCATTGCTATTTGGAGGCAAACTCTTGGGCTGCATTGTTTGTAGCTGAAAGAAATCTTAAATATGTTCATCTGTTTCATAAAGACTAAAATAAAAGAGGAAATAAACATTAACATGCACATTCCCTCGATTTACACGATGCTCAGTTTAAACCGTTAAAAAAATGAACCATTTTCGATTCACATTGCGATACACTGGGTTTTGCACGGTAAAAAAAATGCAACCAGTTTGGGTTCCCATGATTATAGGCTCGGGTTTACGAAATCAAGAAAGTGGAACGAGTTTCGGTTTCCATGATTATAGACTCGATTATATGTGATCAAGACAATGCAAACTATTTCGGCTTCCATGATTATAGACTCGGTTTTATGTGATCAAGACAATGCAAACAATTTCGGTTTCCATGATTATAGACTCGGTTTTATGTGATCAAGACAATGCCAACTATTTCGGTTTCCATGATTATAGACTCGGTTTTATGTGATCAAGACAATGCCAACTATTTCGGTTTCCATGATTATAGACTCGGTTTTACACGGTGAAGAAAATACAACCAATTTTGTTTTCCATGATTATCGACTCGGTTTTACGCGATCAAAAAAATACAAACCGTTTCGGTTTCCACGATTATACACTCGGTTTTCCACGGTCATGGAAATGCAACGAGTTTCGGTTTCCATGATTATAGTCTCGGTTTTATGTGATCAAGTAAATGAAACCACTCTCGGTTTCCATCATTATAGAGTCTGTTTTCCGCGATAAAGAAAATTGAAACTGTTTCGGTTTCCATGATTATAGACTGGGTTTTCCACGGTCAAGGAAATTGCAATCTGTGTCGGTTTCCGTGATTATAGACTCGGTTTTACACGGTACGAATTTAGATTTTTTATACTTGTAGCTATATATTTTGAAAAATAGCAGTGGTATTTCGTCAAGGTAGATTTTTCAACTATCGCCCCAAGATAAAAATCAACTAGATATTTACATGATACTCCTTTTGATTTTTTCACTCTTCCTAATATTCATGTAACGTCAAAAATCGTGAAACTAAATATTTACACGGTTTCAGTTTTAATTGATATAATATTTTTTCAAAAATAAATACATAATAGTAAATTCTTATAATAATGAAATCGGCATCTCTAACAAGTTATTTCATTTCGCTAAAATTATATTCTTGCCATTGTAGTGTAGTCTACCACGAATCGACAGCGACGTCTGACCCTTGTAGACTGAAATAGACTACTAAGAAACATGTTTTACTTCTTTTTTAGGAACAAGTTTTATTTTGTAAACTGTTACATAGCCTAAATACAGTTGATTCGTATGTACAATGTTTAATAAAATATCATAAATATAAAAGAATAAATGAAATATAAATACTCAAGCAGCTGCTTGCCACAGAGGTCCGACAGGAGGCTGTCAGTTTATACACCATAGTAGAAGGTGTGAGGATGGAGGGACCTCAGCAGAAAACAACACAAATATCCATGCCTTACTCAGGGACTAGAAACCAGGGCCCTTAGATCAATATCCTAGCTTGTTTAATTTTACAGAATAAACCACTAAATGTTGGTACAAAGGCTTAATTTTTAATATATATTTAGTTCATAAATATCCTTCTTTCAAATTTCGTCTACAAATTCCACAGTGAACAATCGCTCAAAAAATATCCTAACACTATGATTGATTACAGAATTCAGAAAAAAATATCAGGCAACGATTTTTTTAGATATTAGCGATCTGGCAAACCTTCGTGTCACGTAACACGAAGGTTGCCAGATCGCTAATTTCTAAAAAAATCGTTGCCAGATATTTTTTCTAAATTCTGTATTCAACCATAGTGTTCGATATTTTTTTGAGCGGCTATATACAAGAATCTTCTTCTTGATGGCTTGGCTCACAAAGCTGATGAAGTAGTTAGGCAGCACAACATCAGAGAGCTGTACCAGATAGTTAATGTTTTATGTGGTAGAAAACGGATAGGCATAAAAGGATTGAAGGATAAACAAGGTGAAGTTATAGTAGGGGAGGATTCTGTCATGGTTAGGTGGGCTGAGCATTTCAGTGATGTTCTAAACAATGTTGTTAGTTCTACTCCCATTGTTTGCAATGATGATAGAAGCATTGGTGGCTTTAATGTTGGCCCTATAACACAGTCTGAAGTTATTTTGGCTATTTCTAAACTTAGACTTCATAAATCCCCAGGGGTAGATGAAATTACTACTGAAATGATTAGAGCTGGGAATGATTCTGTTACCACTTGGATGACTGAAATTTTGAATATCTTTTATGATAAAGGCATGGTTCCTAAGGATTTTACCAGAGATATTGTTATCTCTATTTTCAAAAAAGGTGATCGCAGTTCATGTGATAACTATAGGGGTATCAGCCTACTCTCTGTTCCAGGTAAAGTTCTTTGCAAGATTGTGCTTAATAGAATTAAGAATCTGGTTGACAGTCAATTGCGTGATGAGCAATGTGGATTCAGAAGTAGTAGGGGATGTGTAGATCAAATATTTTCACTTAGGCAGATTCTTGAGAAATGTTTGGAGTTTCAGAAACCTCTGGTTGCTAGCTTTATTGATTTCAAAAAGGCTTTCGACTCTGTTGATCGTCATAATTTGTGGTTGATTGTGAAATCATAAGGTATACCAGACAGTTAGTTAACATAATGAAAGCTCTCTATAATAACACTGAGTCGTGGGTGACAGTTGGTAAGGCTTGTAGCAATTGGTGAAGAATTACTTCCGGTGTTCGACAAGGGTGCATTTTGTCTCCTTTTATCTTTAGCTTGGTTATTGATTACGTTATGCGAAATTCACTTCAAGGGAAAGATTTTGGCCTTAAATTGGCTGGAGATACGAAAATTTCTGATATAGATTATGCTGATGATTTAGCCCTTTTGGCAAATGATATTGATGAGATGAACTCTTTCATTCGAGCTACTGATGAGACTGGCAGTACAGTAGGTTTGGTTATAAACAGAGAGAAAACTAAAGTGATGAAAATTGGTCAGGCAGGCTGTGATTCAGTTCATCTGAATGGTTGCAGTTTTGAGCAGGTGTCACAGTTTAATTACCTTGGGAGCTATGTAACAGATACTGGTGATGTGCGGCATGATTTTAAATGACGAATAGGGATTGCTGCAGGGACTTTTAAGAATCTATGGAGATTGTGGGGAAATAGGCGTATACACCTAGAGACTAAAATTAGACTGTATAATAGTTTGGTTCTTTCTAGGGTTAGTTATGGTAGTGAATCTTGGACACTTTTTAAAGAAGATAACAGGATACTAGATGCTTTTGATTCTAGATGCTTACGTAGTATCTTGAGTATTACGTGGTTTAACTTTATAACTAATGATGAGGTTAGGTAAAGGAGTCTGCAACCTCCTTTAAGCAGCATATTGTGCAGAGAGAGACTCCGCTGCTTTGGCCATGTTGCCCGTATGGATAATTATAGATTGGCGAACAGTGTGCGTAAAGGCTTCAGAAAGAAGGGGAGACCTAGGATGCGGTGGGAAGACAATGTCAAACAGGACCTTGTTAGAATTGGTGTGCAGTGGCCAGATTCAGCAGATGTTGCTCAGGACAGATATGCTTGAAGAATTAAACTGCACGGTCTGGTTGGACCTCCGTAGGCCATGCCTGTAAATTATTACTGCTATACTGAAATTTCATAAATATATATATAAAATACAAATTGGATGATTCATTTAATCGTAGAAAGGATTTTTTCGGAATCTGACCCTCTTTTTCCCCCCATAAGTTGTTGGTTTCGATTTGCACGATTTCGACTTAAGCTGTGATATCCCTGAACCTACCTACCACGTAAATCAAGGGATGGGTGCATAATAAACATAGACGTTTTTATAAATCGGAAAATATGTTGCGTGAAGTCCGCCAGGGATATTGCCCGATGATTCGGAGGCCCAATTTGCCCTGAACTGTACTCTCTTGGCGGGGCAGTACATTAAAGCTGCGTCCATGTTTGTGTATTTTATGTAGATATCTGTTTATTATGCTATTAGATATCCTCTTTGATCCAGAAGATTCAAATTGTGTGGTTTGACCCTCCCCTCTCCCCCGCCAAGCATTACACACTCTCCCTGGGGGCGGGGATGGCTCAGTCAGTATCGCGCCAGGCTCCTAATCTGTAGTTCCCAGGTTCGAGTCCCAGATGGGTCAGCGTTGAGATTTTTCTCCGCAAAACTCCCCGCCCTGACCACTGTCAATAGGGGACCCCGATGGTCTTGGAAAGACTGCCATCCGTCGGATGGGACGTTAAGCCATGGCCCACTGTGGGGGAGAGCCATACCCTGTGCACGTTAAAGAACACACTGGATGGCCTTGACGGGAGGCTACCATCTGTCTCCCAACAGCTGTTCCAGTGGGTCCCCTCCCCCAACCTTCTCTGAGCCTTCGGGGTCCGTGTGACCTGGCCATTTAGCCTATTGTGTGCAAAAAAGTGCCGCTCAGAGGTAAAACAACCCTCCCCCCTGGTTTAAAATTTTCTCTCTTGTTGTTGCAAATGAAATGGCCGATTTTAAGGACGAATAAAAAAGTAGAGAATAAAAAGTAGAAAAATACCCGTTTAATCAAAGTAATCTCCAGCAGCATCAATGCATCGTTGCCAACGTGTGGCAGGGTCATTTGTACCACGTTGGTAAAAATCAGTGTATCTGGAAGTGACGTCCTCCACTTCCCGATCAATTGATGCGTCATTGGCAAAGCACTTCTTGGTCAAAAAATGGCTGAAATGCCGGAAAAAATGGTAATCTGTTGGGGAAATGTCAGGAGAGTATGGAGGATGAGGCACAATTTCGTATCACAAATTTTTGATTTGCTGTATGGTTGACACTGCCATATGTGGTCGGGCGTTATCCTGAAGCAATAGAACACCATGTCTATTCACAAGTGCTAGTTGCTTAAGGCACAGTTTGTCATGCATTTGCCGCATATCTGTACAATATTTAGCTGCATTTATCGTTTCACCTGGTGGAAGGAATGAGAGTGAATAACACCAGCAGAAGACCACCTTAGAGTTGGGTTGGGTTGTTTTACCTCTGAACGGCACTTTTTTGCACACAATGGGCTAAATGGCCAGGTCACATGGACCCCGAAAACTCAGAGAAGGTTGGGGGAGAGGACGCGCTGGAACAGCTGTTAGGAGACAGATGATAGCCTCCCGTCAAGGCCATCCAAGGCTTAACGTCCCATCCGAAGGACGGCGGCCTTTCCAAGCCCATCGGTGTCCCCTACTGACCGTGGGCAGGGCGAGGAGTTTTGCGGAGATAATACTCAACGCTGACCCAGCTGGGACTCGAACCTGGGAACTACAGATTACGAGCCTGGCGCGCTACCGACTGAGACCCTCGCCCCCCACCTTACAGTAAACAACATATCTTTGGATGCAAAGGTGCCTTTGGAGTCCTTCCTCGAGCGTTTTTCACTCACAACCACTGTGACGAACGTGTACGATTGTCGTAGAATATCCACTTCTCATCCACAGTCACAATTCGTACATTTAGCGTCTGGGCGATTTTTGAAAAGTGGACATTTAATGTCTGGGCGATCTCTCTTGAAAAGTGTATATTTAATGACTGGGCGATCTCGCTTGAAAAGTGTACATTTAGTGTCTGGGCGATCTCTCTTGAAAAGTGTACATTTAGTGTCTGGGCGATCTCTCTTGAAAAGTGTACATTTAGTGTCTGGGCGAACTCTCTTGAGAAGTGTACATTTAGACTCTGGGCGACCTCTCTTGAAAAGTGTACATTTAGTGTCTGGGCGATCTCTCTTGAAAAGTGTACATTTAGTGTCTGGGCGATCTCTCTTGAAAAGTGTACATTTAGTGTCTGGGCGATCACTCTTGAAAAGTGTACATTTAGTGTCTGGGCGATCTCTCTTCAAAAGTGTACATTTAATGTCTGGGTGATCTCTCTTGAAAAGTGTACATTTAGTGTCTGGGCGATCTCTCTTGAAAAGTGTACATTTAGTGTCTGGGCGATCTCTCGTACAGTTTGTCGTGGATCTGAATCGATGAAATCGTTTAATTCATTCGAATCAGTGGAGGTAGGACGATGGCCACTGGGTTCGTTTTGTAGACTCAAATATCCTGAGCAAAATTTGCAAACCAACGGCGAGTGGATCTCTCATTAGTTGTTCATCCACCGAATGCTTTATTGGTGTTTTTTGTTGCAGCCGCTGCAGAATTTCCCAATTTGAACTTGTAAAGGTATAGCAACTTTAATTGACTGGGTTCCATGATTGAGTTGATGTCGGTAGTATTCAATGTTTAGTGCTCGTTGAACGAAACAAATACTACGATTGCATCACACACGTGTGACGTTGCCACATGACATAAAAAAATTGCACCTCAGCGCTTGCTTTCTTCCGCAACCAGTAGAAACCTGACGTCATTCAACGCCCATTTCATTTACAACAACCAATATTTAGGGGAAGTCTGAAATTCTGTAAAATTTTATTAGATGGCAGTCCTACGTGATTTTGTGGGGCGAGGTTGGCTCAGTCGGTAGCGCACCAATCTCTTAATCTGTAGTTTCCAGGTTCGAGTCCCAGTTGGGTCTGCGTTGAGATTTATCTCCGCAAAATTCCTCGCCCTGCTCACGGACAGTAGGGGACACCGATGGGCTTGGAAATGCCGCCATCCGTCGGATGGGACGTTACGCTGTGGCTCCGTGTGCGGAAGAGCCATTCCCTGTGCACGTTAAAGAACACTCTGGAAGGCATTGAAGTGAGGCTACCATATGTCTCGAAACAACTATTCAAGTGGGTCCCCTCCCCCAAATTTCTCTGAACCATCGGGTTCCATGTGACCTAGTCGTTTAGTCCATGGTGTGCAAAAAAGTGCCGCTCAGAGGTAAAACATCCCAACCCACGTGATTTTGATTTTTTTGAAGTTTCAGTTTGTTACTCAAAATCTATGAAAGATATGGGTGTTTAACTGTTAATGATAAATCAATGGAGAATTCGAGAAACTGAAACCTGCCCACCCCAATTTCAGTTGAACCCAGAGGGTTCCTGTATTGCCTATATTCTGTGTGAAAGGAACGTTAATGCAAATTTCTGACATGCAAACTACCTGTGTCCATGCAGTAGGACTCGACTATACGAACGACCGCCTAACATCTTAACAAACATGGGATTGTAACAGCACAGTGGACGAGAGGTAGAAGACACAATCAGCAGTATAGGGCTGGTGGTGTTACTTTTACGGTTGACAACGGTGAAACCCCCCGCAGAGTTTTGAGGGTTGTGGTGGTCAGTTTCTCTGCAAGCAGAATAGTCAATTAGGGGCTGCTCAACATCAGGGTTAGGTTGGGTTGTTTTACCACTGAGGGACACTTTTTTGCACACCATGATCTAAATGGCCAGGTCATATGGACCCCGAAGGCTCAGAGAAAGTTGGGGGAGGGGACCCATTGGAATAGCTATTGGGAGACAGATGGTAGCCTCCCGTCAAGGCCATCCAACGCGATCTTTAACGTGCACAGGGTATGGCTCTCCCGCACACGGGGCCACGGCTTAACGTCGCATTCGATGGACGGTGGCCTTTCCAAGCCCATCGGTGTCCCCTACTGACCGTGTGGGCAGGGCAGGGAATTTTGCGAGATAAGTCTTAACGCTGACGCGGCTGGGACTCGAACCTGGGAACTACAGATTACGAGCCTGGCTCGCTACCGAGCCACCCTCGCCCCCCACCTTACAGTAAACAACATCTTTTTGGATTCAAAGGTGCCTTTGGAGTCCTTCCTCGAGCGTCTTTCAATCCCGACCACTGCGACGAACGTGTACGATTGTCGTAGAATATCCACTTCTCATTCATAGTCATAATTCGTACATTTAGTGTCTGGGCGATCTTTGAAAAGTGTACATTTAATGTCTGGGCGATCTCTCTTGAAAAGTGTACATTTAATGTCTGGGCGATCTCTCTTGAAAAGTGTACATTTAGTGTCTGGGCGATCTCTCTTGAAAAGTGTACATTTAGTGTCTGGGCGATCTCTCTTGAAAAGTGTACATTTAGTGTCTGGGCGATCTCTCTTGAAAGTGTACATTTAATGTCTGGGCGATCTCTCTTGAAAAGTGTACATTTAGAGTCTGGGCGATCTCTCTTGAAAAGTGTACATTTAGAGTCTAGGCGATCTCTCTTGAAAAGTATACATTTAATGTCTGGGCGATCTCTCTTGAAAAGTGTACATTTAGAGTCTGGGCGATCTCTCTTGAAAAGTGTACATTTAGAGTGTGGGCGATCTCTCTTGAAAAGTGTACATTTAGTGTCTGGGCGATCTCTCTTGAAAAGTGTACATTTAATGTCTGGGCGATCTCTCTTGAAAAGTGTACATTTAGTATCTGGGCGATCTCTCTTGAAAAGTGTACATTTAGTGTCTGGGCGATCTCTCTTGAAAAGTATACATTTAATGTCTGGGCGATCTCTCTTGAAAAGTGTACATTTAGTGTCTGGGCGATCTCTCTTGAAAAGTGTACATTTAGTGTCTGGGTGATCTCTCGTACAGTTTGTCGTGGATCTGAATCGATGAAATCGTTTAATTCTTTCGAATCAATGGAGGAAGGACGATGGCCACGGGGTTCGTTTTGTAGCGTCAAATATCCTGAGCAAAATTTGCAAACCAACGGCGAGTGGATCTCTCATTAGTTGTTCATCCAACGAATGCTTTATTGGTGTTTTTTGTTGCAGCCGCTGCAGAATTTCCCAATTTGAACTTGTAAAGGTATAGCAACCTTAATTGACTGGGTTCCATGATTGAGTTGATGTCGGTAGTATTCAATGTTTAGTGCTCGTTGAACGAAACAAATACTACGATTGCATCACACACGTGTGACGTTGCCACATGACATAAAAAAATTGCATAAACCTCAGCGCTTGCTTTCTTCCGCAACCAGTAGAAACCTGACGTCATTCAACGCCCATTTCATTTACAGCAACATATTTAGGGGAAGTCTGAAATTCTGTAAAATTTTATTAGATGGCAGTCCTACGTGATTTTGTGGGGCGAGGTTGGCTCAGTCGGTAGCGCACCAATCTCTTAATCTGTAGTTTCCAGGTTCGAGTCCCAGTTGGGTCTGCGTTGAGATTTATCTCCGCAAAACTCCTCGCCCTGCTCACGGACAGTAGGGGACACCGATGGGCTTGGAAATGCCGCCGTCCGTCGGATGGGACGTTAAGCTGTGGCTCCGTGTGCGGAAGAGCCATACCCTGTGCACGTTAAAGAACACTCTGGAAGGCATTGAAGTGAGGCTACCATATGTCTCCCAACAACTGTTCCAGTGGGTCCCCTCCCCCAAATTTCTCTGAACCATCGGGTTCCATGTGACCTAGTCGTTTAGTCCATGGTGTGCAAAAAAGTGCCGCTCAGTGGTAAAACATCCCAACCCACGTGATTTTGATTTTTTTGAAGTTTCAGTTTGTTACTCAAAATCTATGAAAGATATGGGTGTTTAACTGTTAATGATAAATCAATGGAGAATTCGAGAAACTGAAACCTGCCCACCCCAATTTCAGTTGAACCCAGAGGGTTCCTGTATTGCCTATATTCTGTGTGAAAGGAACGTTAATGCAAATTTCTGACATGCAAACTACCTGTGTCCATGCAGTAGGACTCGACTATACGAACGACCGCCTATCATCTTAACAAACATGGGATTGTAACAGCACAGTGGACGAGAGGTAGAAGACACAATCAGCAGTAAAGGGCTTGTGGTGTTACTTTTACGGTTGACAACGGTGAAACTCCCCGCAGAGTTTTGAGGGTTGTGGTCAGTTTCTCTGCAAGTAGAATAGTCAATTAGGGGCTGCTCAACATCAGGGTTGGGTTGGGTTGTTTTACCTCTGAGCGACACTTTTTTGCACACCATGATCTAAATGGCCAGGTCATATGGACCCCGAAGGCTCAGAGAAAGTTGGGGGAGGGGACCCATTAGAATAGCTATTGGGAGACAGATGGTACCTTCCCGTCAAGGCCTTCCAACGTGTTCTTTAACGTGCACAGGGTATGGCTCTCCCGCACACGGCGTCACGGCTTAACGTCGCATCCGATGGACGGTGGCCTTTCCAAGCCCATCGGTGTCCCCTCTGACCGTGTGGGCAGGGCAGGGAATTTTGCGGAGATAAGTCTTAACGCTGACGCTGCTGGGACTCGAACCTGGGAACTACAGATTATGAGCCTAGCACGCTACCGACTGAACCACCCCCGCCCCGCTCAACATCAGAGTCATCGGCGTGAGTCTGATGTTGAGAGGCTAGGGCAGAAACATCTGATTCACTGTTGGTATCAGGACACTCAGAAGGCTCAGTGGGAGCAGTAGCTTTGGCACTGCTGGAATTTAGTGAAGTTTCAAGAGAGCTGCCATAGACACACCTAGTAGGCTTAGAGACACGTGTTGAGAGGGGTCCTCACAGGAAGTGCCCGTAATTCTCTGATCCGAGACATCAGGAAGGCCACAGGTAATAGGGACAGTCTTGCATCTCGAGTCTGAGAGAGTGCGAGGTCTTCCTGTCAGGAGAACCGGTGGAGGTTCTGCTTTCCTTTGAATAGGTGGAATGGGTCCTTTGAGACAAAGTATTTGCTTCGGAAGGTCTAGAAGCTGGGACAGTTATAATTAAACAAATAGGGACTGCTGCTTGGGAGGTGGGTTGGGTTGTTTTACCTCTGAGCGGCACTTTTTTGTACAACATGGGCTAAATGGCCAGATCACATGGACCCCGAAGGCTCAGAGAAAGTTGGGGTAGGGGACCCACTGGAACAGCTGTTGGGAGACAGATGGTATCCTCCCGTCAAGGCCATCCAGCGTGTTCTTTAACGTGCACAGGGTATGGATCTCCCGCACAGGGGACCACGGCTTAACGTCCCATCCGACGGAAGGTGGCCTTTCCAAGCCCATCGGTGTCCCCTACTGACCGTAGGCAGGGCGGGAAATTTTGCGGAGATAAATCTCAACGCTGACCCAGCTGGGACTCTAACCTGGGAACTGCAAATTACGAGCCTGGCGCGTTATCGACTGAGCCAACCCCGCCCCTAATAGGGACTGTCTTGCACCTAGAGTCGGAGATAGTGCGAAGTCTTCCTGCCAGGATAACCGGGGAGGTTTTGCTTTCCTTTAAATATGTGCAATGAGTCCTTTGAGACAAAGTGTTTGCCTCAGAACGTCTGGAAGCTGGGACAGTTATAATTAAACAAGTAGGGGCTGCCGCTTGGCAGGTGGGTTAGAATCCAGACTCAGGAGAGCTGAAAGAACCTACTTTGTTTCTCTTAAATCCCAGTGGTGAACGAATCGCGATTCCTGGAATATGATCTATAAAGGAATATACACCAATTAAGAAAAACTGTATTAGCTATAAACTAAGACAGCGAAATAAATTTTCTACTTCCCTAATGCCCCTAGAAATTGCACTGAAATAAACATAGAGTAACACTAGAGAACAAAGTAAAATTACCAAAGGTAGCAGCGGAACATCATGTTCTGGAACACAAAGAAGTAACTGACACGTAGCACAAGACGGCGGGAAATCGCTATCAAAGGCAAAGTCAGTAGCTCACTGAACCAATGTTTCTAACACGCGGTGGGGCGGGGGTGACTCAGTTGGTAGCGGGCGAGGCTCGTAATCTGTAGTTTCCAGGTTCGAGTCTCAGCTGGGTCAGCGTTGAGATTTATCTCCGCAAAATTCCCCGCCCTGTCCACAGTCAGTAGGGGACACCGATGGGCTTGGAAAGGCTGCCGTCCGTCGGATGGAACGTTAAGCCGTGCACAGAGACACCCTGTGCACGTTAAAGAACACGCTGGATGGCTTTGACGGGAGGCTATAATCTGTCTCCCAACAGCTGTGTCAGTGGGTCCCCTCCCCCAACCTTCTCTGAGCCTTTGGGGTCCATGTGACCTGGCCATTCAGCATTGATGTGCAAAAAAGTGCCGCTCAGAGGTAAAACAACCCAACCCGTTCATAATTAAAACAAGCACACAATCAAAGGAAGAAGAAACAAGAAAAATTAGTAAATAAAAAAAATAGCAAAATAGGATAAATCTCAAAAAAGAAAAGAAATACGAAAAATATTTTAAATATTGCAAATCTTCAGTCCCTGTTCCCAGTCACTTGAGAAGGATTTATCACTAATCCCATGCTTGGACTTTCGCTCCCTTACTTCTTTTCTCCTTGTTGTCAAATAGCATCCTCTTTACTGGAAAAAAAAACATATAACAATTAAAGCAATTTTTCAATAACTTATCCTTTCTCACAAGAAACTAAGCTAGATACCAAATTCTGAGCTTGAAATTCGTAAACTGCCCTTTGTACCACATAACAACAAAAAATTAATAATAAAAGTTCATTCTTCAATAAATTCTTTAAATTTGCATTTAAACTCAAATTCTACCCCTTAAATTGCCCTGATTCCTTCTTTTGCAGACTTTTCGCCTATCACCAATAATGAATGGGAGTGGTGGCTCAGTCGGTAGCGCGCCAGACTCATAATCTGTAGTTCCCAGGTTCGAGTCCCAGCTGGGTCAGCGTTGAGATTTATCTCCTCAAAATTCCCCGCGCTGCCAATGGTCGTAGGGGACACCGATGGGCTTGGAAAGGCCGCCGTCCGTCGGATGGGACGTTAAGCCGTGGCCCCGTGTACGGGAGAGCCATACCTTGTGCACGTTAAAAACACGCTGAATAGCCTTGACGGGAGGCTACCATCTGTCTCCCAACAGCTGTTTCAGTGTGTCCCCTCCCCCAACCTTCTCTGAGCCTTCGGGGTTCATTGACATGGACATTTAGCCCATTGTGTGCAAAAAAAGTGCCGCTCAGAGGTAAAACAACCCAACCAATTATGAATGTAATCATAGCTCTTCAAATCTTCTACTTTCTCAATATTTATGGCAATAGGAGGCAGGTTGTTCTTAACCTTTCCTGGTCGCCGGAGAATATCTTCATCATGCTTCAGTCTCCAAAGCTTTCTTATTTATTCTTATTCTTCCGTCTCTCTGTTATGTAATTAAACATGCTATGAAATTACATTTTGAATAAGAGTCCCTACTTATATACTCTGCATTATTGTATATATTATACGTTTATACATATTACTTTAAGGGTTGTATACACAAAACAATGTACACGCATCCCTCCATTTACACAGTATATAAATCCCGCAAAATCACCGCATAAATAGAAATGTTACAAATAAAAACCAACAAATTATGAGAAAAAGGCGGGATAGATTTCGAAAAAAAAAAAACTCGTTACGAATGAAAGGTCATTGGTATTAGCCAAGATACTGCTGAAAGAAGAAATGAAACTCCAAATGAACTCCAAAAGGAGACCGGAGATCGTACAGGACTAAATGGACTGCTAGGCTAATTTTACTTAAGAGAAAGGTAAGCCAGAAACATCTTATGGCATAAACCGCTCATAGGCGGGTCCTCTGTTGGAGGGGGCGGGGGTGGCTCAGACGGTAGCGCAACAGGCTCGTAATCTGTAGTTCCCAGGTTCGAGTCCCAGCTGGGTCAGCGTTGAGATTTATCTCCGCAAAATTCCCCGCTCTGCCCACGGTCCGTAGGGGACATCGATGGGCTTGGAAAGGCCGCCGTCCGTCTGATGGGACGTTAAGCCGTGGCCCCGTGTGCGGGAGAGCCATACCCTGTGCACGTTAAAGAACACGCTGGATGGCCTTGACGGGAGACTACCATCTGTCTCGCAACAGCTGTTCTAGTGGGTCCCCTCCCTCAATCTTCTCTCAGCCTTCCAGGTCCATGTGACCTGGCCATTTAGCCCATGGTGTGCAAAAAAAGTGCCGCTCAGAGGTAAAACAGCCCAGCCCTCTGTTGGACATGACATTTTCTGAAAGTGTTCAAGTCATGAACACTTCACGTAAAAGATACTAAGGTGTTCGGGTTGTTGTTGTTGGGTTGTGTTACCTCTGATCGGCACTTTTTTGCACACCATAGGCTAAATGCCCAGGTAGCATGGACCCCGAAGGCTCAGAGAAAGTTGGGGGAGGGGACCCACTGGAACAGCTGTTGGGAGACATATAGTAGCCTCCCGTCAAGGCCATCCAGCGTGTTCTTTAACGTGCACAGTGTATGACTCTCCCGCACACGGGGCCAAAAGGTGTTCGGGAACAGTGACTTTTTGGGTCTCGTGATCCTGTATTTCGAAGTGTAATCGTAGTCGCAAAGTTGTTGATATCATGAGGGTTGATTTCAAGCGAATCATAAGATTTAATAGAATGGGTGATATGGTGTTGATATGGGTGTAGATGTGATCTACCTCCAGATCTTTATGGAAGCGTGTGTCGTAAACAAACCATGGTGCACTGACTGCAGAATGGATTTTATTTTGCAAAATCTGTATCTTGTTAATGTTTTTCTTAGTGTTATATCCTCAGATAGGACTAGCATATAAAAGAGTTAGCCTAATCATGGCTTTGTACAGCAACAGTTTGTTCTCAGTCGAAAGTTTGGAGTTTCGTCACAATAATGGATTTAGATTGCATCTGATCTGCTGTGCTTCGTGGACAATATTTTCCATGTGTTGGGTCCAGCTCAGTTTATGGTGCAAAACTACATCAAAGTAGTCAGCCGTTTTGTTGCAGTTTATATTGGTGTCCAAAATGCTGAACAGTTGCATATTGTGAATTCTTTTGATCGAAAACAAGATCGCCTGTTTTTTTTATCAGCATTAATTTTGATGTGCCATCGGGAGTACCATTTTTCAATTTTCCTTAGACCTATCTGCAGTCAGTTGACTGCAATGGAAGTAACAAGAGATGAAAAAAGTGCAAAATCGTATGTGTATAACGGAACTTGAATTTTGTCTAGTTGAGGAAAATCGTGGGTATAAATGTTAAAGAGTGTCGGTCCGAGAATAGACCCCTGTGGCACTCCTGTTTCAATCTCCCTCGTTGAGGACAGGGTATCTTGAGTTTGAAATTTGAAAGTTCTATTAGTGAGATAGGTTTGTACAATTTGAATCAAATAGAGAAGCCTGCTTTAATGAGCTTAAAAATAAGATCATAACCCATACCTTATCAAAGGCCTTAGCCACATCAAGGATGGTGTAAGCGATAGTCTCCTTTTTATTCAAACCTTCAGCGATTGACTCCACTCGATGAATCTGATGAATTGTACAGTGGGTTTCATGAAAACCAAACAATGTCAGGAATGATGGCATGTTGGGACATAAAGGAGCCAATCCTATTCAAAATAACTCGCTCAAACAACTTTCCCAAACAGGAAAGAAAACTAATAGGGCGGTAATTTTGCGAAAAAAGTTGGATCTTTCCCTGGTTTGGGAATTAATCGAATATGTGCCGTCTTCCAGACGATAAGAAAATATTTTCTTCGTAATAGTTTGTTAAAATCTCACCTATAATGATCACAGACTTCTAGGGCAGATATTTTAGTATTTTGTTAGTGATCAGGTCCGGACCAGGATATTTTTTGGCGTTCAGTGTTCTGATGGCTTCATACAATTCGCTTGGAGTGGTAAATTTGGCATATCTACCTGATGCCTTGCGAGAATCTGATCAAAACATTCTCAATCTCATCGGTAAGTTATCATTAAGAAGTTCGCCAATATCCTAAAACTGAGTTCCGAGTGTATTAGCGAAAGCTTCTGCCCTGTGCTGATCATCATATGCAAAAGAGTAGTGGTTTTGCCCACTACTTGACCTCCCCTTCATGTGCCAGTAGTGGGCAAAACCAATACTGGCACATGAAGAGGAGGTTGACACACATTTTCTGTATTGATTCTATCGCAATTGATACAGAACATGGAGAGTTACAATGAACAATCCTGGGGCGGGGGGGGGGGCTCAGCCGGTAGCGCTCCAGGCTCGTAATCTGTAGTTCCCAAGTTCGAGTCCCAGCTGGGTCAGCGTTGAGATTTATCTCCGCAAAATTTCCCGCCCTGCCTACGGTCAGTAGGGGACACCGATGGGCTTGGAAAGGCCGCCGTCCGTAGGATGGGACGTTAAGCCTTGGAACCGTGTGCGGGAGAGCCATACCCTGTGCACGTTAAAGAACACGCTGGATGGCCTTGACGGGAGGCTACCATCTGTCTCCCAACAGCTGTTCCAGTGGGTCCTCTCCCCCAACCTTTTCTGAGCCTTCGAGGTCCTTTACACCTGGCCATTTCGCCCATGGTGTACAAAAAAGTGCCGCTCAGAGGTAAAACAACCCAACAATAAAAAGTCCAGGTCAACCTTGAATCACTCTCGTATATTAATCGATAACTTCTTTCACAGCTCTCCACACATACTACTCACATCTCCATTCACAAAGGTTGGCAACAAGAGCACCCCAGAAATTTCATATGCTTTTCAAGGGATCACTACCAACCCTTGCTAGAAACCTCAAACGTTACCCCAAGAAGGTTAGAACTAAGTGCGACCACCTCACCAAATATGAGACCAATCTCTCAAGTAGCGGCGGAACCACAG